>CAMRHE010000465.1:617500-1217500 GCA_947044405.1 Leptodactylus fallax
ACGGCTTCCTTTAACCCTCGTCAGGCTGCATAATTTTACAACATTACAGGCTGCATAGGAATAGGTACAATTGTACCTACTCAGCCGGACGAGGGTTAAGCTAATTTCACATTCTAAGGATTCTGTAATCTTAATAGAGCAGTAAGACTGATAAAAATATAAGTATCTCTCCATTACTCAGAGAGTGTCATGTAGCATACAAGAGCCATTTACTGCGTACAGTACACAGATAGTACATAGATCAGAGCCCAGGTACACGATGTACACTCACTGACACAATAATACCGCACCACAACCTGCCTCCTGTCCTACTGAGTTTAGATTGTGATCTAAGATGAGATACGGCAGGACATGGAGGTATACAGGTTCTGTATGGTATCCTGCAGTACATTTACCACAGATGTTACAGCTAGGCTTGTAGTCTGGATACAAGATGAGATACGGCAGGACATGGAGGTATACAGGTTCTGTATGGTATCCTGCAGTACATTTACCACAGATGTTACAGCTGGGTCTGTAGTCTGGATACAAGATGAGATACGGCAGGACATGGAGGTATACAGGTTCTGTATGGTATCCTGCAGTACATTTACCACAGGTGTTGTGGCATCCCAGAGCTGGCTATGGCTGGGCTGAGGGTGATCTCTGTGCATTGTATTATTTCCTGTTGCTTCATAGCCTGTGTGACATAGCAGGGGGTCCTGAGTCTCACACAACACAGCGCCACCTAGTGAGCCTCACACATGCATTACACCTCCCATAGGATTGAATAGTAACCAAATGTCCAATTGGAGGACATCGCCTGGGAAAAGGGGAGGAGTCAGCTGATCACTGGGTCCCCATGGTAACACCCCTGCAGGAAGGTCCTGCGTGTGAGGAGTTAGAAGTGTGGAGTGTTAGGAGGAGGAGGTGAGGAGATAAGTGTGATGTCCTGTGAAGAAAGCAGTGAGTTTAGTGCAGGAATCTCAAGTCCTAGACAGGCCCAGGAAGGTTGGAGAGCTGACATACTCCAGCTATTCAGAAGATCCTGTCCCCTGTCTGCCTAGCCATCGCCCTGAAAGAAGTCAAGCATCATTATCTTGTCAGCCTGAGACTGTGGAGAGAACATTCTGGAACACGTGCTCCATAGCAAGTATCACAGGATCCAGGGGCCAAGGCCAGACCTGTGGAATATCCTGCCACCCTGACTATTGCACCCCGAAACTCTGAGCTATCAGGACCACATAACGTGAGTGGGGAATATTATGTACTAGTATCATGGTGGGCATCCTCCTATGAGCCAAATAGGAGCCCAGACGCACCTTAGGGCTGTAACACTGAAGTATAAGGGGCTAGGAACACCTTTCATCAAGTCTACCCTGCACCCCAGGACTTTGCTGTGTCACCAGGCGTACCCCGTTGTTTTGTATTGAAGAAACTGTTTAAGCATTTGTGCCTCCACACCCATGGAAGTAAAAGTTCAACTTTACAACCGTTTCTGTGTCTGACTCTGCACCGACAACATCAGGGCGCCCCAAACACCACCAGTCGGCACAGTATAGGGGAAGCGCCCCGGGGGAACAATCACCACCAACATTTGTGCAGCCCCCTCATCACCGGTACCAGTGGTGGTAACGTGGGACAGCACCAGCGCTGCGCCCTCGTGCCCAGAGACCGTGACAAGTCTGCGCTGTTTGCACCCCGCAATCCCAACTGCAGCGTTACCTTCCATCTGGTCACCGCAAGAAAAACTGGCGTCACGAACAGGATACGGGTGTGTGCCATTTTGAGAAAGTCGCCACGAAAAGTGCGCCAAATTGTCTCCAGAGCATCGGTCTTTATTGTGGACTTTGCTAAGATCAAGTTTATTCCCTGAGCGTGCTTGCCACAAAGAGGGGGGAGCCCTATACCCCTGAAGTAAGCCCTAAAGACTGTCCTCTCAGTGTGTTACAGCCCTGGAAGAGTTAAAACGCCCAGGACTTGTTTGCTGCGCCACATCGCTGTGTAAGAACGCCCACAAAGGGTTAACTGTACCTTGCAAAAGTGCGGGAGATTTTTAGCACTGCCCATGAGGCCAGGAGACCCATCTGCCACCATCTTAGGAGAGCCCAGAATGCTGAGCGCAATGCTCCAGCGCACCCATACAAGAAAGTGAAAGGCGAACGTGCCGGCGCCATTTCTGACTCTCCGGTGCCGCATCACCGTCCCTGCTGTGCACCGCTGATCTCTGGTCCACGCTGCAGTTGCTGTCAGTGAGTACTGTGCCTCCCTGTCCTTGTCTTCAGTCCTCCCATGGCCCAGCGAGTGTTTTCCGTGTACAGTGTCCGTGGGGAGTGCCACCATTAAAGAGGGGGAGCACACCGTCAGCCTGCATCACAGTGACTCTGTTAATAGCTACAGCATTCCAAGTTGTAGTCTCCATTCCCTGCCAGCAAGCAGTTGAGTTTCTTAAAGAGACGGCGACCTAATTTCAGTCATACCTGCAAACAACATGACTGAGCAAAGTGACATTGTGCCATCTGTTTCTAGTGATCCAGCAGTGCCCATGGCGAGCAGCCTACCATTCTCCATGCCATTTTACCCTGGCGCACCATGGCTGCCGCGCTACAAAGGGGAGGCGCATACCCTCAGGGACTTTCGTGAGAAGATGCTGTCTCTCTTCCAGTTCTATCCTCTGAATACAGAACAGCAGATTCAGATCCTGCTGGGCCAGCTTGAGGGTGCTGCAGCTAGGGAAGTCAAATCCTGGCCTGCCTCTGACAAAAGAACCCCTGGGCAAATTCTGGACAAACTCCAGGTGAACTTTGACGTGCGATCTGTCTCCGAGGTAAAGATGCGCTTCTTTTCCAGACGACAACTACCTGGTGAGACCCTGCGGGACTATGCTTTATCCCTCCAAGAGGCATTCAGAGCTGTGGTGCAAGTGGATCCACGTGAAAATGTGGACTCTGATAAAATCTTGCTTGACCGCTTCATAGAAGGGGCGGGTACCACATTGCTCCAGAGTCAGTTGCGAATGCTTGCTGCACAACATCCCAGCATCACGTTTGCTGACTTCAAGGCCCTTGCCATCCAGGTCTTGGGACAGGAGCAGCCCCAGCCGAGCCCAGTCATCTGTGCTCCCTCACCTGGACCCTCAACAAGCATTGCTCCAGTTGTCCTGCCACTACCTCTGGGTACCTCACCTGCTGCCCAAACTGCGCAGACTACACCAGCAGACTCCAGAGATGACCTTCTGGCCCGAGTGGATCATCTGACCCGTGCCATGGAACAGATCACCGTCCGTCTAGATCGTCTGACCCAGCCGTCTTCATCGTCCAGTGATCCTTTGCGAAGTCTCAACATCTCACCTGAGTCGCCACCCAGACGTCCGTCTTCAGTGAAACCTCCGCAGAGTGAGAGGCCATACTGTACCTATTGCCATAGATATGGACACACCAGGCCTCAGTGTTTTCAGTTAAACGGGCCACCCCCGAGGCAGCGGGCCGCCCCTCGGGAGGAAAGAAGAAGGGCCCAGGTGAATCTTCAGTGCCATTGTCACGCTTCGTCTCAGCCTGCCCACACATCACAATCCGGGTGAACGGCGTCCCTCTGACAGCGTTGGTGGACACTGGATCTCAGGTAACAACCCTGCGCAAGCAGGTGTTCCTTGAACATTGGGACTTAGGTGTGTTGAATAGAACACCTGACACATGGATAAATCTGTGTGCCAGCAATGGACAGCCCATACCACAGCAGGGTTATTGGGAACCCACTATCCAGATTGGGGACTTGAAACTGCCTAGACAGGGTGTAATTGTCACTGATGTAGAGGATGATAGGTTTGCAGTTGTAATATTAGGCATGAATGTTTTACGCCATTGCTTTGCAGAAGTGTTGGATGCCTTGCGTGCCTCTCTCCTTACAGCTTCACCCAGTGACCAGCAGACCATTCAGCGGGCCATTCGTGTACTCAATGCCCAGCACAAGTTCGCCAACAAACAAGGTGAAATTGGTCGAGTCCGGATCCAAGATACCCGTCCAGTAACCCTACAGCCTGGAACAGAAACTATGGTGTGGTGCCGTGCCCGTCCGGGCATAGAAAATCAGGACTACGAGGCTTTGCTACAACCCATACAGGTAGATGGCCAACCACTTGTCATGGCTGCCCGCAGCCTTGTCACAGTTTCCAATGGACGTGTTCCTGTCCGCTTAGTCAACTTGGGCGATGCTCCCGTGAACCTCCACAAGTTCCACTCTGTGGCCCTGCTACACCGGTTAGCACCAGAAGACATTCTCTCTGGTGATTCTACCGCCACACAGCGTTCCACCCAAGCTGCTGAGAACATTCAGAATGGAGCCACGAAGTCCTGGTGGGATGAATTGAATGTGGGAGACGCCAATACCCCTATAGAGCACATCAATGGGGTTCGCAATGTGGCCAAGCGTTACCAACAGGCATTCAGCAAACACCCATTGGACTTTGGTAAGACCACGACCATACAACATCGCATTCTGACTGGCGACCACCATCCAATCAAGGAGCGTCACCGTCCAATACCACCAGCGATGTACCAACCGGTGAAAAAGTTGATCCAAGAGATGCGAGATGCTGATGTCATCCGGGAGAGTAACAGCCCCTGGGCAGCCCCGCTAGTCCTTGTCAAGAAGAAAGACGGAACCCTACGATTTTGTGTGGACTATCGTAAACTCAACAACGTCACGCACAAAGACGCATACCCATTGCCGCGGATTGAGGAATCTCTAACGGCTTTGGGATCAGCTACCTGTTTCTCGACCCTGGACTTAACCAGTGGATACTGGCAAGTCCCTATGGCGCCTGAAGATCGTGAAAAGACTGCGTTTACGACCCCGATGGGACTCTTTGAATTTAATAGTATGCCATTTGGGCTATGTAATGCCCCAGCCACATTCCAACGGCTTATGGAGAGGTGCCTCGGCCATGAGAATTTCCAGAGTGTGCTACTGTACCTGGACGATGTTATTGTATTCTCCCGGACATACCAAGAACACCTTCGTCACCTGTCCGAGGTATTCAAGGTACTTATACAGCACGGCCTAAAGTTGAAGCCCTCCAAGTGCTACCTGTTGAAACCCCAAGTTCACTACCTTGGGCATGTCGTGAGCGCACAAGGCGTCCAACCTGATCCTGAAAAGATCACTGCAGTCCAGAACTGGCGAAGACCAACTACCGTCAAAGAAGTCCGAAGCTTCCTTGGATTCGCAGGTTACTACTGGCGTTTCATACCACACTTCGCCCAAGTAGCCGAGCCTCTGAATGAGTTGTTGCGCGGTTGTCCCAGAGAAAACTACAACCGAAAACTTCCGGTAGACTGGACAGCGCGTCAAGAGGAAGCCTTTCAAGCGCTTAAAGCACTTCTGACGCAACCACCAATTCTAGCCTATCCCGACTACAGTCAGCCATTCCGCTTGTACACAGATGCAAGTCACCAAGGTTTGGGTGCAGTGTTGTCCCAGGTTCAGGACAACAAAGAGCGAGTCATCGCCTACGCCAGCAGGAGTCTGAGAGGCGTGGAGAAGAACGACCAGAACTATAGTTCTTTCAAACTCGAACTTCTGGCGCTTGTCTGGGCCGTGACAGAGAAGTTTAAAGACTACCTGGCTGCCACACCCTTTACCGTGTACACAGATAACAATCCGTTGGCGCATCTGGACACTGCTCGACTGGGAGCCCTTGAACAACGGTGGGCCTCAAGACTCGCGAATTACAAGTTCTCTGTCAAGTATCGCAGTGGCAAGTCCAACGCTAACGCTGATGCACTCTCAAGGTTGCCTGTGGGAGAAGAACCACCCCGAGAAGACATCTGGGAAGAGGTGGAGATGCCACCATTCTACAACAAGTTTGCCCAACAGGTTGCTATTGGTGTCGCTGTAGAAGGAGAATCTCTGGCGAAAACAGCTGCCGAATCCCTCCAGGAGCCATCTCTGTGGAAAACGTTCCAAGAAGAGAGCAGAGTTTTAGGAGAATTGTCAGATTTCCTGCTTACAGGAAGAATACCAACCCGTGTAAAGAGAGGTCTTCATGACGTGGAATTAAAACGCCTTTGGCGACAGAGGAAGCGCCTGTTTGTCCAACGAGGCCTTCTACTTAGAAACACTCTTGATCCTGTCACAGGTGAAAGGCTTCATCAGATCCTCGTACCAAGAAGAGACGCACAGATGATACTTGAGGCGTATCATGACAGATCCGGTCACTTCGGGGTACAAAAGACCGAAGCTACCATCCGTCGTCGCTTCTATTGGGTTGGGATGAGGAGTGACATTGAGAGTTGGTGCCAAGAGTGTCCCGCCTGTAGTATCACCAAGGAAGGTCGAAGAGATCAGAAGGCCCCTCTACATCCAATTAAGACTCAAAAGCCGTGTGAAATTGTTGCTCTGGACCATGTGAAGTTGGGTCCCACACGTTCCGGCTACAGCTACGCTCTGACAATGGTGGATCATTACTCCAAGTTCCTTGTCATCGTGCCTGTCAGAGATCTTACAGCAAGAACTACGGCTGAGACCTTCTACGCAGAGTTTGTCCGCCATTACGGTTGTCCTGAGCATATCCTCACCGACCGTGGATCGGCGTTTGAATCCCAATTGTTCCGTGAGCTGTGTCAGTTCCAAGACTGCAAGAAGTTGCGAACCACAGCGTATCACCCTCAAGGGAATGGTATGTGTGAGAAGGCAAATCAAGTGATCATCGGCATGCTAAGAACAGCCGCAGTTACACCTGGTGTTGAGTGGCCTGAGCGTATCAAGGACTTGGCCTATATTTACAACAACACACCCCAAACATCTACAGGATACGCACCATTTTATCTAATGTTTGGAAGACAAGGTCAACTTCCTTCAGACTTAACCCTTGGTGTGAAGGTCTCTGACACCATCAATCCACTACCCATAACAGACTGGGTTGTTGAACACCGCCGACGTATGGAGGAAGCTAAAGAGATAGTTGAAACGCGCATGGATGAGGTTCGTAGGAGACAACAGGAGGATTACAACCGTCACGCCCATGCAGTGCCCCTGAAAGTTGGCGACCATGTATGGTTAAGGAATAACCATCGGAATGGGAAATTGGATCCCTTCTGGGAGAAAGAACCATACAGTATCATCTCCATACCATATCCTGAATCCGACGTGTATGAGATCTCTAAACCTGGGAGACCGCCCCAAGTAGTACACCGAAACCGTCTGAAGCTGTGCCTTAAAGAAGGACTACCCACAGAGGTGCCCCCAGCTGAGACAATGAGTACAGAGATCTTGTCACCTTCTGAAGCGAAAGAGAGACCCCCAACGTTAACTGAGCTTATGTGGGCGCCTAAACTACTACCATTTAGCTGTTATCCACCAATTGCTCTAGTGCAAGAGAACCCTTCGACAGATGATTTAATTGATTTCAGTGACTCTGTTCCTGATTCAAATCTCGTTCCACTTAGGCGTTCTGAGCGTACCACAAAAGGCATACCTCCAACACGCTATAGTGATGCCATGGCTGTCCTTGGGTAAAAGAGGTTAACTGTCTCTGCTTCTGTATATATGTTATTCCTGCTCTGATTACATTAATGTTTTTCCTGTGTGTATATACAGTATATATATAATATCTTGCCATGTAATATAGTATTTACACTTATATGCAACAATCCAAGCCATAGTGCCTGGCTCACCGAGCCAAGGAAGTTCTGTTACCCCATTGCGGTATGGACATTCGTGCTAGAGTGCCTACTCTTCCTTACAGAAAGGACTGTTTATTGTTTCTCAGAGAGACTCTCATGATAATGGACACTCACGAAATTGTGCCAGAGAGCCTCTGGACCCATTTGCACTACTGTTGTTTCTATATGGACTGTCTGATGGTACCGCCAAAAGGTTCCATAAGTCTGAGTTTAATTATCTCTCCGTTACCCTTCAGACTTCTCATGGACATTCCAGGACTATGCCGGGAGGTCTTACCTCAAGTTTCGAGGTATTATATTTTTCTAAACTGTTAGTGACATTTGCACTTTATTCGTATTTATTAACGTTATGTTACATTTCTCTCCTTCACCCCAGCCCGTCGCCGAGGTCGGCTCAGTGCAAGAGGGGGAGTATGTGGCATCCCAGAGCTGGCTATGGCTGGGCTGAGGGTGATCTCTGTGCATTGTATTATTTCCTGTTGCTTCATAGCCTGTGTGACATAGCAGGGGGTCCTGAGTCTCACACAACACAGCGCCACCTAGTGAGCCTCACACATGCATTACACCTCCCATAGGATTGAATAGTAACCAAATGTCCAATGGGAGGACATCGCCTGGGAAAAGGGGAGGAGTCAGCTGATCACTGGGTCCCCATGGTAACACCCCTGCAGGAAGGTCCTGCGTGTGAGGAGTTAGAAGTGTGGAGTGTTAGGAGGAGGAGGTGAGGAGATAAGTGTGATGTCCTGTGAAGAAAGCAGTGAGTTTAGTGCAGGAATCTCAAGTCCTAGACAGGCCCAGGAAGGTTGGAGAGCTGACATACTCCAGCTATTCAGAAGATCCTGTCCCCTGTCTGCCTAGCCATCGCCCTGAAGGAAGTCAAGCATCATCATCTTGTCAGCATGAGACTGTGGAGAGAACATTCTGGAACACGTGCTCCATAGCAAGTATCACAGGATCCAGGGGCCAAGGCCAGACCTGTGGAATATCCTGCCACCCTGACTATTGCACCCCGAAACTCTGAGCTATCAGGACCACATAACGTGAGTGGGGAATATTATGTACTAGTATCATGGTGGGCATCCTCCTATGAGCCAAATAGGAGCCCAGACGCACCTTAGGGCTGTAACACTGAAGTATAAGGGGCTAGGAACACCTTTCATCAAGTCTACCCTGCACCCCAGGACTTTGCTGTGTCACCAGGCGTACCCCGTTGTTTTGTATTGAAGAAACTGTTTAAGCATTTGTGCCTCCACATCCATGGAAGTAAAAGTTCAACTTTACAACCGTTTCTGTGTCTGACTCTGCACCGACAACATCAGGGCGCCCCAAACACCACCAGTCGGCACAGTATAGGGGAAGCGCCCCGGGGGAACAATCACCACCAACATTTGTGCAGCCCCCTCATCACCGGTACCAGTGGTGGTAACGTGGGACAGCACCAGTGCTGCGCCCTCGTGCCCAGAGACCGTGACAAGTCTGCGCTGTTTGCACCCCGCAATCCCAACTGCAGCGTTACCTTCCATCTGGTCACCGCAGTGTTACAGCTGGGCCTGTAGTCTGGATACAAGATGAGATACGGCAGGACATGGAGGTATACAGGTTCTGTATGGTATCCTGCAGTACATTTACCACAGATGTTACAGCTAGGCCTGTAGTCTGGATACAAGATGAGATACGGCAGGACATGGAGGTATACAGGATCTGTATGGTATCCTGCAGTACATTTACCACAGATGTTACAGCTGGGTCTGTAGTCTGGATACAAGATGAGATACGGCAGGACATGGAGGTATACAGGTTCTGTATGGTATCCTGCAGTACATTTACCACAGATGTTACAGCTGGGCCTGTAGTCTGGATGAGATACGGCAGGACATGGAGGTATACAGGTTCTGTATGGTATCCTGCAGTACATTTACCACAGATGTTACAGCTGGGCCTGTAGTCTGGATACAAGATGAGATACGGCAGGACATGGAGGTATACAGGCTCTGTATGGTATCCTGCAGTACATTTACCACAGATGTTACAGCTGGGTCTGTAGTCTGGATACAAGATGAGATACGGCAGGACATGGAGGTATACAGGTTCTGTATGGTATCCTGCAGTACATTTACCACAGATGTTACAGCTGGGCCTGTAGCCTGGATACAAGATGAGATACGGCAGGACATGGAGGTTTACAGGTTATGTATAGTATCCTGCAGTACATTTACTACAGATGTTACAGCCGGGCCTGTAGCCTGGATACAAGATGAGATACGGCAGGACATGGAGGTATACAGGTTCTGTATGGTATCCTGCAGTACATTTACCACAGATGTTACAGCTGGGCCTGTAGTCTGGATACAAGATGAGATACGACAGGACATGGAGGTATACAGGTTCTGTATGGTATCCTGCAGTACATTTACCACAGATGTTACAGCTGGGCCTGTAGTCTGGATACAAGATGAGATACGGCAGGACATGGAGGTATACAGGCTCTGTATGGTATCCTGCAGTACATTTACCACAGATGTTACAGCTGGGCCTGTAGTCTGGATACAAGATGAGATACGGCAGGACATGGAGGTATACAGGTTCTGTATGGTATCCTGCAGTACATTTACCACAGATGTTACAGTCGGTCCTGTAGATCCTGCACATTCGTAGGTTGGTGACGTCCCAGCTGGTCCACCCTGCTTGTCTAAGTCCAATAATGCGCCCCCTCTCAAAGTCTGTTAAATGTTCAATATGTCTTCGAGTGCATCGTAGAAGCATGTGTAGCAGTCCAACCAAGAGGTACACTACCCAAAAGTAGCCTCTGAGAGCCTTTTTATATGAAATTGAGGAAAGCACTCTTATGCCCTCTTGTGGTAAGAACCAGTGTCAAATCAGACCACAGCAATCATCGTTTACATATCTGACTGAGACAGAACTGCTGAACGAGTTTTTCAGCATTGCTGTCTGGTTGCGGTATATTTTATCAGTGAGTGTATTTTACATTGTCAATACCGAATCTACATATGGTATTAATATGTCCACATAGAGCTATTCAGTGCTGATTCCTCTCACTATTCTTGTCTTCGTCCTTCATCTAATCCTTCCCTTTCTGTCGATCTGGGGGTACATACTTTTCCTAAAACAATAGTCATGGCTCTAGTTATAATACAGGTTGCCTCAAAGAGACATGTAGTAAGACGCTCACCTTACTGATATCAGGGACCTCAAGAAATCTTGTTACTTCAGGGTAGTAAGTCATCCCGACGTTATTCACTGCAGCAAGAGAAAACTGGTTAATCTCCATCCTCACCGGTGGTCAGCTCTTCTGTCTTCTGACCATAAGAATAGTGTCGTCTAAAAAGTTGTCAAGAATTCTTTTAGAGTCTGGTAGATTCAGAATTTTTAGTAATCAGACTCATCTCGTACACATTTGATTTGGCATATAGAATCTTATCATATCTGATCCTTTGTTCCACTGTTGAATCTCCTTCATGGGTCTACCATAATGTCTCCAAAGTCAACATGACCTAGAAGTCACAAAACATCCAACAGCCCGCAGCGTTCCTGACCCAATAAACTTGTGAAGTTGTCCCATACCATAGAAGAAACCTCTAGACAATTCCCATATGTTATGGGTTAATGTTATATGGACTGAAGTGTCAGGAATGGCCAGTGAGTACCGGAATAACCCCAAGGGTGCAGAAGTAAGTCAACATCAGAAAAGAATATCTTAGGATCTGCATCCTCAGCGAAAATCAATAATCTTGACCCCATAAATAGAAAGAAACCATAGAAAATGGGACAAAAATAGCCATACTTGTCCTACATGGTAGAGGAGACGTAGACAATTCTTGCATGTTGTGGGATAATGCTCTATGGACTGAAGTGTCAGGAGTGACCAGTGAGTACCTGAATTACTCCAAGAATCAACTCAACCTCTGAAGATAATATCCAAGGACCTTGAGCCTCAGTTAAGATCAAATCAATAAGAAAGAAACCAATCTAAAATGGGAGAAAAACATCAATGCTTGTCTCATGTTGGCCGGTTCCTGCTTGGAGTGGAATGATGTTCTGTCATTGGAAGAGTCAGAAGTGGAGCTTGTTGGATGTCTATGGTCTTATGTGTGGTGTAAGGGATTTGATAAGAATATTGGGTTTTTGGCCTTGGGTTGCTCATAGGATTAAATCTCTTGGTTTACCTAGAATGCCGATGTCCAGGTCCTTTAAGGTCTTCTCCACCTTTGAATAAATCTCAGGTCCTCCCGTGAAGTCCAGCTGGATGATCTTGGCTTTTTGTCGGGTTTGTTTTTCTAAGGATATAGTATACATAAGTTCTGGTTGATGTATCATGAAGCGTCACTAGATAGATGTGAGATGAATATCTTATGTCTTATTCTAAGGAGTTAGGGGTGTTTTCCCTTGCAGAGGCTTAAAATAAAACAATTAGACTTACTCACCTCTCCATTCAATTGGGGATCCAGCATAGTGTTTATGTTCGGATTCCCAGTCTCCCTGACCTTTGAGCCGAACCTGAGGGTTGCAACCAATCATTGGTTGAGAAGTGATGCCCTGTTCGACTGGCGCACCATCGTTCAACCACTGATTGGCTGATGTGTTCACATGTTGCAACAAGATGACCAAAGACTAGTGATCCAAATGAGACTCCGTCCTCGTTCCCCAGCCAAATGGAGAGGTGAGTATGCAGCAATTTTTTTTTTCTTTTTCACTTGGAACACCCTTTCACTTTGCCGGTAAACACAAAGTCCAAATGTTTCTCTTTGTGGGTTGTGGCTCACTTAGATGTTGACGATGGAATTCATATGAGGCCTGATGGCATGTACCCAGGGACACATGTAATAGAGATGGGTGTATGAGACAAATCAAATATTCTTGTCATAATCCATATTTTTTAACAACCCAGCTATATTTTTATGATCAGGGAACTCAGATGTTTCCCTGATTTGAAGTGCTGGGTTTGAGGGGGTTGAGGGAGTCTGGTTTGGACCACTTAAGTAAGACCTATCAAGAAACACAGAGGGTCAATCTTAAGAGATGGAGCCCACCTTGGTAGATCTGTTCAAATCATTTGCCGTTCTCCTTGGTTGGACATCTTACTGGTGTATTATTCTTTGTTATTCCTTCTATTTTTTGGAACTGTTTTGTTTTATATGTACCATATGTCATTTTATTTCATTATTTTTGTAACCTTGTAAGTACTATTGTACCATGGTATGTTAAATTTTAAAATTAATAAGTTTGTCCTTGCGGCTCTAATATACCCACATCTTTTAAGAGGATAAGTTTTGTTTAACTATGTTAACCCTGTATTGTTGTGAGTAAAGAGGGCTTTTCACCACCTCAGTAGGTGTTACTCCACTGAAACAGGATTTTTTTTTCTCTAACAACACTTTACCTATTCAAGGCTGTGGGTATCTTGTAGCAGCAAAGACAAGCTTATTAATTGTAAGATTTAAAGAGTACTTTTCACCACCAATTCCAACTCTTTACATCCTTCAATAGCTATAGTCACTGTTCCTCTCATCCCGACACAGTTGGTGTTTTTTCTCTAAACCCCACCATTCCTGAGCAATCATTTCTGATCATTCCTGCGCCCAATATGCCAGTTAGGTTATCTACTGTCAGGTGGACGGTCTTTGGTTGTAACGGAGAGACAGAGACCACCCACCTGATAGTAGGGAGTCTAATTACAATATTGGGCGCTGAAATGATCAGGAATGATTGCTCGGGAACGTTTGTGGCTAGATAAAAAAAAATTCCAACTGTGCTGGAATCAGTGGAGCAGCTTCTATTGAATGATAGAAAATGCTGGAATTGGTGGCGGTGGCGAAAGGTCTTCTTTAAATCTTAAAATTAATAAGTTTGTCTTTGCTGCTCTAATATACCCACAACCTAGAAGAGGAACAGTGTTGTTTAGCTGTGCTAATCATGTACTATTGTACTATTATATATTAAGTCTTAAAATTAATAAGTTTGTCTTTGCTGCTCTAATGTACCCACAGCTTTGAAGAGAAAAAGTCTTGTTTAGCTATTTTAACTCTTTGAATGCCATTGTGCTAGGAGTTAACCAGTTTATGTCTGCAAGCAGTGTCCATGGGTGCCCTTGTCAGTCATAAAAACGCGTGGCAGCAGCATTTCGTGTGAATATGGGACTAAGCTGATTATGCTTTTACTCTTTCACATCCAAGATCACAGATGCGGTCAGTGACAGAGCGTGTTACTCTGAAGATTAAGTCTTCATTCTTGATATTATATGTCTTGAGTAAACCTCCATGTTGTATCTACTGTGGACGATGATGATGTGTGGGATCTTCTTGCCTCTTACCTATCTCATCTGCAACTTTTTGTAGCTTCTCAACAGTCCGACTGATAAGGACGACATCAAAGCCCCTCCTGGCCAACTGCAGAAAGACGTAGAAGTATGAGACAGAGATAACCAACAGGTAAATAGACTGATAGAGCGCCGTCTACTTACCTCCATCGCGTAGGCCTTCCCAATTCCATCTGTTGCTCCAGTTACCACTGTGGGAGAAGTGAACAGGCCATTGTTACAGGGAATGTACTTTGCATTCCTGTATGTGAATGGCAATATTCCATTTACTAATCCTTATTACCCATTAGACTACTAGGAGAAATTTTATAGTTCTCTTTGATAGACTTTTTGAAAAGTCTAACCATTCAGATGCAGGTGTCACATGGTGCTTTTATAGATCCAGATCTTACTCTTGTGAATGTGCCTAAACCCGTTCTGGAAGTTTGTAAAGAACCAGCACTCTGTGAAGATATTATATTACCTCCCTCTTTGTTATACTGGTGAATTGAGTTGAAAAGACTATATCTGTTTAGCCAAGACCTATGACATGGTGTGAGTGTTACCCGGGGCCACCACTGCAGGGTCACCTGAGAGGAATACTATTAATTATTCACTTTTTACACTGTGGATAAGCCCTAAAGGCTTCCATACAGATAATGGGGTCTCTACCTGACCGGCACTGTCACTAGGGGCAGAATAAGAGGTATCTCTGACTGATACCATTATTGGGGTATAATGCGAGCATTCTAGCACTGTTACCGGGGACGTAATAGTCACTGTCTCTGTCTGACACTGTTACCGGAGACATAATAGTCGCTCTCTCTGACTGACACTGTTACCGGAGACATAATAGTCTCTCTCTCTGACTGACACTGTTACCGGAGACATAATAGTCGCTCTCTCTGACTGACACTGTTACCGGAGACATAATAGTCACTCTCTCTGTCTAACACTGTTACCGGAGATATAATAGTCACTCTCTCTAACTGACACGGTTACCAGAGACATAATAGTCGCTCTCTTTGACTGACACTGTTACCGGAGACATAATAGTCGCTCTCTCTGACTGACACTGTTACCGGAGATATAATAGTCACTCTCTCTAACTGACACGGTTACCAGAGACATAATAGTCGCTCTCTTTGACTGACACTGTTACCGGAGACATAATAGTCGCTCTCTCTGTCTGACACTGTTACCGGGGACATAATAGTCACTGTCACTGTCTCTGACTGACACTGTTACCGGGGACATAATAGTCACTGTCACTGTCTCTGACTGACACTGTTACCAGGGACATAATAGTCGCTCTCTCTGTCTGACACTGTTACTGGAGACATAATAGTCGCTCTCTCTGTCTGACACTGTTACTGGAGACATAATAGTCACTCTCTCTGTCTAACACTGTTACCGGAGATATAATAGTCACTCTCTCTAACTGACACGGTTACCAGAGACATAATAGTCGCTCTCTTTGACTGACACTGTTACCGGAGACATAATAGTCGCTCTCTCTGTCTGACACTGTTACCGGGGACATAATAGTCACTGTCACTGTCTCTGACTGACACTGTTACCGGGGACATAATAGTCACTGTCACTGTCTCTGACTGACACTGTTACCAGGGACATAATAGTCGCTCTCTCTGTCTGACACTGTTACTGGAGACATAATAGTCGCTCTCTCTGTCTGACACTGTTACTGGAGACATAATAGTCGCTCTCTCTGTCTGACACTGTTACTGGAGATATAATAGTCACTCTCTCTAACTGACACGGTTACCAGAGACATAATAGTCGCTCTCTTTGACTGACACTGTTACCGAAGACATAATAGTCGCTCTCTCTGTCTGACACTGTTACCGGGGACATAATAGTCACTGTCACTGTCTCTGACTGACACTGTTACCGGGGACATAATAGTCACTGTCACTGTCTCTGACTGACACTGTTACCAGGGACATAATAGTCGCTCTCTCTGTCTGACACTGTTACTGGAGACATAATAGTCGCTCTCTCTGTCTGACACTGTTACTGGAGACATAATAGTCGCTCTCTCTGACTGACACTGTTACCGGAGACATAATAGTCACTCTCTCTGTCTAACACTGTTACCGGAGATATAATAGTCACTCTCTCTAACTGACACGGTTACCAGAGACATAATAGTCGCTCTCTTTGACTGACACTGTTACCGGAGACATAATAGTTGCTCTCTCTGTCTGACACTGTTACCGGGGACATAATAGTCACTGTCACTGTCTCTGACTGACACTGTTACCGGGGACATAATAGTCACTGTCACTGTCTCTGACTGACACTGTTACCAGGGACATAATAGTCGCTCTCTCTGTCTGACACTGTTACTGGAGACATAATAGTCGCTCTCTCTGTCTGACACTGTTACTGGAGACATAATAGTCGCTCTCTCTGTCTGACACTGTTACTGGAGACATAATAGTCGCTCTCTCTGACTGACACTGTTACCGGAGACATAATAGTCGCTCTCTCTGACTGACACTGTTACCGGAGACATAATAGTCACTCTCTCTAACTGACACTGTTACCGGAGACATAATAGTCACTCTCTCTGACTGACACTGTTACCGGAGACATAATAGTCACTCTCTCTGTCTGACACTGTTACCGGAGACATAATAGTCGCTCTCTCTGACTGACACTGTTACCGGAGACATAATAGTCGCTCTCTCTGACTGACACTGTTACCGGGGACATAATAGTCACTGTCACTGTCTCTGACTGACACTGTTACCAGGGACATAATAGTCGCTCTCTCTGTCTGACACTGTTACTGGAGACATAATAGTCGCTCTCTCTGTCTGACACTGTTACTGGAGACATAATAGTCGCTCTCTCTGTCTGACACTGTTACTGGAGACATAATAGTCGCTCTCTCTGACTGACACTGTTACCGGAGACATAATAGTCGCTCTCTCTGACTGACACTGTTACCGGAGACATAATAGTCACTCTCTCTGACTGACACTGTTACCGGAGACATAATAGTCACTCTCTCTGACTGACACTGTTACCGGAGACATAATAGTCTCTCTCTCTGTCTGACACTGTTACCGGAGACATAATAGTCGCTCTCTCTGACTGACACTGTTACCGGAGACATAATAGTCGCTCTCTCTGACTGACACTGTTACCGGGGACATAATAGTCACTGTCACTGTCTCTGACTGACACTGTTACCAGGGACATAATAGTCGCTCTCTCTGTCTGACACTGTTACCGGAGACATAATAGTCACTGTCTCTGACTGACACTGTTACCGGAGACATAATAGTCACACTCTCTGACTGACACTGTTACCGGAGACATAATAGTCACACTCTCTGTCTGACACTTACCGGAGACATAATAGTCGCTCTCTCTGACTGACACTGTTACCGGAGACATAATAGTCGCTCTCTCTGACTGACACTGTTACCGGAGACATAATAGTCACTCTCTCTGACTGACACTGTTACCGGAGACATAATAGTCTCTCTCTCTGACTGACACTGTTACCGGGGACATAATAGTCGCTCTGTCTGACACTGTTACCGGAGACATAATAGTCGCTCTCTCTGTCTGACACTGTTACCGGAGACATAATAGTCGCTCTCTCTGACTGACACTGTTACCAGGGACATAATAGTCACTGTCACTGTCTCTGACTGACACTGTTACCAGGGACATAATAGTCGCTCTCTCTGTCTGACACTGTTACCAGAGACATAATAGTCGCTCTCTCTGACTGACACTGTTACCGGAGACATAATAGTCGCTCTCTCTGACTGACACTGTTACCGGAGACATAATAGTCGCTCTCTCTGACTGACACTGTTACCGGAGACATAATAGTCGCTCTCTCTGTCTGACACTGTTACCGGAGACATAATAGTCGCTCTCTCTGTCTGACACTGTTACCGGAGACATAATAGTCGCTCTCTCTGACTGACACTGTTACCGGAGACATAATAGTCGCTCTCTCTGACTGACACTGTTACCGGAGACATAATAGTCACTCTCTCTGTCTGACACTGTTACCAGAGACATAATAGTCTCTCTCTCTGTCTGACACTGTTACCGGAGACATAATAGTCGCTCTCTCTGACTGACACTGTTACCGGAGACATAATAGTCACTCTCTCTGTCTGACACTGTTACCAGAGACATAATAGTCGCTCTCTCTGACTGACACTGTTACTGGGGACATAATAGTCGCTCTCTCTGACTGACACTGTTACTGGGGACATAATAGTCGCTCTCTCTGTCTGACACTGTTACCGGAGACATAATAGTCACACTCTCTGACTGACACTGTTACCGGGGACATAATGGTTGAAACTCTCAGACTGTCAATAGGTAAATTATGGGACGCTCCAACAGACGCTGTTATTGGGAAAATAATAGGGACATAATGAGGGGACTGTGTTAATGTGGACATAATGGATTACTATCTGTTTGGCACCAGTAATGGGAACATAATGTGGGCCCTATCTGTCTGACATTATAAGGCATAATAGGAAGGACACAGTGAAAGCTTGGGAGGACTGGGCGCCATGCCATTTTTCCTCCTTCTAACACAACTTTAATAACTGCTCACACAATGCCTTATCTGGGCCCTGTACAGACATATCTGACATATTTCCTGCGGTGCACACATATTGCCTTACTTTTTATCTCCTCTATGTGAAGCATGTTTCCTGTAAAGCCAGGTGTCTGATCCCACTTGGCCAGTAACCAAGAGCGTATTACTGGATCTCAGCTGTGTGTATACGTGTCGTGGTGTATATACCGGATCTGGGTTGTGTGTATACGTGTCGTGGTGTATATACCGGATCTGTGCTGTGTGTATACGTGTCGTGGTGTATATATCAGATCTGTGCTATGTGTATACGTGTCGTGGTGTATATACCGGATCTGGGTTGTGTGTATACGTGTCGTGGTATATATACCGAATGTGAGCTGTGTGTATACGTGTCGTGATGTATATACCAGATCTGGGTTGTGGGTACACGTGTTGTGTATATACCGGATGTGAGCTGTGTGTATACATGTCAGGGTGTATATACCGGATGTGAGCTGTGTGTATACATGTCAGGGTGTATATACCGGATGTGTGCTGTGTGTATACGTGTTGTGGTGTATATACCGGATGTGAGCTGTGTGTATACGTGTCGTGGTGTATATACCGTATCTGTGATGTGTGTATACGTGTCGTGGTGTATATTCCGGATCTGTGCTGTGTGTATACGTGTCGTGGTGTATATACCGGATGTGAGCTGTGTGTATACGTGTCGTGGTGTATATACCGGATCTGTGCTGTGTGTATACGTGTCGTGGTGTATATACCGGATCTGTGCTGTGTGTATACGTGTCGTGGTGTATATACCGGATCTGTGCTGTGTGTATACGTGTCGTGGTGTATATACCGGATCTGTGCTGTGTGTATACGTGTCGTGGTGTATATACCGGATCTGTGCTGTGTGTATATGTGTCGTGGTGTATATACCGGATCTGAGCTGTGTGTATATGTGTCGTGATGTATATACTAGATCTGGGCTTTGTGTATACGTCTTGTGGTGTATATACCAAATCTGAGCTGTGTGTATATGTGTCGTGGGGTATATATTGGTTCTAGTCTGTGTGTATAACTGTAGTGGCGTATATAGTGTATGTAGGTTGTGTGTATACGTGTCATGGTGTATATATTGTATGTGGGCTGTGTGTATATCTTTAGTGGTGTATATACTGGATCTGGGCAGTGTAAACATGACATGGAGTATGTATTGGATGTGGGCTGTGTATACATGTCATGGTGTACATAATGGGTCTGGGCTGTGTATACGTGTCATGGTGTATATAATGGGTCTGGGCTGTGTATACATATCATGGTGTATATACTGGATGTGGGCTGTGTTTGCATGAAATGGTGAATATACTGGATGTGGGCTATGTATACATGACGGTGTATATATTGGATGTGGGCTGTGTATACATGTCATGGTGTATATACTGGATGTGGGCTGTGTATACATGACATGGTGTATATACTGGATGTGGGCTGTGTATACATGACATGGTGTATATACTGGATGTGGGCTATGTATATATGTCATGGTGTATATACTGGATGTGGGCTGTGTATACATGACATGGTGTATATACTGGATGTGGGCTGTGTATATATGTCATGGCGTACATAATGGGTCTGGGCTGTGTATACATATCATGGTGTATATACTGGATGTGAGCTGTGTATACATGACATGGTGTATATACTGGATGTGGGCTGTGTATACATGACATGGTGTATATACTGGATGTGGGCTATGTATATATGTCATGGTGTATATACTGGATGTGGGCTGTGTATACATGACATGGTGTATATACTGGATGTGGGCTGTGTATATATGTCATGGCGTACATAATGGGTCTGGGCTGTGTATACATATCATGGTGTATATACTGGATGTGGGTTGTGTATACAAGACATGGTGTATATACTGGATGTGGGCTGTGTATACAAGACATGGTGTATATACTGGATGTGGGCTGTGTATACATGACATGGTGTATATACTGGATGTGGGCTGTGTATACATGACATGGTGTATATACTGGATGTGGGCTGTGTATATATGTCATGGCGTACATAATGGGTCTGGGCTGTGTATACATATCATGGTGTATATACTGGATGTGGGCTGTGTATACATGTCATGGTGTATATACTGGATGTGGGCTGTGTATACATGTCATGGTGTATATACTGGATGTGGGCTGTGTATACATGTCATGGTGTATATACTGGATGTGGGCTGTGTATACATGTCATGGTGAATATACTGGATGTGGGCTGTGTATACATGTCATGGTGTATATACTGGATGTGGGCTGTGTATACATATCATGGTGTATATACTGGATGTGGGTTGTGTATACATGACATGGTGTATATATTGGATGTGGGCTGTGTATACATGACATGGTGTATATATTGGATGTGGGCTGTGTATACAAGACATGGTGTATATACTGGATGTGGGCTGTGTATACATGACATGGTGTATATACTGGATGTGGGCTGTGTATATATGTCATGGCGTACATAATGGGTCTGGGCTGTGTATACATATCATGGTGTATATACTGGATGTGGGCTGTGTATACATGTCATGGTGTATATACTGGATGTGGGCTGTGTATACATGTCATGGTGAATATACTGGATGTGGGCTGTGTATACATGTCATGGTGTATATACTGGATGTGGGCTGTGTATACATATCATGGTGTATATACTGGATGTGGGTTGTGTATACATGACATGGTGTATATATTGGATGTGGGCTGTGTATACATGACATGGTGTATATACTGGATGTGGGTTGTGTATACATGACATGGTGTATATATTGGATGTGGGCTGTGTATACATGACATGGTGTATATACTGGATGTGGGCTGTGTATACAAGACATGGTGTATATACTGGATGTGGGCTGTGTATACATGACATGGTGTATATACTGGATGTGGGCTGTGTATATATGTCATGGCGTACATAATGGGTCTGGGCTGTGTATACATATCATGGTGTATATACTGGATGTGGGCTGTGTATACATGTCATGGTGTATATACTGGATGTGGGCTGTGTATACATGTCATGGTGAATATACTGGATGTGGGCTGTGTATACATGTCATGGTGTATATACTGGATGTGGGCTGTGTATACATATCATGGTGTATATACTGGATGTGGGTTGTGTATACATGACATGGTGTATATATTGGATGTGGGCTGTGTATACATTACATGGTGTATATACTGGATGTGGGTTGTGTATACATGACATGGTGTATATATTGGATGTGGGCTGTGTATACATGACATGGTGTATATACTGGATGTGGGCTGTGTATACATGACATGGTGTATATACTGGATGTGGGCTGTGTATATATGTCATGGCGTACATAATGGGTCTGGGCTGTGTATACATATCATGGTGTATATACTGGATGTGGGCTGTGTATACATGACATGGTGTATATATTGGATGTGGGCTGTGTATACATGACATGGTGTATATATTGGATGTGGGCTGTGTATACATGTCATGGTGTATATACTGGATGTGGGCTGTGTAGATGTGGTGTATATACTGGATGTGGGATGTGTATACATGACATGGTGTACATAATGGGTCTGGGCTGTGTATACAGTACATATCATGGTGTATATACTGGATGTGGGCTGTGTATACATGACATGGTGTATATATTGGATGTGGACTGTGTATATATGTCATGGTGTATATACTGGATGTAGGCTGTGTAGACGTGGTGTATATATTGGATGTGGGCTGTGTATACATATCATGGTGTATATACTGGATGTGGGCTGTGTATACATGACATGGTGTATATATTGGATGTGGGCTGTGTAGATGTGGTGTATATATTGGATGTGGGCTGTGTATACATGTCATGGTGTATATACTGGATGTGGGCTGTGTATACATGTCATGGTGTATATATTGGATGTGGGCTGTGTATACATGTCATGGTGTATATATTGGATGTGGACTGTGTATATATGTCATGGTGTATACAGTCATGGCCAAAAGTTTTGAGAATGACACAAATATTCTATTTTCACATGATCTGCTGCCCTCTGGTTTTTATGTGTGTTTGTCAGATGTTTTTATCACATACAGAAATAGAATTGCATTCATATTATGAGTAACAGAAGCTTATATTGACAGTTAGAATGAGTTAATGCAGCAAGTCAATATTTGCAGTGTTGACCCTTCTTCTTCAGGACCTCTGCAATTCTCCCTGGCATGCTCTCAATCAACTTCTGGACCAAATCCTGACTGATAGCAGTCCATTCTTGCAGAATCAATGCTTTCATTTTGTCTGAATTTGTTGGTTTTTGTTTGTCCACCCGTCTCTTGATGATTGACCACAAGTTCTCAATGGGATTAAGATCTGGGGAGTTTCCAGGCCATGGACCCAAAATCTCTATGTTTTGTTCCCTGAGCCATTTAGTTATCACCTTTGCTTTATGGCAAGGTGCTCCATCATGCTGGAAAAGGCATTGTTGAGCGCCAAACTGCTCTTGGACGGTTGGGAGAAGTTGCTCTTGGAGGACATTCTGGTACCATTCTTTATTCATGGCTGTGTTTTTAGGCAAGACTGTGAGAGAGCCGATTCCCTTGGCTGAGAAGCAACCCCACACATGAATGGTTTCAGGATGCTTTACGGTTGGCATGAGACAAGACTGGTGGTAGCGCTCACCTCTTCTTCTCCGAATAAGCTGTTTTCCAGATGTTCCAAACAATCGAAAAGGGGATTCATCAGAGAAAATGACTTTACCCCAGTCCTCAGCAGTCCACTCCCTGTACCTTTTGCAGAATATCAGTCTGTCCCTGATGTTTTTTCTGGAGAGAAGTGGCTTCTTTGCTGCCCTCCTTGAGACCAGGCCTTGCTCCAAGAGTCTCCGCCTCACAGTGCGTGCAGATGCACTCACACCTGCCTGCTGCCATTCCTCAGCAAGCTCTGCACTGCTGGTAGCCCGATCCCGCAGCTGAAACACTATTAAGGGATGGTCCTGCCGCTTGCTGGTCTTTCTTGGGCGCCCTGGAGCCTTTTTGGCACCAATGGAACCTCTCTCCTTGAAGTTCTTGATGATGTGATAGATTGTTGACTGAGGTGCAATCTTTCTAGCTGCAATACTCTTCCCAGTTAGGCCATTTTTGTGCAGTGCAATGATGACTGCACGTGTTTCTTTAGAGATAACCATGGTTAACAGAAGAGAAACAATGATGGCAAGCACCAGCCTCCTTTTAAAGTGTCCAGTGGTGTCATTCTTACTTAATCATGACAGATTGATCTCCAGCCCTGTCCTCATCAACACCCACACCTGTGTTAATGGAGCAATCACTGAAACGATGTTAGGTGGTCCTTTTAAGGCAGGGCTGCAATGATGTTGAAATGTGTTTTGGGGGATAAAGTTCATTTTCTAGGCAAATATTGACTTTGCAAGTAATTGCTGTTAAGCTGATCACTCTTTATAACATTCTGGAGTATATGCAAATTGCCATTAGAAAAACTGAAGCAGTAGACTTTGTAAAAATTAATATTTGTATCATTCTCAAAACTTTTGGCCATGACTGTATACTGGATGTAGGCTGTGTATACATGTCATGGTGTATATACTGGATGTAGGCTGTGTAGACATGGTGTATATATTGGATGTGGGCTGTGTATATATATCATGGTGTATATACTGGATGTGGGCTGTGTATACATGACATGGTGTATATATTGGATGTGGGCTGTGTATATATATCATGGTGTATATACTGGATGTGGGCTGTGTATATATGTCATGGTGTATATATTGGATGTGGGCTGTGTATATATGTCATGGTGTATATATTGGATGTGGGCTGTGTATATATATCATGGTGTATATACTGGATGTGGGCTGTGTATATATATCATGGTGTATATACTGGATGTGGGCTGTGTATACATATCATGGTGTATATACTGGATGTGGGCTGTGTAGACGTGGTGTATATACTGGATGTGGGCTGTGTATATATATCATGGTGTATATACTGGATGTGGGCTGTGTAGACGTGGTGTATATACTGGATGTAGGCTGTGTATACATGTCATGGTGTATATACTGGATGTAGGCTGTGTAGACATGGTGTATATATTGGATGTGGGCTGTGTATATATATCATGGTGTATATACTGGATGTGGGCGGTGTATATACTGGATGTGGGCTGTGTATATATATCATGGTGTATATACTGGATGTGGGCTGTGTATACATGACATGGTGTATATATTGGATGTGGGCTGTGTATATATATCATGGTGTATATACTGGATGTGGGCTGTGTATATATGTCATGGTGTATATATTGGATGTGGGCTGTGTATATATGTCATGGTGTATATATTGGATGTGGGCTGTGTATATATATCATGGTGTATATACTGGATGTGGGCTGTGTATATATATCATGGTGTATATACTGGATGTGGGCTGTGTATACATATCATGGTGTATATACTGGATGTGGGCTGTGTAGACGTGGTGTATATACTGGATGTGGGCTGTGTATATATATCATGGTGTATATACTGGATGTGGGCTGTGTAGACGTGGTGTATATACTGGATGTGGGCTGTGTATATATATCATGGTGTATATACTGGATGTGGGCTGTGTATATATATCATGGTGTATATACTGGATGTGGGCTGTGTATATATATCATGGTGTATATACTGGATGTGGGCTGTGTATATATATCATGGTGTATATACTGGATGTGGGCTGTGTAGACGTGGTGTATATACTGGATGTGGGCTGTGTATATATATCATGGTGTATATACTGGATGTGGGCTATGTATATATGTCATGGTGTATATATTGGATGTGGGCTGTGTATATATGTCATGGTGTATATATTGGATGTGGGCTGTGTATATATGTCATGGTGTATATACTGGACTGGGCTATGTATACCTGTCATGGTGTATATACTGGATGTGGGCTGTGTATATATGTCATGGTGTATATACTGGACTGGGCTATGTATACCTGTCATGGTGTATACAGTATACTGGACTGGGCTTGTGTCTTGCTCACATGAGCTTGCACTCTAGGTATATACAGCATTGTTAGTAGCAGTACATGGATCCCCGATAGTCATTAGTGTACCCCATGCCACTTACCTGCCCATCCTCCATACTTCTTGAGGTTAGTCCTCCACCACCGGGAGAGTATATGGTTTTTGATCCCGACCAGCAGAGTCCACACTTGTTTCAGGACGAGATATGATAGAGCCAGGAGCCCCAGCAGGTGGAGCCACTGGTAGAATAGGGTGCCCTCCATTGGTGGTCCCTGTGGGCCCTGTGTGTTGTCCCCTGAGCTGGTCGTACTATATCACTGCGCTCTACCTGTCTCTCCTCTGTTTGGTAATACTTTATTACAGACAACTCCTCCTTTATTTAACCCTATAATCCTCCACGTGGGCGGTGTGTCTTGTAACTTAATATTTGCCCTAAATCGGTTTGTGACACCTTCGAGAACAGGCGGAGTAGGTGTAATATGTAATTAGCCTCGATTATAAATCTCTCCCGATATCTTCGCCCCACCTTTGTTGGTTTTCCCTTCCATACCTGGCACAGGATGGGAGGAATATTCTGCATTTTCTCTTCTGTCTAGGTGCTTGGTTTTGTGGATTCTCATAGAAAAACACGGCCATGCATAAGTATTCACACCCCACTTACACAATGACATCATGAGTGCAAAAGAAGTCTCCAAATAAGTCGTGGATGAGGTTACTAGAAGGTGCCCGACAGGGGTTGGAGGAAATGTTCTAGATCTTTGGAGTACAAATAAGTCAATCATTAAAGAAATAGAAAGAATATGAGACAACTGAGTGACCGGGGGATGTCAGGATAGGTGATAAGAGGGGGCCTGACCACTGGGACCCCCAATGATCATGAGAACGTGGGTCCTTTGCACCCCAATCTGGATGGAGCAGCAGTCCCATAGAGATGAATGGAGCTGCAGCACGCCTGTACGACCACCGATCCATTCAAATGGGGGTATCAGGGATCCCTGGTCCTATGATCAAGAGTCTGGTCGCTAGAACCCCCCATTGATCATGAGAATGGGGGTCCCTTGTACCCCTGTCTGAATGGAGCAGTGGTCCGGCCACACCATTCATCTCAGCTGTCCCATAGAGATGGAGATGCAGCACGCCTGTACAACCGTCCCTCCATTCAAATGGGGGTATAAGGGACCCCCAGTCAGGAGTTTTATAGGTGGGAGTCTGACCAATGGGACCCCCATTGGTCATGATAACAGGGGTCACCTGTACCCCTGTCAGAATGGAGCAGTGGTCCCATAGATCTGTATAGAGCTGCAGCAACCTACATGTATATCGCTCTATTCAAATCGGTGTACAAGGGACCCCTGTTTTAGGATCGATTGGGGTCCCAGTGGTCGGATCAGACACGTATCACTGATCCAGCTTTCAACATACACCTTATTATTGCTTATAAGTCACCCATGTTTAGCTCTTCCTTTGCTGGTTTTATTCTTTTGCAGTCGCTAGCCTGCACTATGCAGCGTAACATACGACATACCGGTAGGTATGCTAAATATCCTTGCCCATGATATGTGCCACCTTAAAAGGACACAACTGTATATTTGGATTGCGATTGGTCCAGGTATCTTTGTAGCATTCACAAGCCTTCACCTGTGTGAAAAACATAGTGATCTATGCTAAAAGTGCCAAAGGTTACAAGAGACTCGTCACGGGCATAGGTACTGTATGCAGAGGCAGGAACAGATTATGATGCAAGAACTGGGATCTTTACTACTGTAATCAGGTGACCCTTAACTCTTGCAAATCCTTGTAAGCCATTCTATTGGGTTACCTCTAGGCATCAATGGTACAATTGTGAGGGTACCAAGAGATCTTTGTATGACGTTGGAGTTGCTGAGGTGGGATGGAGTATGCATAAAACTGCTACAAGCGACCTTAAAAATTACAGTATTATAGAGTGAAATCTTGGCATCAATTTACCAAAAAATAGGCTCCTTCAAGGGGAAAAGATTCCGATGACAGCAATGAGTCCTTTGACCACAAATCTGCTGTACTTGGCAAGTTTTCCTCCAAGATTTTTCATTTTTCTGCTGTATTATTCACATCATTGATAAGATCCGTCAGGAAATAACTGCCCAATCCCCAGGTGGCACTGACCCCCTCACCAGCCGCACTTCAGACTGTTCATTCTCATCTTTTGAACCTGTTACAGAGGAGGAAGTATCTCAGCTACTTTCTTCTTCTCGCCCTACGACCTGCAGTAGTGACCCTTTCCCCCTCACACCTTCTCCAGTCTCTGTCTCCTGCTGTCACGACTTACCTTACTAAAATATTTAACCTCTCTCTCTCTTCTGGAATTTTCCCATCCTCTTTCAAACATGCTGTCATAACCCCACTACTGAAGAAATCCTCCCTTGACCCGTCTTGTGCTGCTAACTAAGGACCTGTCTCTAACCTTCCTTTCATCTCCAAAATCTTGGAACGCTTGGTCTATTCTCGTTTAATCCGCTATCTTTCTGCTAACTCTCTTCTTGACCCCTTACAATCTGGCTTCCGCACTCTGCACTCTACTGAAACGGCCCTCACAAAAGTCTCCAATGATCTCCTGACGGCTAAATCCAAAGGTGACTTCTCTCTTCTTATTCTTCTAGATCTCTCAGCAGTATTTGACACTGTTGACCATCAACTCCTCCTCACTATGCTCCGCTCTGTCGGCCTCACAGACATCGCTCTCTCCTGGTTCTCCTCTTATCTCTCTGACCGCACTTTCTGTGTATTATTTGTGGGCTCTGTTTCTTCCCCTCTTCCCCTTGCCGTTGGGGTTCCTCAGGGCTCGGTACTAGGCCCCCTGCTCTTCTCCCTCTACACAGCCCCATTGGACAAACCATCACTAGATTTGGCTTCCAGTACCATCTTTATGCTGATGACACCCAATTATATACGTCATCCCGTGACATCACCGCTGCACTAATACAGAACACCAGTGACTGTCTCTCTGCCGTCTCTAATATCATGTCTTCGCTCTATCTGACACTGAATCTCTCAAAGACTGAACTACTGCTGTTTCCACCATCTAACAGATCTGTCCCTGATATCTCCATTGCAGTCTCCGGCCTTACCATAACTCCTAGGCAGTATGCCCGCTGCCTCGGGGTTATGTTTGACTCAGACCTTTCCTTCACCCCCCATATCCAATCACTCACACGCTCATGTCATCTCCATCTCAAAAACATCTCCAGAATCCGCCCTTTCCTTACCACAGATACACTAAAGACACTTATTGTTGCCCTGATTCACTCTCGCCTTGACTACTGTAACTCCTTACTAAACTCTCCCCTCTACAATCTATTCTGAATGCGGCGGCCAGGCTTATCTATCAGTCTAGGCGCTACAGCGAGGCCTCCGGTCTGTGCCGGTCACTACATTGGCTGCCTATTCAATACAGAATACAATATAAACTTATCCCCCTCATCCACAAGGCTCTCCATAATGCTGCACCTCCCTACATTTCCTCCCTCATCTCTGTCTATCGCCCAACCCGTACTCTCCGTTCACTCAATGACCTAAGACTAACATCCTCTATTATCAGAACCTCCCACGCTCGTATACAAGACTTCTCCCGAGTTGCACCACTTCTCTGGAATGCTCTATCCCAGATTAACCCCCAATTTCCACAGCTTCAAGCACAAACTAAAGACATATCTTTTCAGACAGGCCGATCACAACTCCTAATGTAAACCCTTCCGTAGTTGAAATCCCTAAAACGTTCCCTCCTCTGTTCACGTTCCCGCATTACCTCACAGGATATGATGCAGTATCAGACTAACTTTATATGTCCAGGCACCGTCTGCACGTTACAGGACACGACTGGTGACGGCTCCTACAGCTTTATATATATGTGTAATGGCAGTAACCTCTATTACAGAATTGTCTGACCATTGTATAAGCAATGCTACCTCCGATGCCGCCCCTGCTGCCTCCTGTGTCACCCCCTCTACCTCAGATTGTAAGCTCTTGTATCTTTTTTGTCAGTACTTGAACCCTACAAATTGTACAGTGCTGCGGAATATGTTGGCGCTATATAAATAAAATGTATTATTATTATTACATCATCCATAATAAAAACTATGAATAATCTTGCAGGAAAACCTGCTGCAGTCTGCAAGAGAACTGCAACCTCTGAGACAACACTATCATTAAATCCATCCAGTTGTGAACCTAACCTAAGATCTACCCCAGGGTGTGGCATATCCTATCTACCTGCATATTATAGTAGTTATATTCTTGTACATAGGAGCAGTATTATAGTAGTTATATTCTTGTACATAGGAGTAGTATTATAGTAGTTATATTCTTGTACATAGGAGTAGTATTATAGTAGTTATATTCTTGTACATAGGAGTAGTATTATAGTAGTTATATTCTTGTACATAGGGGGCAGTATTATAGTAGTTATATTCTTGTACATAGGAGTAGTATTATAGTAGTTATATTCTTGTACATAGGGGGCAGTATTATAGTAGTTATATTCTTGTACATAGGAGTAGTATTATAGTAGTTATATTCTTGTACATAGGGGGTAGTATTATAGTAGTTATATTCTTGTACATAGGAGCAGTATTATAGTAGTTATATTCTTGTACATAGGAGTAGTATTATAGTAGTTATATTCTTGTACATAGGAGGTAGTATTATAGTAGTTATATTCTTGTACATAGGAGGTAGTATTATAGTAGTTATATTCTTGTACATAGGAGCAGTATTATAGTAGTTATATTCTTGTACATTGGAGACAGTATTATAGTAGTTATATTCTTGTACATAGGGGCAGTATTATAGTAGTTATATTCTTGTACATAGGAGAAGTATTATAGTAGTTATATTCTTGTACATAGGAGCGGTATTATAGTAGTTATATTCTTGTACATAGGAGGTAATATTATAGTAGTTATATTCTTGTACATAGGAGCAGTATTATAGTAGTTATATTCTTGTACATAGGAGCAGTATTATAGTAGTTATATTCTTGTACATAGGAGGTAGTATTATAGTAGTTATATTCTTGTACATAGGAGCAGTATTATAGTAGTTATATTCTTGTACATAGGAGTAGTATTATAGTAGTTATATTCTTGTACATAGGAGCAGTATTATAGTAGTTATATTCTTGTACATAGGGGGCAGTATTATAGTAGTTATATTCTTGTACATAGGAGGCAGTATTATAGTAGTTATATTCTTGTACATAGGAGCAGTATTATAGTAGTTATATTCTTTTACATAGGAGGTAGTATTATAGTAGTTATATTCTAGTACATAGGAGCAGTATTATAGTAGTTATATTCTTGTACATAGGAGCGGTATTATAGTAGTTATATTCTTGTACATAGGAGGTAATATTATAGTAGTTATATTCTTGTACATAGGAGCAGTATTATAGTAGTTATATTCTTGTACATAGGAGGTAGTATTATAGTAGTTATATTCTTGTACATAGGAGCAGTATTATAGTAGTTATATTCTTGTACATAGGAGTAGTATTATAGTAGATATATTCTTGTACATAGGAGCAGTATTATAGTAGTTATATTCTTGTACATAGGGGGCAGTATTATAGTAGTTATATTCTTGTACATAGGAGGTAGTATTATAGTAGTTATATTCTTGTACATAGGGGGCAGTATTATAGTAGTTATATTCTTGTACATAGGAGGTAATATTATAGTAGTTATATTCTTGTACATAGGGGCAGTATTATAGTAGTTATATTCTTGTACATAGGAGCAGTATTATAGTAGTTATATTCTTGTACATAGGAGGTAGTATTATAGTAGTTATATTCTTGTACATAGGAGCAGTATTACAGTAGTTATATTCTTGTACATAGGAGCAGTATTATAGTAGTTATATTCTTGTACATAGGGGGCAGTATTATAGTAGTTATATTCTTGTACATAGGAGCAGTATTATAGTAGTTATATTCTTGTACATAGGGGCAGTATTATAGTAGTTATATTCTTGTACATAGGGGGCAGTATTATAGTAGTTATATTCTTGTACATAGGAGCAGTATTATAGTAGTTATATTCTTGTACATAGGACCAGTATTATAGTAGTTATATTCTTGTACATAGGAGCAGTATTATAGTAGTTATATTCTTGTACATAGGGGCAGTATTATAGTAGATATATTCTTGTAAATAGGAGCAGTATTATAGTAGTTATATTCTTGTATATAGGAGCAGTATTATAGTAGTTATAGTCTTGTACATAGGAGCAGTATTATAGTAGTTATATTCTTGTACATAGGAGCAGTATTATAGTAGTTATATTCTTGTACATAGGGGCAGTATTATAGTAGTTATATTCTTGTACATAGGGGGCAGTATTATAGTAGTTATATTCTTGTACATAGGAGCAGTATTATAGTAGTTATATTCTTGTACATAGGAGCAGTATTATAGTAGTTATATTCTTGTACATAGGAGCAGTATTATAGTAGTTATACTCTTGTACATAGGAGCAGTATTATAGTAGTTATAGTCTTGTACATAGGAGCAGTATTATAGTAGTTATATTCTTGTACATAGGAGGCAGTATTATAGTAGTTATATTCTTGTACATAGGAGCAGTATTATAGTAGTTATATTCTTGTACATAGGAGCAGTATTATAGTAGATATATTCTTGTACATAGGGGGCAGTATTATAGTAGTTATATTCTTGTACATAGGAGCAGTATTATAGTAGTTATATTCTTGTACATAGGAGCAGTATTATAGTAGTTATATTCTTGTACATAGGGGGCAGTATTATAGTAGTTATATTCTTGTACATAGGGGCAGTATTATAGTAGTTATATTCTTGTACATAGGAGCAGTATTATAGTAGTTATATTCTTGTACATGGGAGCAGTATTATAGTAGTTATATTCTTGTACATAGGGGGCAGTATTATAGTAGTTATATTCTTGTACATAGGAGGTAATATTATAGTAGTTATATTCTTGTACATAGGGGCAGTATTATAGTAGTTATATTCTTGTACATAGGAGCAGTATTATAGTAGTTATATTCTTGTACATAGGAGGTAGTATTATAGTAGTTATATTCTTGTAGATAGGAGCAGTATTATAGTAGTTATATTCTTGTACATAGGAGCAGTATTATAGTAGTTATATTCTTGTACATAGGAGCAGTATTATAGTAGTTATATTCTTGTACATAGGGGGCAGTATTATAGTAGTTATATTCTTGTACATAGGAGCAGTATTATAGTAGTTATATTCTTGTACATAGGAGTAGTATTATAGTAGATATATTCTTGTACATAGGAGTAGTATTATAGTAGTTATATTCTTGTACATAGGAGCAGTATTATAGTAGTTATATTCTTGTACATAAGAGCAGTATTATAGTAGTTCTATTCTTGTACATAGGGGGCAGTATTATAGTAGTTATATTCTTGTACATAGCAGTATTATAGTAGTTATATTCTTGTACATAGGAGCAGTATTATAGTAGTTATATTCTTGTACATAGGACCAGTATTATAGTAGTTATATTCTTGTACATAGGAGCAGTATTATAGTAGTTATATTCTTGTACATAGGGGCAGTATTATAGTAGATATATTCTTGTAAATAGGAGCAGTATTATAGTAGTTATATTCTTGTATATAGGAGCAGTATTATAGTAGTTATATTCTTGTACATAGGAGCAGTATTATAGTAGTTATATTCTTGTACATAGGGGCAGTATTATAGTAGTTATATTCTTGTATATAGGAGCAGTATTATAGTAGTTATATTCTTGTACATAGGAGCAGTATTATAGTAGTTATACTCTTGTACGTAGGAGCAGTATTATAGTAGTTATAGTCTTGTACATAGGAGCAGTATTATAGTAGTTATATTCTTGTATATAGGGGCAGTATTATAGTAGTTATATTCTTGTACATAGGAGAAGTATTATAGTAGTTATATTCTTGTACATAGGGGGCAGTATTATACTAGTTATATTCTTGTACATAGGAGGCAGTATTATAGTAGTTATATTCTTGTACATAGGAGCAGTATTATAGTAGTTATATTCTTGTACATAGGGGGCAGTATTATAGTAGTTATATTCTTGTACATAGGAGCAGTATTATAGTAGTTATATTCTTGTACATAGGAGCAGTATTATAGTAGTTATATTCTTGTACATAGGAGGCAGTATTATAGTAGTTATATTCTTGTACATAGGAGCAGTATTATAGTAGTTATATTCTTGTACATAGTAGTATTATAGTAGTTATATTCTTGTACATAGGGGGCAGTATTATAGTAGTTATATTCTTGTACATAGGAGCAGTATTATAGTAGTTATATTCTTGTACATAGGAGCAGTATTATAGTAGTTATATTCTTGTACATAGGAGGCAGTATTATAGTAGTTATATTCTTGTACATAGGAGCAGTATTATAGTAGTTATATTCTTGTACATAGGAGGCAGTATTATATGGTTATATTCTTGTACATAGGGGCAGTATTATATGGTTATATATATTTATTATGATGTAGATGGGAAAGTGAAATGTTCTGCGGATCTGTAGATTAATCTGTAGTTTGGAGGTTATGGACACATCAGAAGGAAACAATTTATTTTCTCCTTTCTATAATCCTTTATTTCCCTATCGTTACTTGGTAGATCGCTCCTCGCTCCTCTCTTGGTTACTCTTTCTTTGGTCTTGTGTTCTTTTCAAATGATTTTTTGAATTTCTTATTTAATCTTCTTATGATACTGGAGTCCAGGAGGGAGTCTGACATAATGAGGCTTATAAAGTAACTCTGCAGAAAAAAAGAAGCCATAAAGAGTATGAGGTCAATCCTATTACTTATGTCCTGTGTTTACAGAGTGGCCACTAGATGGCAGTACTTATAATGTGTGTGATCAGGCAGAATGAATATAGCCTGCTCTGACTCTTGCTGGAGAAAGGTTGTACAGTAGCGCTAGTCTACAGCTGGGGGGCATTGTATCAGGAGAGATACATGACTGGCAACTATATATGTTGTTACACGTTTAGCTTATACATCATGCATTACCCTCCAGTCACCTCCAGAGCTGCATTTACAATTAATTACCTGAAGTGCGTGTGAGAGGCAGCCGCTGGTGCGATGTGTGTACCCCACAGTGTTCAGAGATTCTCGGACATAACTCTTGGAGTCTTTTACAAGAAGATTAGTCTGCAAATTCTGGGTCATGTTGGTAGAGACCGCCAGGGGCATCACCGACTGTGGACACACAAGGAGCCATTAGCATTGATGTATCTAATCCTATTATGTGTGATACTATGTACTGAGCTCGGTATCTAAGCCTATTCTATATGATACTGTCTGCTGAGTTGTGTGTCTAATCCTATCGTGTGATACTGTCAGCTAAGCTGCGTATCTAATCCTCTGCTGTATGATACTATGCACTGAGCTGTGTATATAATCCTTTTCTGTTTTTCTGTGTATCTAATCTTATTCTGTGGGATACTGTCTACTCAGTTGTGTATCTAATCCTATCACGTGTGGGACTGTTTTCTGAGCTGTGTATCTAATCCTATTGTTTGTGATACAGTCAACTGAGCTGTATTTCTAATTCTAACTTGTATGGTAATGTCTGCTGTGTAGATATATCTAATCCTATCCTGTGTGACACTGTCACTGAGCTGTGTATCTAATCCTATCCTGTGTGATACTGTCTCTGAGCTGTGTATCTAATCCTATCCTGTGTGATACTGTCTCTGAGCTGTGTATCTAATCCTATCCTGTGTGATACTGTCTCTGAGCTGTGTATCTAATCCTATCCTGTGTGATACTGTCTCTGAGCTGTGTATCTAATCCTATGATGCCTGATGTCCTAGCACTACTCCCCCCATCATGTTCTCTTACATTACCTGTACTGTTATCCCTTTTGATTTATATTCTATGTTAAGGCCCCGGGAAAAATAATCCAAGAACACCTGGAAGAAAACAGAAGGAAGATGTGGCTGATACCAGAGAACAAATGAGTATTTTCCTTTCATTCTTATTACAGCCAGAGACCCTTAGACTTTATACTCCCCTCTTTATGTTAATGAGTACAAAGTAGACACATCCCCGCTTCTGCTCCACAGTCTTATCTAATTTTCCATCTTCAGATGATATATGGAAAGTTAAAAGACAATTCCACCTAAGGCTGAGGCCCCACGTTGCGGAAACGCAGCTTTTTTTGTTGCAGATTTTGCTGCGTTTTTTTGAGCCAAAGCCAAGAATGGTTACAAGAGGAATGGGAAATATATAGGAAGTTCTTAGATTTCTCTTATACTTCTCCCTTCTGCTCAATCCACTTCTTGGCTTTGGATCAAAAAAAAAACGCAGCAAAATATGCATTAAAAAAAAAAGCTGCGTTTCCGCAACGTGGGGCCTCAGCCTAAATTTTATCTCAATATATTGTTTTTCAATCCCATGATCTATATTAATAGAGCGTGATGGAGAAATGGGGAAGAATTTTTAGTCCTCACCCAACAAAGGACAACGATACCTTGGTGGCGCAGTACATGGTCATCATAGGAAACGGGCGATTACCGGCCTCAGACGACACATTGATGATCAGACCTTTCTTCCTGGGAAATAGAGAAACAGAAGATGGTGGTCATCTGCTGGGACAATAACCACACCGCTCCATAGTCCAACTGTCCTCTAAGCACACCAATATATATGCAGCCCAAGCATCACCCGACCACACCACTATATACACAGCCCAAGCATCACCCGACCACACCACCATATACACAGCCCAGCCATCACCCGACCACACCACTATATACACAGCCCAAGCATCACCCGACCACACCACTATATACACAGCCCAGCCATCACCCGACCACACCACTATACACACAGCCCAACCATCACCCAACCACACCACTATATACACAGCCCAGCCATCACCCGACCACACCACTATATACGCAGCCCAGCCATCACCCAACCACACCACTATATACACAGCCCAAGCATCACCCGACCACACCACCATATACACAGCCCAGCCATCACCCGACCACACCACTATATACACAGCCCAACCATCACCCGACCACACCACTATATACACAGCCCAGCCATCACCCGACCACACCACTATATACACAGCCCAAGCATCACCCGACCACACCACCATATACGCAGCCCAAGCATCACCCGACCACACCACTATATACGCAGCCCAGCCATCACCCGACCACACCACTATATACTATATATACGATATACGCAGCCCAAGCATCACCCGACCACACCACTATATACACAGCCCAGCCATCACCCGACCACACCACTATATACGCAGCCCAAGTATCACCCGACCACACCACTATATACGCAGCCCAAGCATCACCCGACCACACCACTATATACGCAGCCCAGCCATCACCCGACCACACCACTATATACGCAGCCCAAGCATCACCCGACCACACCACTATATACGCAGCCCAGCCATCACCCGACCACACCACTATATACGCAGCCCAGCCATCACTCGACCACACCACCATATACGCAGCCCAAGCATCACCCGACCACACCACCATATACACAGCCCAGCCATCACCCGACCACACCACTATATACACAGCCCAACCATCACCCGACCACACCACCATATACGCAGCCCAGCCATCACCCGACCACACCACTATATACACAGCCCAAGCATCACCCGACCACACCACCATATACACAGCCCAGCCATCACCCAACCACACCACTATATACACAGCCCAACCATCACCCGACCACACCACCATATACGCAGCCCAAGCATCACCCGACCACACCACTATATACGCAGCCCAGCCATCACCCGACCACACCACTATATACTATATATACGATATACGCAGCCCAAGCATCACCCGACCACACCACTATATACACAGCCCAGCCATCACCCGACCACACCACTATATACGCAGCCCAAGCATCACCCGACCACACCACTATATACGCAGCCCAGCCATCACCCGACCACACCACTATATACGCAGCCCAAGCATCACCCGACCACACCACTATATACGCAGCCCAGCCATCACCCGACCACACCACTATATACGCAGCCCAAGCATCACCCGACCACACCACTATATACGCAGCCCAGCCATCACCCGACCACACCACTATATACGCAGCCCAGCCATCACTCGACCACACCACCATATACGCAGCCCAGCCATCACCCGACCACACCACTATATACACAGGCCAGCCATCACCCGACCACACCACTATATACGCAGCCCAGCCATCACCCGACCACACCACCGTATACGCAGCCCAGCCATCACCCGACCACGCCACCATATACGCAGCCCAGCCATCACCCGACCACGCCACCATATACGCAGCCCAGCCATCACCCGACCACACCACCATATACGCAGCCCAGCCATCACCCGACCACACCACCATATACGCAGCCCAGCCATCACCCGACCACACCACCATATACGCAGCCCAGCCATCACCCGACCACACCACCATATACGCAGCCCAACCATCACCCGACCACACCACTATATACGCAGCCCAACCATCACCCGACCACACCACCATATACGCAGCCCAACCATCACCCGACCACACCACTATATACTATATACGCAGCCCAAGCATCACCCGACCACACCACTATATACGCAGCCCAGCCATCACCCGACCACACCACCATATACTATATATATGATATACACAGCCCAAGCATCACCCGGCCACACCACTATATACGCAGCCCAGCCATCACCCGACCACACCACCATATACGCAGCCCAGCCATCACCCGACCACACCACCATATACGCAGCCCAGCCATCACCCGACCACACCACCATATACGCAGCCCAGCCATCACCCGACCACACCACCATATACGCAGCCCAACCATCACCCGACCACACCACTATATACGCAGCCCAACCATCACCCGACCACACCACCATATACGCAGCCCAACCATCACCCGACCACACCACTATATACTATATACGCAGCCCAAGCATCACCCGACCACACCACTATATACGCAGCCCAGCCATCACCCGACCACACCACCATATACTATATATATGATATACACAGCCCAAGCATCACCCGGCCACACCACTATATACACAGCCCAGCCATCACCCGACCACACCACCATATACTATATATATGATATACACAGCCCAAGCATCACCCGACCACACCACTATATACGCAGCCCAACCATCACCCGACCACACCACTATATACTATATATACGATATACGCAGCCCAAGCATCACCCGACCACACCACTATATACGCAGCCCAGCCATCACCCGACCACACCACTATATACACAGCCCAAGCATCACCCGGCCACACCACTATATACACAGCCCAGCCATCACCCGACCACACCACCATATACTATATATATGATATACACAGCCCAAGCATCACCCGACCACACCACTATATACACAGCCCAGCCATCACCCGACCACACCACCATATACTATATATATGATATACGCAGCCCAACCATCACCTGACTACACCACTATCTACACAGCCCAACAATCACCCAACAACACCACTATATATTTAGCACAGCCATCCCCTGACCACACCACTATATACTATATACGCAGCCCAACCATCATCTGACCAGACCTCCATCTACAGTGGGGGAAAAAAAGTATTTAGTCAGCCACCAATTGTGCAAGTTCTCCCACTTAAAAAGATGAGGCCGGCCTGTAATTTTCATCATAGGTAGACCTCAACTATGAGAGACAAAATGAGAAAACAAATCTAGAAAATCACATTGATTTTTTTAAGAATTTATTTGCAAATTATGGTGGAAAATAAGTATTTGGTCACCTACAAACACGCAAGATTTCTGGCTCACAGACCTGTAACTTCTTCTTTAAGAGGCTCCTCTGTCCTCCACCCATTACCTGTAGTAATGACTCCTGTTTGACATTGTTATCAGTATAAAAGACACCTGTCCACAACCTCAAACAGTCACACTCCAAACTCCACTATGGTGAAGACCAAAGAGCTGTGGAAGGACCAGAAACAAAATGGTAGCCCTGCACCAGGCTGGGAAGACTGAATCTGCAATAGGCAAGCAGCTTGGTGTGAAGAAATCACCTGTGGGAGCAATAATTAGAAAATGGAAGACATACAAGACCACTGATAATCTCCCTCCATCAGGGGCTCCACGCAAGATCTCACCCCGTGGGGTCAAAATGATCACAAGAACGGTGAGCAAAAATCCCAGAACCACACGGGGGGACCTAGTGAGTGACCTGCAGAAAGCTGGGACTAACGTAACAAAGGCTACCGTCAGTAACACACTACGCCGCCAGAGACTCAGATCCTGCAGTGCCAGACGTGTCCCCCTGCTTAAGCCCGTACATATCCGGGCCCGTCTGAAGTTTGCCAGAGAGCATTTGGATGTTCCAGAAGAGTATTGGGAGAATGTCATATGGTCAGATGAAACCAAAGTAGAACTGTTTGGTAGAAACACAACTCGTGGTGTTTGGAGGAGAGTGAATGCTGAGTTGCATCCAAAGAACACCATACCTACTGTGAAGCATGGGGGGGCAACATCATGTATGGGGCTGTTTCTCTGCAAAGGGACCAGGACGACTGATCCGTGTACATGAAAGAATGAATGGGGCCATGTATCGTGAGATTTTGAGTGCAAACCTCCTTCCATCAGCAAGGGCATTGAAGATGAAACGTGGCTGGGTCTTTCAGCATGACAATGATCCCAAGCACACCGCCAGGGCAATGAAGGAGCGGCTTCGTAAGGAGCATTTCAAGGTCCTGGAGTGGCCTAGCCAGTCTCCAGATCTCAACCCCATAGAAGACCTTTGGAGGGAGTTGAAAGTCCGTGTTGCCCAGCGACAGCCCCAAAACATCCCTGCTCTAGAGGAGATCTGCATGGAGGAATGGGCCAACGTACCAGCAACAGTGTGTGCCAACCTTGTGAAGACTTACAGAAAACGTTTGACCTCTGTCATTGCCAACAAAGGATATAGAACAAAGTATTGAGATGAACTTTTGTTATTGACCAAACACTTATTTTCCACCATAATTTGCAAATAAATTCTTTAAAAATCAGACAATGTGATTTTCTGGATTAGTTTTCTCATTTTGTCTCTCATAGTTGAGGTCTACCTATGATGACAATTACAGGCCAGCCTCTTCTTTTTAAGTGGGAGAACTTGTACAATTGGTGGCTGACTAAATCCTTTTTTTTTCCTGACTGTACTTAGTCCAACCATCATCCAGCCACACGACTATATACTAAATACTATATATACAGCTCATCCACCGCCTGACCACACCACTATATACTATATACACAGCCCAACCATCACCTGAGCACACCACTATATATGCAGCCCAACCATCGCCAAACCAAACATAGTCCAACCATACCTCTATCTACGCAGCTCAACCATCACCTGACCACACCACCATGTATTATATACGCAGCCCAACCATTGCAAAACCACACCTCTATCTACGTAGTCCAACCATCATCCAACCACACCACTATATACACAGTTGAACCATAACCCAACCACACTTCTGTCCATACTGTCTAGCAATTACCCAGCTACTCCACTATCTACATAGCCTAACCACACCACTATCTACTCAGTCCAACTATGAGACAACCACATCATTATATACATAGTCCACCATCATCCAACCACACCTCTATCTACATATTACATCCATCATCCAACCACACCACTATCTACATATTCCATCCATCATCCAACCACACCACTATCTACATATTCCAACCATCATCCAACCACACCACTATCTACATATTCCAACCACACCTCTATCTACATATTTCATCCATCATCCAACCACACCACTATCTACATATTCCATCCATCATCCAACCACACCACTATCTACATATTCCAACCATCATCCAACCACACCACTATGTACACAGTCACACAATTAGCCAACCACACCATTATATACACAACACAACCACACCACTATCTAGACAGTCCATCAGACAACCACATCACTATACACATAGTCCACTGTCATCCAACCACACCACTATCTACACAGTCTCACACAATTAGCCAACCACACCGCTGTCCACACAGTCAAGCCTTCACCCAACCACACTACATGTCATGCTTAGACAAGTACCTTTGTATCATTTTTGGAAGCACGATCCTGGTCATCTAAAATGGAAGAATTGAGGAATTATACTGGGTTACCATTCAACTACATATAGTTAATTTCATTCTACCTACTTTACAGGGGTGTGATGATTCCACTTAAATATGGCTATAACTCAAAGAAGTATTTTGATCTCTGGGTATCGTATCTCCCTCCTAATTCCATTTACTCATAATGTGCGCAGCTCTAATCCTAGATGTATGTTGTCAGTAGTGGCAACCATATAACAATAGGGCTTTGTATCCATCCCAGAATGGCTCCATTGAATTCCTACATAGCCCTGGGTGATCAAATACACATGCATTGTTCAGCCTGGGCTGTTGATCAGACATGGTTGATAACATATAGTAGGCATTGTATCATGCCACTTAATCCTATCTCCTTACAAAGAATCTGGACTTGAGTGCGTTAGTCAACCAGACTTGCCGTCGCCGGTGACCTCATTCTGGGTGGTGTAATCAAGGGTATAAAAGATGAGGTAAGAGGTCAATGAGGGAGGAGACTGTGCTGAGACTACAAGAATACTATGATGAGACTACAAGGAGATATACTATGAGAGACTACAAAGAGGATACTATGATGAGACTACTAAGAGACTACTGGGATATACTGTGATGAGCATGCAGGCTGTGATGCTGCTAGAAGCCTCCACTGGTTATTCACACATACCAGAGCATGTGTGAGTGTTGGACTACAGAACCACATCAAGGATATGTGTGGTAAAGTAATTATTTCACCTTTATTCCCTTTTTATTTTATGCGCTGTATATTGTAACTAGTAACTTAATGCTTGCATATATCTGCATATCTGTTCTGAACTGCATGTGTTAGATGTTAATACCGACCCATTTAGGGGTTAATAAATATATAAAATTTAGAAAGCTTGTCTTGTATTTATCTTGTGGACCCAGCACTCACTGGCGGTGTGTGGTTTTTAGGAAAGAAGTCTCAGGTGTGGGCCAACGCGGTGTTGGCGCACTGAGGATCTTTCACAAGGGGGCACACTTTTAGCAAACATATCTGGTAATGCTGATAGGGGTGATACTTACTTGAACAGCTGATGTCATGTTACAGTTCATAATGGATGTTACTTTCTGGAAACAAAAATATACAAAAATTATTTCACTTCTAGCAATCCATCAGACCACTAACCAGATATACATGTTATGACAGGACATCACCTGTTCATCCCAAGCCCTAGACCCCTTAGGGTAGAGGTATCTGTGAAAGGCATGAAGAGTAAAGAAGTATAGATGTTAGGGAAAAGGATGGAGGAGGCAAGTGGGGAGGCCTGACAAAGGTGGCCTTGAGGGCATGAAGAGTGTGGCACTGTAGGATTGGGTGGGGAGAGTAGGAATGTGTAGATTTCTAGGTGGACTCTGCAAGTTGTATAAGAGTGTTAGATGTCAGAAAACATCACAGAAGGGAGAAGTTCTGGAAAGAAGAGTAAGACCTAGAAATTGGAGATTGAGAAGAGATTATTAGCATAGAGGAAGTGATGTTGGACTGGTATATCTTGAGATAAAAGAGGTAACCTGAAATAGAAAGAGAAGTAACAGAAGAACGAGTGGTGAGATGGTGAGTCGAGCCGCAGTCCAATGAGGAGATGATGAGGGCCTGTATCTACAATTGTCAGGACTATCCTAATGATCCACAACCTCTGTATATTCTGAAGACATCATTTATGCTCGTAGCTGCTGTTTTTTCACAAGTCTTGTGTAGGAAGGTCGTTCCATTCAACATCACACTCACCTTACTGACATCAGGGACATCAAGAAACTTGTCAAGGTTCCCATGGTAGATCATCCCTACGTTGTTGACTGCAAAAAAGATGGAAACATTTACTTCTGGTCTTGAAGCAAGACAGCAATTCAGCAAAAGATGAAGAAAAGGAGGTTGCAGAAGAAAAGGGGCTCTAAAATCAAAATGGGCCTTACATTATGGTTCTAGGTTTTGGCACTCAAGTCAGAAAACCCTGGTATCTGTTTCTCCCTCCACTCCATTTCCCTGACCACATGGACAGTTCCCCCTCTCTTATTACCCATGTATTTCCTTCGAGAGGAGTGCACAGGTTCTATCTTCCAGTATTAATGTGGATGGGACCAACCAAGGCTGGCTTACTCTCACCAAGGGCCCACAGCGTCCTCATGGCTAAACCCTTAGTGTACTCCAAGATAGGCTAAATAACCAGAGGCATAACACCATAGTGTCTTCTCGTGCAGGACCAGGGCCTGGATGTGACTGCTCCCTCTAGATCACCCTGATAGATCTTGTGGATTCACATATTCTTGGACCTTCTAATTCCATGGACCCTGGTGCTGAAGTACCTCAAAGCAGGGAGTTCTGCTGAGGGAATTCATTCTTATGGAGAAGATGTAAAATGACTTATATTGACCAGCCAACAGCTTGAATGCCTGACTACAGCATTGAATAGAAAGTTTATGGACCCTGTCAGACAAGGTCCAACTACATCTGAGAAAGTACTACCAAGGATGCCAATATCCAGCGACTTCAACTCCTCCTCAACCTTGCGGTAGATTTCAGGTCCTCCAGTGAAATCCAGCTGGATTACTTTGGTTTTCCGTTTGGTCTGTTGTTCTGTGGAAGTTACATCTTCTGTTAGTGTCAGAATAAAAGAAATAGTCTACATCTTATCCCCCCTCCATCTTACAAGCATAAGAATCTGGACAGCTCATGGACCCTGTGACAAATTCATTATGGAAAACCTCACTGTCTTGGCTTGTATCTAGAAACTTTAGCCATCATACTAGCATGCAAAGTCCTCCTTCAAGCTGTCTGCATTTGGAGATCAGATAGAGGCAAGATGAAGGTGTTGTCAAGGTTAAATGAGGACTTAGATGTTCTTCAGTCTCTCTCTATCTAGAAACCTTTATGTACTAGGTAGACAGAGATGGAAGGAATGAAACATCCAGGTACAGGGACATTGAGACAGGAAAGAGGTTCCTAGGAAGGTCCACAATCATGCTCCCACTATCAAGACTCCCTCTTCAGCTTGTCTCTATCAGAAGTCCTTAATTTATGTGGTCAGCAACTACATAAGATGAATGAAGTCTTTACATTGAGACAAGATGAATGCCTTGATGCTGATAGGGGGTCTAAAGGTCCAGATCAAAGCAGGTTGAAGTAGGTCTCTAGAAACTAGCAAGGTGAGTCTCCCTTCAACCCCCATTATATAGAGACCTCCATAATCCTGTTTAGATACATACAAGATAAACAAGTTCTCAAGATAAAGACAGGATGACTGAAGGCAGAATCTTTCAACGTATCTCCTTGGCCCTGTCTAGATATGGATAAGATAAACACCTACAGTGTTTATCAGTGAAGAATAGCTATAAATACTGACAGGAAATGGAGTCCTTCGCAACCTCTTTGTATTTTGAGACCTCCTTGGTCAAGTCAAGATCTCTAGATGAAGACAGATTGAATAAGAAAAGGATGAATGTGTCCCTCCTTGTCCTCTCTGTATCTAGAGACCGACTATATCCTGTGTACATAAGGATATACATGATCTTCAGATAAGGACAGGATAAAGAACTTGAAATACTGGTGAGACGAGTAAAGACTCCAGAATCCATGCTCATCCTGTTCAGATTTCATTCCCTCTGTCTGTAATTCGAGACTTCATTTCCCATCACAATGGGTCATCTCGTGTGTATCTAGAAGGTCACACATTATCTTTAAGTTTCCCATCCAGAATCATCTCTTACCGATCTCCTTTGCAACACTTTTAAGTTTTTCCAGAGTTCTGCTGATGAGGACGACATCGAAACCCCTTTGGGCCAACTATGGAGAAAAGACAGATATATGAGGAGTAGAAGCGACAGAGACATAGACAGACGGACTGGTGTCCACTGACCTCCTCAGCGTAGGCCTTCCCGATCCCATCTGTTGCTCCCGTTACCACTAGAAATATTAGAAAATAATACAGGTAAAAATTTGAGATATGGAAATGCAGCCAGTGCAGAGCTTGGGTTGTTGGTTTAATAATAATAATAGTCCTTTAATAGTCCCACAATGGGGAAATTCAGTGTGTTACAGAAGCAAAGATAAGCAGATACAAATACAACATGTACAGGAATGTTCCAAGGTGAGAGGCATTACATTAATAGCAGACAGACAGATAGGGCGTAGCAGAGGGGGGGGGGGGATTTAACAGGCAGAGAGATATTTCAGTTCTCTGTGTGTAATGATCTCCGCTTAGGTCGGTGTTGGTTGTACAGCCTAACCGCGGTGGGGAGGAAAGACTTCCGATAGCGCTCCTTCTCACACCTAGGGTGGAGCAGTCGGTCACTGACAGTACTGCTCAGCGCGATCACAGTCTCATGCATGGGATGGGAGTTATTCTCCCGCATGGAGCTCACCACGGACAGTATCCTTCTGTCACCCACCACCTGCACTGGGTCCAGTGGGCTCCCCAGGACAGAGCTGGCCCTTCTAATCAGCTTGTCAAGTTTATTTCTGTCCCTGGTTGATATACTGCTCCCCCAGCAGGCCACTCCAAAGAAGATGGCTGATGCCACTACCGAGTTGAAGAAAGTTCTAAGAAGTGCCCCCCGGATTCCAAAGGCTCTCAGCTTCCTAAGCAGGTAGAGCCTGCTGTGGCCCTTCCTGTACAGGGCCTCCATATGATCTGCCCAGTCCAGCTTATTATTAAGGAGCAAACCCAGGTACTTATAGGTGTTCACAATCTCGATGCCCATCCCCAGGATGTCCACTGGTTTAGGAGGGCTTCTGCCTTTGCGTAAGTCCACCACCATCTCCTTGGTCTTCCCCGCGTTAATCTTCAGGTGGTTCCGCTGGCACCAGTCCACAAAATCCCGGTTTAGTTCTCTGTACTCCCTGTCATCATCATCTGTGATGAGACCCACTATTGCAGAGTCGTCAGAATACTTCTGTAGGTAGCAGCTGGATGAGTTGCACCTAAAATCTGCAGTGTACAGTGTGAAGAGGAAAGGGGCGAGAACCGTACCCTGAGGTGCCCCCGTATTACAGATCACGGTACCTGACACACAGTCTCGGGCTCTCACGTATTGAGGTCGATTTGTGAGGTAGTCTAGGATCCAGTTGGAGAGGTGGTGGTCCACTCCAGCAAGGCCCAGCTTGTCCCTCAATAACCTGGGCTGTATGGTGTTAAAAGCACTGGAGAAGTCAAAGAACATTATTCTCACTGTGTTCCCTGGTTTCTCCAGGTGAGACAGAGCCCTGTGCAGAAGATGGATGATGGCATCATCTACCCCAATGCCCGGCCGATAAGCAAACTGGAGTGGGTCCATAGCGGGGCTCACTAGAGGGCGGAGATGTGTGAGAACCAATCTCTCCAAGATCTTCATCAGGTGGGATGTCAGTGCTACAGGTCTGTAGTCGTTGAGGTCCATAGGGTGGGGTTTCTTTGGAACTGGTACCACACAAGAAGATTTCCATAATTCAGGGACTATTTCCTGCCTCAGGCTCATATTATACATATATGTAATTATACCACACAGCTGGTCCCCGCAAGTCTTAATTAGCCTTGCACTGATGTCATCTGGCCCTGCGGCTTTCCTCGCCTTGATCTTTTTCATCTCCTTCCTCACCTGGGCCCGTGTGAAGGTCAGACTGTGGTCAGATAAAGACAGATTTCTGGATTTACTGGTCTGTTGGGAAGTGGCCGCATGGGGAGAAGTCATTGTGGTGGGGGAAGCTGAAGGACATACTGGGGTGGGAGGAGCTGGTGTGTGATCAAATCTGTTGAAGAATAGGTTTAGTTCATTAAGCCAATTAACATCTGCCTCAATCTGGCAGACAGACTGTTTATGACCCGAAATTGACTTAAGCCCCTCCCAGACCCCCCCTTATGTCTTTTCTTTCCATTTGCTTTTCCATTTTTTTCCTTATAACTGGCTTTTCCTTGCCTGATTTGATGCCTCAGCTCCTTTTGTACTTCCCTCAACCCCTCCTTATCTCTTGTCCTGAATGCCATCTTTTTCTCCTTAAGTAGTGTTTTTATATCAGTTAATCCATGGTTTGTTGTTGGAGAAGCACCTCACCACTTTTGTGGGTACTGTGTTGTCCACACAAAAATTAATGTAGTCCGTTATGCAGTGTGTGAGTCCTTCTATATCTTCTCCATACAAATCCTGCAAGACTTCCCATGCGGTTGTGTCAAAACAATCCCTCAGTGCCTCATCACTCTCCTCGGACCATATCCTCACTGTGCGGGTGACAGCAGGTTCTCTACGTACAAGTGGCTTGTACATAGGTCGGAGATGTACTAGGTTGTGATCCGATCTTCCCAGGGGCGGTAGGGCTGATGAGTTATATGCCTCCCTCACGTTGGCAAAGAACAAGTCCAGTGTTTTGTTGTCTCTTGTGTGGCAGGTTACATACTGTGTGAAACTGGGCAGTGTGGATGATGGAGAGGCGTGGTTGAAATCACCCGACAGAAGAAAGAGGGCCTGGGGGTGCTGAGACTGTAACTGGCTCAGCGTGGCTTGTAGGACCTCGCAGGCAGCGTCAGCTTTCGCAGAGGGGGGGACATATGCAGCTATCACGATGACATGTGATAGTTCCCTTGGTAGGTAGAAAGGTCTCATGCTCACAGCTAATAGTTCAATGTCCTTACAGCAAGTTTGCTCCTTAATCACAATGTGCCTAGGATTACACCATCTATTATTCACAAACATTGCCAGCCCTCCTCCTTTCCTCTTACCGCTCTCCCTTGTCCTGTCTGCCCAAAGGAGTTTAAAACCATCCAAGGAGACCAGAGGGTCAGGAGTAACTTCAGTGAGCCAAGTCTCTGTAAGTAGCATCATGCTGCACACCACTCTAAATTTGCCTCGACCTGGCTATACTTGAATGATGTGAGGAGTCATATAGAGAATCAGGAGACGATGTGATGTCATGTAGAGAATCAGGAGACGATGTGATGTCATGTAGAGAATCAGGAGATGATGTGATGTCATAGAGAGAATCAGGATTCAATGTGAGGAGTCATATAGAGAATCAGGATTCAATGTGAGAAGTCATATAGAGAATCAGGAGACGATGTGATGTCATATAGAGAATCAGGAGACGATGTGATGTCATATAGAGAATCAGGAGATGATGTGATGTCATATAGGGGATTATTTATTATTTACCTGGATTCTGGGTTAGTGCTCCTTTAACAAACCATGGACTTTCCCCATGAGCACCCACTATAGATATATCATTATGGGCCGTAGGGCATAGGGAATATGTAATTTCTGATAACAGTTTATGATATATAGGTCAGAGGTAACAAGGCAAACATGAAGAATCTTTCTACATTACTATACACAGAGCTTATAAAAGTATCCGCACCCCTGAATTGTTTATGGCTTATATTCTCTACCCCTCACCCAGTGAATAGTGTGTAATATGCTATCGCTGACATACAAAGCCATCCACAGCCTGTCCCCTCCATACATGTCTGACCTAATCTCCTGCTACCTGCCCGCACGTAACCTCCGATCCTCACAAGACCTCTTAATCCGCTCTTCACAAGACTTCTCCCGTGCATCCCCCATACTCTGGATCTCACTACCACAACACATAAGACTGTCCCCCACAATCACAAGCTTCAAGAAGACTGGATAGCATTTTAGACTCCAGTCTTGGCCACTTGATATTTTCTCTATACGTTTGGTTTTAGGTTTAGGGCTGATGTCTATGCATTTTGCAGTGAAGCGTCCCCAGGGAAGGATATATGGATACCCACAGCCACTTACCTGCCCAGCCTCCATACTTTTTAAGGTCCGTCCTCCACACCCTAGAGAGGATATAAACTCTGAATCCTCTTAGGGCCTTCCATGCCTGTTTGAGGACCAGGTATGATAAAGCCAGGTAACCCAGAAAGTTGAGGCACTGACACAGGAGAGGCTCCATCTGCTCCATCATGCAGTCTCTATATGAATGCCTTCAGGGGTTATGTGAGTGTAAACTTCAGCCTGTCCCACCTCCAGATTACAAGTCAAACGAATTCTTCAGATACCGTTTTACCTGTACTGCACGCTACATGACACTGTGCACATAGTGCAGTATTAGTAGGTGGAGTTTGCAGAGTCTCAATAAAAGTGAAAAATTAACAGTGGCTCTATTGAAGTCAACACATTGATATAAAACTGGTGTTAGGTGAGATTTCCTGAGATTCACTAGGAACCTGTGATCCCACAGAATGTCTTAGCACAACTTGAAGATCTTGGAGAAGGGATCTTGTGAAGACACAGTATGGATTCCCTTCACAACTACCATGATTTTTGTGAAGATTTGCGGTGTTGAGATTCCAAATCGTAGATATGTAACTTTCAGATGTTGAGCGCCTTGAGAATGTCTGGACAGCTAGTTGGAGAAATTTTTTGTGTCTGGGTAGATCTGGTACATGTAGGTACGCATACATGAGGTCTATGTTTGCAAGGAAGTCATTCTTCTGTAACTGTACCATCCCCGAAAGAATGGTTTCCATCTTGAAGGTATTTTTATTTTGCCAGATACCGGTTCAAAAAGTCGATAACCAATCTCTATTTGCTCCCAAGCTTGGGAACTGGAAAAGTCCTTGAGTATACGCCCTGTCCCCATTCTCATTGTCATGATATTAGGCTCAGATATGGTCTTATGGTATTAATATCGATCTATATTACTGCACAGTAGGGGTTGGTGCCTGAGATCAAGCCTAGTGAGGCAAATGGAATGTGGTCAGACTACTATCTAGTTCAGGCCTATTGTCCTGTCCCTGAAGCAATCAGCCATTTGGTCAAAAGCCTGTATCTGCATAAGACTGCAACTTCATTAACCCAGCGGGGGTTCATTTAGACAGGATATATTATGCAATTATATTGTAATTGTTCCTCTGCATGAATGCCTGAGTAGATTTGGAGCTGTGTTTTGGATCATTGTCTTGCTGAAATATCCATCCCCGGCGTAACTTCAAATTCGTCATTGATTCTTGTACATTATTCTCAAGAATCTGCTGATACTGAGTTGAATCCATGCGACCCTCAACTTTAACAAGATTCCCGGTGCCGGCATTGGCCACACAGCCCCAAAGCATGATGGAACCTCCACCAAATTTTACAGTGGGTAGCAAGTGTTTTTCTTGGAATGCTGTGTTTTTTGGACGCCATGCATAACGCCTTTTTGTATGACCAAACAACTCAATCTTTGTTTCCTCAGTCCACAGGACCTTCTTCCAAAATGAAGCTGGCTTGTCCAGATGTGCTTTTGCATACCTCAGGCGACTCTGTTTGTGGCGTGCTTTCAGAAACGGCTTCTTTCGCATCACTCTCCCATACAGCTTCTCCTTGTGCAAAGTGTGCTGTATTGTTGACCGATGCACAGTGACACCATCTGCAGCAAGATGATGCTGCAGCTCTTTGGAGGTGGTCTGTGGATTGTCCTTGACTGTTATTTTTGCAAAAGGAGGATCTACTAAATATTAATGTCACTTTTCTGTTGAGGTGCCCATACTTTTGCACCGGTCAAATTTTGGTTTAATGCATATTGCACATTTTCTGTTAGTACAATAAACCTCATTTCAATCCTGAAATATTACTGTGTCCATCAGTTATTAGATATATCAAATTGAAATGGCTGTTGCAAACACCCAAATATTTAGAACTAAAAATGATTAAGATTAATAGGGGTGCCCAAACTTTTCCATATGACTGTATTTTGTTGCACAACCTTTTGAGGCAATCCCTGCAATCAAACGATTCCTGTAACTGTCAATGAGACTTCTGCACCTCTCAGCAGGTATTTTGGCCACTCCTCATGAGCAAACTGCTCCAGTTGTCTCGGGTGTGAAGGGTGCCTTTTTTCAGACGGCATGTTTCAGCTCCTTCCAAAGCTGCTCAATAGGATTTAGGTCAGGGCTCATAGAAGGCCACTTCAGAATAATCCAATGTTTTCCTCTTAGCCATTCTTGGGTGTTTTTAGCTGTGTTTTGGGTCATTATCCTGTTGCAAGACCCATGACCTGCGACTGAGACCAAGCTTTCTGACACTGGGCAGCGCTTTTCTCTCTAGAATCCCTTGATAGTCTTGAGATTTCATTGTACCCTGCACAGATTCAAGACACCCTGTGCCAGATGCAGCAAAGCAGCCCCAGAACATAACAGAGCCTCCTCCATGTTTCACAGTAGGGACAGTGTTCTTTTCAAGATAGGCTTCATTTTTGTCTCATCTGTCCATAGGGGGGATAGAGAGAGAGAAAGATATCACTGGTTAAAATTTAGGTTCAGCCATGAAGAAGATTTTCCAAGGAAAGAGAAACCGCATCATGCAGCTAATCGATAGCGGTCTCTGAGCCAAGAAAATTGTCGAACTGCTTCATGTGAGGGCCATAACTGGTGGAAGAATACAAAATTAAGACCGTCCATCCATTCAAAACCCAAGAGGGGGACGTCCAGGCAAAATATCAGAGTCAATAAGTCGTCTCATCACAAGGTCTATCAGTTCTGGAGCGACAAACACAGCAGTGGAGGAGGCTCATGTGCTTCGTAATAGTGAGATCACAGCCGTCCATGCAAGTGCCGTGTGACACTTGTTACACAAGTCTGGAATGGTGGCCTGAAAAAAGGTGAAGAAGCCTCGACTGCAATATCACGATAAGAAGTGTTGGCTCAAGGTTGCAGAACTGTACAAAAAGTGGAGAGTAGGAGATAGGAAACGGGTGATTTGGAGCAATAAGATTAAAGTCAATAGACTGGGCTCTGATGGGAGCAAATGGGCCTGTAAGAAGCAAGGGAAAAGGGGGCTAACAGATCGAAAACTGAAGGAACTGTCAAGTTTGGTGGAGGAAGCCTGATGATATGAGGTTGTTTCACAGCCAACGACTTTGATACTTGACCAGGATCAATGGTGGTCTCAGTGCTGAGCTATATGTGAGTGTCCTACAAGACGAGTTACTTCATACACTCAAGTACTATGGGTATGGAAAGGACGACTTAGTGATCCAGCAGGACAATGACCTGAAGTTTACCTAGAGATTAGTGAAGAAATGGTTCAGTGACAATGACGTAGAGGTGCTGGATTGTCCCCCACAGTCCCCAGACCTCAACCCAATCAAACACTTGTGGGTAGAGTTGAAGAAAAAGTATTCGTATCCACGTGAGTCGACAGTATGCACCAACGTGTAGAAGAGACCTGGGGTCAGATTTTGGTTGAGACATTCTTGGACCTGATGGAGAACATGCCCAGAAGGATTCAGGCAAAGGTGGATTTATAAAATAATAAAAATTTAAATTTAGATTTTTAAGAGCAAAACAGTAACAATGACAAGAATCTGCAGAACTGATCATATGCTAAATAGTTACAAGTCACATTTATATATGAGATAGCCAAGATGACTGTCTATAACATGATGGTAGTCTCACATTCCAAGAATATGGATCCCTGACTGTTCAGAAAGCTCAGCCCCCCCTCACCCCCTTTCACTCACACCAAAGATCCCCACGCTGTATAATGTCCCATAGTGGCCCTCCACTCTGTATAATGCCCCATAGCGGCCCTCCACGCTGTATAATGCCCCATAGCGGCCCTCCACGCTGTATAATGCCCCATAGCGGCCCTCCACGCTGTATAATGCACCATAGCGTCCCTCCACGCTGTATAATGCCCCATAGCGGCCCTCCACGCTGTATAATGCCCCATAGCGTCCCTCCACGCTGTATAATGCCCCATAGCGGCCCTCCACGCTGTATAATGTCCCATAGCAACCCTCCACGCTGTATAATGCCCCATAGCGGCCCTCCACACAGTATAATGCCCCATAGCGGCCCTCCACGCTGTATAATGCCCCATAGCGGCCCTCCACACAGTATAATGCCCCATAGTGGCCCTCCACGCTGTATAATGCCCCATACGGCCCTTCACACAGTATAATGTCCCATAGCGGCCCTCCACACAGTATAATGCCTCATAGCGGCCCTCCACGCTGTATAATGCCCCATAGCGTCCCTCCACGCTGTATAATGCCCCATAGTGGCCCTCCACGCTGTATAATGCTCTATAGTGGCCCTCCACGCTGTATAATGCCCCATAGCGTCCCTCCACGCTGTATAATGCCCCATAGCGGCCCTCCACGCTGTATAATGCCCCATAGCGGCCCTCCACGCTGTATAATGCCCCATAGCGGCCCTCCACACAGTATAATGCCCCATAGTGGCCCTCCACGCTGTATAATGCCCCATACGGCCCTCCACACAGTATAATGTCCCATAGCGGCCCTCCACACAGTATAATGCCTCATAGCGGCCCTCCACGCTGTATAATGCCCCATAGTGGCCCTCCACGCTGTATAATGCCCCATAGCGGCCCTCCACACAGTATAATGCCCCATAGTGGCCCTCCACGCTGTATAATGCCCCATAGTGGCCCTCCACGCTGTATAATGCCCCATAGCGGCCCTCCACGCTGTATAATGCCCCATAGTGGCCCTCCACGCTGTATAGTGCTCCATAGTGGCCCTCCACGCTGTATAATGCCCCATAGCGTCCCTCCACGCTGTATAATGCCCCATAGCGGCCCTCCACGCTGTATAATGCCCCATAGCGGCCCTCCACGCTGTATAGTGCCCCATAGCGGCCCTCCACACAGTATAATGCCCCATAGCGGCCCTCCACACAGTATAATGTCCCATAGTGGCCCCTCCACACAGTATAATGTCCCATAGCGGCCCTCCACGCAGTATAATACACCATAGCGGCCCTCCACACAGTATAATGCCCCATAGCGGCCCTCCACACAGTATAATGCCCCATAGCGGCCCTCCACACAGTATAATGCACCATAGCAGCCCTCCACACAGTATAATGCCCCATAGCGGCCCTCCACACAGTACAATGCCCCATAGCGGCCCTCCATGCTGTATAATGCCCCATAGCGGCCCTCCACACAGTATAATGCCCCATAGATGGCTCTCCACACAGTATAATTTCCTATCGGGGTGGATTATAATAAGGGAGAAGTGTGTTGTTGCCTGTAGAGCAAGTAATTGTCCATTTGTCCTCAATATAATCCAACCTTATGAACTGTATCGGTGCCATCTTGTGTTTGGGACCCCTTGCTGCCCCTGTTGCCCTTATTATAATTCGCCCCAGGCACCAACCCTGTTTAGATTCTACGGTCACATTTCACTGCTGCATCTAAAGGGTGCTGGCACTGTTAGCGGTATTATACAGCCGACATCCTCCTTGTATGCCCCTGAGCCCTGTCCATGTTATTCGTGACTTGCACTGACTGGCAGGATTCGCCGTGCACCCCGGGACAATAAACTACAGACCAGATGAGCTGATCAGACATTTTGCATTTTATTTATTTCCTTTGTTCCATGTTATTCCTGGCTCCCTAGTCGTTCGGTCAGCTGCAGATGTCGCTCCTCTGTCTTCTCTGGGCTACTTCTGCTTTTGCCTTACACTCTTCTCCATGGACTTGCTGGCTCCCCTGGCGACACTAGCCATAAAACTGGAGCCCAGGAGGGAGTCGGACATGAAGAGGTTGAGGAAATAACTCTGCAAGAACAAGTCATAGCCATGAAGAATAAGCAGAACTATATTGTCCTGCAGTTACACTTCTAGTCACTAGATGGCAGTATCTGTACAGGTTAAAGGGGAAGTTAGTCTAATGGTTCTTTATAGAGCATGTCTACCCACTGGAGGGCGCTGTAACAAGAGGGATGCAGTCAGTGGTGTAACGACCAGGCCTGGAGGGGTTTGAGGCCCGCGGCCTGCAGCTAGCTGGAAATGGCCAGGGCCCTGGACCACCATGATAGTGGTTGGGGAAATCCAGGGGAGGTGACTAAAAATAACAAATACTTATACTCACCTCTCCTGGGCTGCTGACAATTTCCAACATCCTCTCCAGGGCTCTTCTGGCCTGTGACTGAGGTCACGCACCCCAGACATCACTGCTGGAGACTGTGATTTGGCCCCAGCGGAAACATGGGGCGCGCTGGCGTAATGACGTCATCGCCCCCCCATGTGACCGCTGAGGCCCAATAACAGGCTCCAGCAATGACGTTTTCCTCAGCCGCAGGCAAAAGAGGATCGAAGGCGATGCTGAAGAGAGCCAGACGGAGTGAGGATGCCCCGGACAGGTGAGTATAAGTGTTTGTTATTTTTAATCACTTCCCTTGGGCCTCTACTTATTATACCTTGGGGTCTGTGTGGGGTCACTGTGCAGCATATTGCATTGTGTGGGGGCCACTGTAGAGCATATTATACTGCATGGGGGCCACTGTGGAGCATATCATACTGTGTGGGGGCTACTGTGGAGCATATTATACTGCATGGGGGCCACTGTGGAGCATATCATACTGTGTGGGGGCTACTGTGGAGCATATTATACTGTATGGGGGACCACTGTGGAGCATGCTATACTGTGTGGGGACCACTGTGGAGCATATCATACTGTGTATGGGCCACTGTGGAGAATATATTAATGTGTGGGGGCTACTGTGGAGCATATTATACTGTATGGGGGACCACTGTGGAGCATATTACACTGTGTGTGGGCCACTGTGGAGCATATCATACTGTGTGGTGACCAATCTGGAGCATATAATACTGTGTGGGGGTCACTTTAAAGCATGTAATACTGTATGGGACCACTATGGATCATAATATACTGTGTGTGGACCACTGTAGAGCATATAATACTGTGTGGGGGTCACTGAGAAGTATACAATACTGTACTGTAGGGGTCCTAACAGTATAAGAGATGTAAGAGATCAGTGGGGGTCCAACACCTGGGCTTCCTGCTGCTCAACTCCTTGAACATACTGTGGAGCTTTTGCAAGTGCCGTGACCCCTTCACTATTTACATTTCACGCCATCTGTTTTATAGCAGGTGTGCACTATTATTACAGGCTGTAATATCATCACATGGTGATTATAAAACAGATCCTGTGCTAAGTGAATAGTGAAGGGGTCACGGCATTCGCAGAAGCTCCACAGTATGTTCAAGGAGTTGAGCAGCAGGGGCTCCAGGTGTTGGACCCCCACTGATCTCTTACATCTCTTATACTGTTAGGACCCCTATTTCCCACAGCACGCAGCTCCCAGTGTTGTTTACATGTCGGGCGCGGCTCATTCAACGTATTCTTGATAACCACAGTTGTGGGTACTATAGTTGTATCCTTTTCAAGTATCTGAGATATCACTGCAGCACCCGTAACCATCAGTATCAGGATTACGCACTAGAGAGGGGGTAGGGGACCCAGACAAAGTTTGCACCGGGGCCCACAAGACTTTAGTTACGCCACTGGATACATCACTGCAGCATGGTTTTTGAAGGGGTTAGGGGTAACTCTCTGTAAATGCCGTTATACTATATGTCGTGTTAGATTTAATTTTGCTTGTGTTACATCATGCATTACCTTCCAATCACCTCCAAAGCTGCATTTAGAATTCATTACCTGAATTTCGTGAGAAAGGCAACCATTGGTGCGATGGGTGTACTCCACAGTGTTCAGAGATTCTCCGACAAATTCTTTAGCATCTTTTATAAAAAGATTACGCGGTGGGTTTTGGGTCATATTGGTAGAGACCATCATGGGCATCACAGACTGTGGATACATAAGGAGCCATTAAAACCGATGTATCTAACCTGTCATATATGATACAGTCTGCTGATCTGTGTACCCAATCCTATCATGTGCAATACTGTCTGCTGAGCTGTGTATCTAATCCTGGCATGTGTGATACAGTCTGCTGAGTTGTGTATCTAATCCTATCATGTGCAATACTGTCTGCAGAGCGGTGTCTCTAATCTTATCATGTGTGATATTGTCTGCTGAGCAGTGTATCTAATCCTATCCTGTGTGATACTGTGAGCTGTGTATCTAATCCTATGATGCCTGATGTCCTAGCACTACTCCCCCCATCATGTTCTCTTACATTACCTGTACTGTTATCCCTTTTGATTTATATTCCAAGTTAAGGCCACGGGAAAAGTAATCCAAGAACGCCTGGAAGAAAACAGAAGGAAGATGAGGCTGATACCAGAGAACAAATGCTGATTTATCTATCTAATCTGTCTTCTAATCCGTGAAGTTATTACATCCAACGACCCTGTATAGCATAGGGTATATATACATACAGTGTGTACAGAAAGTATTTAGACCCCTTTAAATTTTTCACTCTTTGTTTCTTTGCAGCCATTTGCTAAAAGCAAAAAAGTTCATTTTATTTCTCATTAATGTACACTCAGCTCCCATCTGGACAGAAAAAAACAGAAATGTAGATATTTTAGCAAATTTATTAAATAAGAAAAACTGAAATATCACATGGTGTTTAATTAAACTGATTGGACTTGATTAGGAAAGGCGCACACCTGTCTATATAAGACCTCACAGCTCACAGGGCATGTCAGAGCAAATGAGAATCAGGAGGTCAAAGGAACTGCCCAAGGAGCTCAGAGACAGAATTGTGGCAAGGCACAGATCTGGCCAAGGTTACAAAAGAATTTCTGCAGCACTCGGTTCCTAAGAGCACAGTGGCCTCCATAATCCTTAAATGGAAGAAGTTTGGGACGACCAGAACTTTTCCTAGACCCGGCCGTCCAGCCAAACTGAGCAATGGTGGGAGAAGAGCCTTGGTGAGAGGTAAAGAAGAACCCAAAGATCACTGTGACTGAGCTCCAGAGATGCAGTAAGGAGATGGGAGAAAGTTCCACAAAGTCACTATCACTGCAGCCTCCACCAGTCGGGGCTTTATGGCAGAGTGGCCCGAAGGAAGCCTCTCCTCAGTGCAAGACATATGAAAGCCTGCATAGAGTTTGCCAAAAAACACATGAAGGACTCCCAGACTATGAGAAATAAGATTCTCTGCTCTGATGAGACGAAGATTGAACTTTTTGGCGGTAATTCTAAGCGGTATGTGTGGAGAAAACCAGGCCCTGCTCATCACCTGCCCAATACAATCCCAACAGTGAGACATGGCGGTGGCAGCATCATGCTATGGGGGACAGGACCACTGGGTGCAATTGAAGGAAAGATGAATGCGGCCAAGTACAGAGATATCCTGGAAGAAAACCTCTTCCAGAGTGCTCTGGACCTCAGACTGGGCCGAAGGTTCACCTTCCAACAAGACAATGACCCTAAGCACACAGCTAAAATAACAAAGGAACAACTCTGTGACCATTCCTAACTGGCCCAGCCAGAGCCCTGACCTCAACCCAACTGAGCATCTCTGGAGAGACCTGAAAATGGCTCCACCAACGTTCACCATCCAACCTGACGGAACTGGAGAGGATCTGCAAGGAAGAATGGCCGAGGATCCCCAAATCCAGATGTGAAAAACTTGTTGCATCATTCCCAAGAAGACTCCTCGCTGTACTAGCTCAAAAGGAAGCGGCTTCTACTCAATACTGAGCAAAGGCTCTGAATACTTATGGCCATGGGAGATTTCAGTATTTCTTTTTTAATAAATTTGCAAAAATATCTACATTTCTGTTTTTTTTCTGTCAAGATGGGGATCTGAGTGTACATTAATGAGAAATACAATGAACTTTTTTGCTTTTAGCAAATGGCTGCAATGAAACAAAAAGTGAAAACTTTAAAGGGGTCTAAATACTTTGCGTACCCACTGTATATTTACCATAGAGACATTTAGAGCCACTCCCTATTTTATGTAAATGAATAGGAGATAGTCACAGCCCCACCTACTCTACAACTTTCTTTAATGCCCATCTTATGACAATATACTGAAATTTAAAGGGCTATTCCACCTGCAACATAACTGCAAAAATTATTCAATACCATGATACCTTGGTAGCGCTGTATATGGTCATCATAGGGTAAGGGCGATTACCGGCCTCAGATGACACATTGATAATCAGACCTTTCTCCCTGGAAAATGGAAAACAATGGCTGTAATCTACTGGGCAACAATCAACCAACTACACTGCTATCTACACAGCCCAACCATCAGCCAACTACTCCGCTATCTACACAGCTCAAGCATCACCCAACCACTCCCCTATCTACACAGCCCAACCATCATCCAACCACTCCCCTATCTACACAGCCCAACCATCACCCAACCACACCGCTATCTACACAGCCCAACCATCACCCAACCACACCGTTATCTACACAGCCCAACCATCAGCCAACCATACCACTATCTACACAGCCCAACCATCACCCAACCATACCACTATCTACACAGATAACCATCACCCAACCACACCGCTATCTACACAGCCCAACCACCAGCCAACCACTCCACTATCTACACAGCTCAAGCATCATCCAACCACTCCCCTATCTACACAGCCCAACCATCATCCAACCACTCCCCTATCTACAAAGCCCAACCATCACCCAAAAACACCGCTATCTACACAGCCCAACCATCACCCAACCACACCGCTATCTACACAGCCCAACCATCAGCCAACCATACCACTATCTACACAGCCCAACCATCACCCAACCATACCACTATCTACACAGATAACCATCACCCAACCACACTGCTATCTACACAGCCCAACCATCACCCAACCACACTGCTATCTACACAGCTCAAGCATCACCCAACCACACTGCTATCTACACAACCCAACAATCAGCCAACCACACCACTATCTACACAGCCCAACCATCACCCAACCTCACCACTATCTACACAGCCCAACCATCACCCAACCTCACCACTATCTACACAGCCCAACCATCAGCCAACCCCACCGCTATCTACACAGCCCAACCATCACCCAACCTCACCACTATCTACACAGCCCAACCATCACCCGACCACACTGCTATCTACACAACCCAACCATCAGCCAACCCCACCACTATCTACACAGCCCAAACATCACCTGATCACGCTACTATCTACACAGCCCAACCATCAGCCAACCTCACCACTATCTACACAGCCCAACCATCACCCGACCACACTGCTATCTACACAGCCCAACCATCAGCCAACCCCACCACTATCTACACAGCCCAAACATCACCTGATCACGCTACTATCTACACAGCCCAACCATCAGCCAACCCCACCACTATCTACACAGCCCAACCATCACCCAACCACACTGCTATCTATGCAGCTCAACCATTAGCCAACCCCGCCACTATCTACACAGCCCAACCAACACCCAACCCCACCACTATCTACACAACCCAACCATCATCCGACCACACTACTATCTACACAGTCCAACCATTAACCAACCACACTGATATTTACACAGCCCAACCATCACCCCACCACATCACTATCCACACAGCCCAACCATTAACCAACCACACTGATATTTACACAGCCCAACCATCACCCCACCACATCACTATCCACACAGCCCAACCATCACCCAACCACATCACTATCCACACAGTCCAACCATCAGCCAACCACACGGCTTTCTACAAAGTTCACCTATCTTCTATCTACAAAGCCCAACCATTAGCCAACTATACCTCTATATACACAGCCGAACCCTCAGCTAAACACACTGCTATCTACAAAGCCTAATCTTCAGTCAAACACATTGATATCTACACAGTCTACCCATCACCCAACCACACCTTGATCTACACAGTCCAACTGTCACTCAACCACACTGTTATCTACAAATTCCACCCATCCCCTAACTACACTGATACATTCACAGTCCAAACCTCACCCATCTACACCACTATGTATAAATTCCAACCATCACCCAACTGCTTTGCTATTTTCACAGTAACTATAACCCAAACACCTCTATCTACACAGCCCAACCATTACCGAACCACACCGCTATCTACACAGTCCAACCATTACTCAACTACACCGCTATCTACACCGTACAACCATAGTTATCTATGTATTCCAACTACACCGCTATCTATCTAGACAGTCTAACCATCAGCCAACTACACTGCTACTTACACAGTTCAATCACATCACAATTCGGTGCACACCCTCATACCTCTGTATCATTTTCGGAAGCACAATCCTGGTCATCTGGAACATAAAAATAAAGGTATTATACTGGGTTACCCTTCATTTGGAGGGATATGCAGTCATGTCTTGTCGCCCTGCAGGAGAAGACTCTTAGCTCCCTTCTGTCTTTGTCGCCCTGCAGCAGTGGGTAGACTGGTGACATATCTGGTAATATGGATACGTACTTGTACAGCTGATGTCATGTTACAGTTCATAATGGCCGTTGTTCTCTGTTGGAAAGAAAAACATTTACAAAATGTCACTTTATATTCTAACGAACGATTCAGAGTCAGTGACAGGACACAACCTTCTCATCCCATTCAGTGGGCCACTAGACTCTGTACCACTATGGGTAGAAGGCATCTCAGAAGAGAAGAGTTGGGATCTTGGAGTTGTCTAGGTTTCTTGGTTCGCTATAAAGAGTATGAGAGTATTGGATGATAGGAAAGATGGGATGGGTTAGGCGAGAGGTCTTGGAGGGGATAGTGTAAACAGATGGGAGTGTAGGTTGCCCTTGAGGTTATGAAGAGACAGAGTATTGGATGCCATGTGCTGAATAACACAATCGGAAAAGAAGTCTTGGAGTAGCGAGCAGGAAAAGTACACTAGGTTTCAAGGTTGACTTTGAGGGCATGAAGGGTATGGGAGGGTCAGTTAGATATTAGGGAAAATACTACAAGGAGAGCGGCCCTGTGGAAATTGTGAACAGGAGAAGTAACGTCAGACTGATATCTTGAGATCATTAAATTGATCGGAGATGGAAAAAGAACCAAAGCAATGCAAGAACGTAGGGAAAGTTATTGGTAGCCAAGCCACAATGGTGACACTAGATTGGTGGAGTTTATCGGTGGACTACAGAGGATGGTGTCGCAGTAGTCCATTGAGGAGACAGTGAGGGCTTGTACTGAAAAGCAACCAATTTACGATTGTCACTTCCTCCACAACTTCTGAATGACCTGAGTTTGTCAGAACATGCTGGGGGTTGTCGTGTTATCACAAATTTTGATGTCTTGTGTACGAAAATGGTCCACTCAACATCACACTCACCTCATTGACATTAGGCACATCAAGAAATGTGACAGGGGTCGCATTGTAGATCATCCCAACGTTATTGACTGCAACAGAAGATGCAAACATTGACTTCTTGTCTTGTAGCAAGACGGCAGCTCAGCGAAATAAGAAGAGAGCGAGGTCATAGAAACCGATAAAGGAGGAAAGGAGAGAAAGAAGAGCACATAGAAGAACGGGGGCCCTAAAGTCAAGTTGGTCCCTCAATTATGGTTCTTGCTTTTTCCACCCAAGTCAGAAAGCCCTGGTTTCCATAACCATTGGGGAAATTCCCCCTCTTTTTATTAACCATCTATTTCCTTTGAGTGGGGCGTCCTACATGAGTTCTACAGAATCGAAAGGGATTGGACTAACCAAGTGCCCAAAAGTATCCTCAAGTCTTTTATCATGGAGAACCTATCATGCTAAGCCCCCATCCTCAATTAAAAAAAAGCATAGTCTGCAGGGACAAAACTTGTCAAAGAGAACTCAATCTCTCTTATTGAAAAGATCTAAAATATCTTCTGACTTGTCCCATATTGACCTGCCAATGGTTTGAGCTTCTGACAAGAACATTGAATAGAGAGTTTACAGGACCTGGCCAGACAAGGTCCAACCACTACATCTGAGAAAGTACTACCAAGGATGCCAATATCCAGCGACTTCAACTCCTGCTCAATTTTAGGGTAGATTTCAGGTCCTCCTGTGAAATCCAGCTGGATTACTTTGGTTTTCCTCTTGGTCTTTTGTTCTGTGAAAGTTAGAAAGTTCTGTAAGTGTCAGGAATATTTACTTAAAGGGAGTCTGTCACCAGAACCCAGTTTATCAGCCCTGCAGATTGACCTAGGTGACCCTAACAATCTAACAATGTTTCCCCTTGTGAATCGCTGCCTCAGTTGGTGAAAAGTTGCTAATTTTTTTAATATCCAAATTAACTTTTTGAAGCAACTCCCTCATTGTACAAACCTCACGGTCATGGCCTATATCTAGAAACTTTATCCATCATACTAGTATCTGGTGTCTTTATCAAGAGAGGTTCTGTACCTGGAGATCTCAATCGCTAATTTTCCCTACCCTATCTAGGTCCTATAGCTGCCCTGCCGGCATATGGAGACAATATTCGTTATCTAGAGTCTATTCATCGAGATAGAGACCAAAGGCGCTCTTTGACCGGCCAATTTAGCAGCCAATCGTCAGGAATGAAGTCTCGTGCAGGTGCTCGTTCCTGCCTGTTTAATAGGAATCTGTTTCTGGAGTCTTCATTCGTGATACCATCTAATGTCCTCATTCAGGCTTTATCTGGAAACCAGATAGATAAATTCCCTGTCAAGGTTCAATGAGGACTCTGTACCCATCTAGAAACCTTCATTGCTATATAAAATAAATGAGGTCTACCAACAGAGGCAGAGGTAATGTAACCCAGATACAGGGATGCTGAGGCAGGACTTCTTTTTCTTGACAGTATCTAGAATCTTCCCTCATACTTTCTTTACTTGGAGATCTTGTTTAGCAAGATCAAGGAGATTGCAAAACAGATCATCATTCACGTTGTCAGTATCTAGACTCCCTCCTCAGCCTGTCTCTATTGGGAGTTCTTTATTCTTATTGTCAGTAACATGAATTAAACCTTCAGATTGAGACAAGATGAATGTCTTGGTACTGACGGGAGGTCTAGTTTGAAGAAGGATGTAGGACTAGCTAGCAAGGAGAGTCTTTCTTCAACCCATCTGTATCTGGAGACCTCAATAATCCTCTCTAGATTCTGACATGATGGACTCCAGATAAAAAAAATCTTTCAACCTATTTGGTCATCTCCTTGATCTTGTCTGGATGCTGATAAGATAAGCAAGACCCTGAGATAAAAACAAGGAATGAAGACAGTACATGTTGTCAGCACAAATGAAAAGTTCAAGTACAGAGTCTTCTTTGATCTGTATCTTATGACCTCCTTGACCCTGTCTAGATATGGACATATGGAGACAGGATGAGGAAGAGGTATAGAGACTAACAAGAGGCAGGAGTCGTTCCACAGCCTCTCTGTATCTGGAGACTTCCTTGGCCTGGTCTATATAATGAGATAAACCATATCTCCAGATAAAATGGATGAGGGTGAAGGTGAGGAGGAGTCCTGCCTTTCCCATTCTGTATCTAGAGATCTATTTCATCCTGTCTACTTGAGAATAAATGGGATCTACAGATCGAGACACGGAGAAGAACTTGAGATACAGATATGATGAATGAAGACTTCAGGATCCATTCCTCTCTAATCAAGACTTCATTTGTCCTATCTGAATGGGTCATCTTGAGTATATCTAGAATGTCACACATCTTTAAATTTCCATAATCTTCTCTTACCGATCTCCTTTGCAACACTTCTCAGTTTTTCCAGAGTTCTGCTGATGAGGACGACATCGAAACCCCTTTTGGCCAACTATGGAGAAGAGACAGATATATGAGGAGATAGAAGTGACAGAGACATAGACAGACGGACTGGTGTCCACTGACCTCCTCAGCGTAGGCCTTCCCGATCCCATCTGTTGCTCCCGTTACCACTAGAAATATCAGAAAATAATACAATTCAAAAATTGAGAAGGTCCTTGACCTTAAATGAAATGGAACCAGTGTGGAGCCAGGGTTGATGGTGGACACCACTTTAAATTTGCCCCGACCTTACGATATTTGATGGATTTAGGACTATACCAACAATACAGATTAGGAGCAAAATTTTCCTATGTGGGCAAGACTCATTGCTTGATCCTGCCCCAATGAGTAATGACCTATATGGACACTGACTTGAGGATATAAGGTTTTGGGTTCTCTTCATGTCAACCAGTCTTTCCATACGCACCTTTTATCCACCCTGGTAGCCATGAAATGTTATGATCCGAAACAGGGACCTTGACCCCATCTAATTCGTTTGGCTGAGACTAAAAATCCAAAGTGCCCCATCCCTAAAATCTACCCTCATATTCATGCCAAACAAGTCTCAATTGCAAATTTACAATCCATGACTGTCCCCTATATGAGGCCATATAGCTCCTGTGACTGTGTAGACCACTTGGGATCCAAGTCTCAAGGTTCCTTCTTTCATCTGCTATGTTACGGTATTTTTTTTTTTTTTTTTAAGGTCTGAGGGAACTCTCCAATTGTGACATGACGACACCGGCACTGACAGTTCGGTTGCCACTGTAAATTTTACTACATCAGTCCATTATTCATTAACGAACCATGGACTTTACCCATCAGCACAGCAAACACAAAGAATCTCTACATTACTATACACAGGGCTTATGTAAGTATTCATACCCCTCGTGCTTACTTATGACTTAGCAAAAAAAAAAAATATCACAGTGCGCATACAGTCTGGAATGTCAAAGTGACCACGAACTTCTACAATTGACTAAATAACTGAATGCAAAAGTATTCACACCCCTTGCACTTGTCTGTGGCTACTCATAGTACATATAATGGCACTCTCTAAATGTCAAAGTGATAGCAAATTTATACAATTCACAAAATTAATGCAAAATTATTCACGCCCCATTTAACTCTGTATTCTGTAAGACATATTCTCAGGTGGATAGAATTTTTTGACTCTGGTCTTGACCACTTGATATTTTAACCCATTCTCCCAGAGGTTTGGTTACAGGTTTAGTGTTGGGGTCTCTTGTAGACTGCAACAGGTTTTCCTCCAGGATTTCTATGCATTTTGCAGTGAAGCCTCCCCAGGAAGGGGATATGGATATGCCTGTCCAGGATACCCCCCACAACCACTTACCTGCCCAGCCTCCATACTTTTTAAGGTCCGCCCTCCACACCCTAGAGAGGATATGAACTCTGAATCCTTTTAGAGCCTTCCATGTCTGTTTGAGGACCAGGTATGATAGAGCCAGGTGACCCAGCAGATTGAGGCCCTGACACAGAAGAGGCTCCATCTGCTCCATCATGCAGTCCCTACGTGAATGCCACCAGGCTTTATCTGTCTGTAAACTTCAACCTGTCCCCACCTCCAGCTGAACGAAGTCAATAGGACGCTTCATATACAGTCCTGCCTGTGCTGCACAGTACACGGCACTGTGCAGATTAGTGCAGTATTTGTAAGTCACGGGGTGTAGTCACCAGACTTTTTATGCATGGTGAAAAATTAACAAGGTTCAGATGTCGAGCCAGGTCTACCGGCAGAACTATCCAACCCATACTCTCATCTAGATACCCAAGAATGGGTCACCAAGTGGCCGAGATCATTCAATCAATCCTGAATCTTTCGAGTGCTCGCTGTTGGGACATCTGAAACTTTTTGAATGGATCCAAAACACGCAATTGTCAACTTTTTATCCCAAAAATGTGCAGTTATAGTCTTGTTAGGAGGCATGGAAGAGGGGCGAGTCCATTACTCTACCATGGATGGTGGATATTCATCTACAGGGGAACAATGCAGATTGAGGAATTGGCCTAAGCCAAGTGCTGATGGGGAAGGGGGTGCCAATGGCTTGTGCCACCATAATGCGACCGTTAACTGCTGGGAGGAGAGGATTAAAGGTGAAGTTTGGCCCAATAGTTAAGGGTGTGGATGGTCCACATGTGGTGTTTATTGGACTTGTACGATTGATAGACCTGTCCCACCTAGGATTAGATTGTGTTGGAAGATGGTGTAGACTTGGACACCAGGATTGTTGGCTGAGCGCGGCCCTATCTACCGTCCATGGGCCGTACAGACCCATCAGGACACAGACCAATAAACCGTGGCTCTGTCATGGCAGCCACTACCAGCAGTAAATAAGAGACACCTGTAGGCGGCGCTACTAGCAGAGATAACTTTATTTAAGATCAATAACATATAACCAATTTCAACTTTTTTTTTTTTTTTCAAATTCAACCTTTATACAATTTGCTACATAAAATATTTTTTTCGCCTCCGTATAATCTTCTTTCGAGTTTACAAAAATAGCAAATTCAGTTCCTCAGTCTCGATTGTCTCATTCTAAATGGGGGGGATTTCTGGAGTGACCCAAGTTCACACACATTGGGGAAGGGAAGGGAGTGAAGGGTAAGATCTGGGATCATAAATATTTCTAGATATGGGTTTCTTTAATAAATTTTTTTGGTATCGCCACGGCCGTAATATAAACCTCCTCATTATGAGGTACCTTCGAATCACGATTGAAGCAGCAGCCCGCACCCCTGGACTTGGGAGAGTCAACAATCATGGAGGACTCGTTTTGTTCTCTGAGGTTTTAGGAATAAAAGTGTGTTGAAGTGAGTGTAAAGTACAGAAGAGTGTAGGGTGGAGAGTAGAGCTTAGGGTAGAGGAGAGTGTAGACTAGGGTAGAGCAGAGTGTACAGTAGCAGAGTGTAGAGTACAGTTTAGAGTAGAGCAAAGTGTAGAGTAGGGTACAGTTTAGAGTATTAGAGTAGAGCAGAGTGAAGAGTAGCAAATAACGTAGAGTAGAGCGAGAGAAAATAAAGGGTAGTGAAAAGTATAGCGCAAAGTAGAGTAAGTTAGAGAAAACTATAGAGTAGGGTAGAGAAGAGTGTAGAGCAGAGTACAGTAGTGTCGGCTAGAGTGTACAGCAGAGTAGAAAAGAGAGTATAGTACAGAGTGTAGAGTACAGTAGAGTGTAGGGTAGAGCAGAATGTACAGTAGACTGCAAATCTGAGTTAAGAGCAGAGTGTACAATATATACAGTATGGTATAAAAGAGTGTAGAGAAGAGTGAACAACAGAGTGTAGAGCAGAGAAGACTAGGGAACGGAAGAGTGTATACTGGGGCTGAGTGCAGATTAGAACAAAGTAGAAGGTAGAGAAGAGTGTCAGGTAAGGAAGAGTACAGAGCAGATTATAGGGTAGAGTAGGGTGTAGAATAGAAGTATAAGGTACAGGGAAGTGTATTGTAAAGTAGAGCAGAGTGTAGAGTAGAGCAGAGTGTAGAGCAGAGCAGAGTGTAGAGCAGAGTGTAGAGCAGAGCAGAGTGTAGAGCAGAGCAGAGTGTAGAGCAGAGCAGAGTGTAGAGCAGAGCAGAGTGTAGAGCAGAGCAGAGTGTAGAGCAGAGCAGAGTGTAGAGCAGAGTGTGGATGAGTCGAGTACACATTTGAGTAGAGTACAGAGTGCCAAGTGCAAGAGCTGAAGAAAACTGTAAACCCACCCAACGCTCTCAACAATAAACTTTATTTATCCCCCAGAGAACACCATTTTTGACCCTGCATGTGTGTTACAACAGTTATAACTCTAGTGCCATCTACAGGATCCTTGGTCATGTTAGTGACATCCATTACCCCATGAATCACTGCGCTGCCGCACCACCGGTGAGTAATTCATTGGAGATTAGTGTTGTGGGATATGGTGCCGGTACAGGAGGTTGGACATCACATGGGCAGTGGAAGAATCGCAACACATAGAACGTCCCATTATGCTCCAGTCACCCCCAGAGCTGCATCCCCACTCCATTTACTGTTCTAGGCTTAGGTTTCGCTGTGCCTTCTATCGTGCTGTATGCGCTACGCCCGCGCCTCAGGGGTGGATAATCTATACGCTAAGGCTAACTGGGTATGAACGCAGCTCTGGATGTGACTAGAGAACAATCCGTGACAATTTTATAAAGCAGCAAGTAAGGATAAGCTTTGGATTATCGGTTTCGATGTGATAAAGTGCTTCTCATTATAAAACAAGATTCAGCCACAAAACAGACCTGACCGCAACGAGGCCAAGACCACCGCGAAATAAGTCAGGATATGGGGGCTATAATTGGGGGGGGCTATAACACTCTCTTATCCTCTAGCGCCCCCCTGGGGGGATGTGCTACTTAACTCTTTGCCGTCTCTGTGCCACAGTAAACCGAACACAAAAAAAAAAACAGGCCTGGGGACCCATCCGATACCCGCCCCTGTGTCAGGAGGGGGCAGCAAAGCCCCTAATCCACATCTTGCTCCTCTTCTCCCTGAATATATATATATATATACTGTCAGCCTGAAGGGGTGGAGCCTCCCAATAAATTAACGCAGATAAAAGCAAACAATGTAGAGTAATAAGTGCTGGAGGGGTCTTAAAGGGGAATGTGTCGGAAAGCAGTGGGGGAGGGGCATCCAGTGTGTGGAGGAGGGTCGGGAGCAGACTCTCTTTTGATCCCCCTCGTCGTCGCTTGTCCTTCACCAGTTCATTATACAGCTGCGGTTCAGAGTCATGAAGTAGACCTGACTGCTCCCGCCGGAACGTACGGAGGCGAAGAACACCTGAAAGAGAGGCGGGGGGTAGAGACGTTACCCCCAGGGGGCAGAAGACAACACAGAATGATACACCATTATAATACCGTACCTTATCGTTACGTTCACACAGGAACTTTAGTCGCTGAGCCCTCTTGTGCATGAAGACTCCATCAAGATGGCCGGTCTCCACTGAACGGATCTCAATGGCTTTCTCTCCCCACCCCATGATCTGGTTGGAGCAGATGTATGCTAGAGGATAAACGGCAAAAGGTCAGGTCCTCTTAGATACCTCTAGATAGGTATCAAACCTCCCAGCCTTAGATTCATCCAGATGCAGATAGGTATCTAACTGCTATCCCTTAGATACATCCAGATGCAGGTGGTTCTCTTATTTCTCTCTTTTAAATTAAGTCTTGACTTGTCTCCCTTAAAGATAAGTTAAGAGGCAGGTATCTAACTGGTCTTTCTTGGATACGTCCAGATGCAGTCTATACAGTGGGGACAAAAAATATTTAGTCAGCCACCAATTGTGCAAGTTCTCCCACTTAAAAAGATGAGGCCGGCCTGTAATTGTCATCATAGGTAGACCTCAACTATGAGAGACAAAATGAGAAAACTAATCCAGAAAATCACATTGTCTGATTTTTTAAGAATTTATTTGCAAATTATGGTGGAAAATAAGTATTTGGTCACCTACAAACAAGCAAGATTTCTGTAACTTCTTCTGTAAGAGGCTCCTCTGTCCTCCACTCATTACCTGTAGTAATGGCTCCTGTTTGACATTGTTATCAGTATAAAAGACTCCTGTCCACAACCTCAAACAGTCACACTCCAAACTCCACTATGGTGAAGACCAAAGAGCTGTGGAAGGACCAGAAACAAAATGGTAGCCCTGCACCAGGCTGGGAAGACTGAATCTGCAATAGGCAAGCAGCTTGGTGGGAAGAAATCACCTGTGGGAGCAATAATTAGAAAATGGAAGACATACAAGACCACTGATAATCTCCCTCCATCAGGGGCTCCACGCAAGATCTCACCCCGTGGGATCAAAATGATCACAAGAACGGTGAGCAAAAATCCCAGAACCACACGGGGGGTCCTAGTGAATGACCTGCAGAAAGCTGGGACTAACGTAACAAAGGCTACCGTCAGTAACACACTACACCGCCAGGGACTCAGATCCTGCAGTGCCAGACGTGTCCCCCTGCTTAAGCCAGTACATATCCGGGCCCGTCTGAAGTTTGCTAGAGAACATTTGGATGTTCCAGAAGAGTATTGGGAGAATGTCATATGGTCAGATGAAACCAAAGTAGAACTGTTTGGTAGAAACACAACTCGTCGTGTTTGGAGGAGAGTGAATGCTGAGTTGCATCCAAAGAACACCATACCTACTGTGAGGCATGGGGGGGCAACATCAGGCTTTGGGGCTGTTTCTCTGCAAAGGGACCAGGACGACTGATCCGTGTACACGAAAGAATGAATGGGGCCATGTATCGTGAGATTTTGAGTGCAAACCTCCTTCCATCAGCAAGGGCATTGAAGATGAAACGTGGCTGGGTCTTTCAGCATGACAATGATCCCAAGCACACCACCAGGGCAACGAAGGAGCGGCTTCGTAAGAAGCATTTCAAGGTCCTGGAGTGGCCTAGCCAGTCTCCAGATCTCAACCCCATAGAAAACCTTTGGAGGGAGTTGAAAGTCCGTGTTGCCCAGCGACAGCCCCAAAACATCCCTGCTCTAGAGGAGATCTGCATGGAGGAATGGGCCAACATACCAGCAGCAGTGTGTGCCAACCTTGTGAAGACTTACAGAAAACGTTTGACCTCTGTCATTGCCAACAAAGGATATAGAACAAAGTATTGAGATGAACTTTTGTTATTGACCAAATACTTATTTTCCACCATAATTTGCAAATAAATTCTTTAAAAATCAGACAATGTGATGTTCTGGATTAGTTTTCTCATTTTGTCTCTCATAGTTGAGGTCTACCTATGATGACAATTACAGGCCGGCCTCATCTTTATAAGTGGGAGAACTTGTACAATTGGTGGCTGACTAAATCCTTTTTTTCCCCACTGTATCTACCTGGTCTCCCTTCGACTGTTCCATTGCAGGTAAGTATCTACTTAGGTATGTATCTAACTAGTTTTGTGTACATGCCAGCTGCCTTCGGTCTGTACTTCAGGGGGTGTTTTTGGTTTTGCCCCCTGGTCCATTACGCCCCCTGACTTAGAGAGGAGTTTCGGTGACCATTCCCCCCATACTTGGTGGGATCACTCACCCACAGAGGTGGGCATCTCGCCCCACTGCAGCACCACGTCTTTGATAATCCTCCCGTACGTGTTCACGTAGACCCCCTCGTCTTCATAGCACAGCAGCATCTCCATCCCGTCTGTGTTTGGCAGGAATATGATGGCGTGGGGGTTAATCTGACTCTGGATCTGAAGGAGGACACAAAGGATTAAGCCAGAAGTCTCGACCGATCGTCCATTACTTGTCATGTGACTGCTGACACGCAAGATGACTCACGTGGACGGGAATGTAGATGTCATAGTTGTTCCCCGAGTCCACATCGACTGCATGGAAACCAGATGAAGAACCGTAGATGACCTTCAACCTCTGGCCTTCCTCTACTGTGAGGTCCACCAGCTGTGGTCTGTGGGGGAGGTCCGTGAAGGACTGAAAAGGAGTAACAAAGAAGGAGTAAGTTTGTCAGCAATTCGATTCAGATATAACTAACACCATTGCAAAAGTCATCACTACCCTTGCGATTTACCTTGAAAGCCATGAACTTGTGATACGGTTTGGGGGCCCAGGCGTAGACCTCTACAGAGTTCTTCAGGGCGATCACTAGGAACTTGATACGCTCATATTTGACTGAGAGAAAGAAAGGTGGAAAATGTGAAAAGGTGCCCCCTAGTGGACTGAAGATCAGGAGGGATAAAAATGGTGTATTCTTACCAACTTTATAATGGACACATCCCTCCATATCTCCCACCGTGCTCCAGCCCTGTTTCTTCTCCACCTCGGGGTCATTGTGGAGGATCTTGTTTCTAAGCCACGACAGATAGTAGACACGCAGCTTGTTCCTCTTACCTGGGACACATGGGGGGGGCAAATCCACAGGTTATCAAGTGTATTGGGTATCTGTCTAGCCAACATGAAGGGGGTAATGGATGCCTAGGCACATCAAGAGGTGTGGATGGAAGAGGAAAGGGAGTGAGGTGGTGGCAATGTTGTCCTTGTCGGGAGAGTCCACTTACCACTAATGGTAATAAGAAGGTTAAGTCCTTCTAGGACGTCCATCTGCTGGAATCTCCGTCGGGTGATCAGACTGTAAACTTTCCCTTGACCACTGCGGTCCAGCAGCATCAGCCCATTCTCGGTGCCAACCAACAGGTTCACCCCTTGTACGGAACAGGAAATGCAGTGAGATGACAAAATGGTGGGAACAAGACCAAAAAATTGCTGAAGCTTCTACCATCGTCTCTTACCCCATAGAGCAGCACAAAGAATCTCCGAATTAAATCTCTTCTTGTACTTCCTGATCTCAGGGGTGTCGCTGTGCGGCCTGATGTTAGTGGGGTTCACATTCACTACCGATCCTTTCCGAGCCTCGTATTTAAGCTGCTCCAATCTGGCTGCATCTCCACTTACAAAGGATGCTACACAAGGGGACATTTTCAATTATTTTTCTCTCCAATTGGAGAACAACCCAGTGTAAGGAGAACTCGTGTACACTACCTGCCACTGGGATGGTGTCACCTGTGCCACCGGTTGACTGATACAACCCAAGGTCCACAAACATGGTAAATGAGGTTTTGGGTGGAGCTTTTACCAATCCACGAGACTGATACTGTAGAGAGAAGCAGGATATTGTGTGTTACTATAGAGGTAGGAAGCCCTCCTCATCAATTGCTCTTCTGGTAATTGACTTAATGCAAGATGACAACTTCCACTTCCTTCCTTACCACCTACCACGTAACTGTACTACATGCATTTCTTATTTTTCAACCATCCACCAATACATCATCTTCAAAGTCTCTACTTATATCTTACAAGTTAAAACCTGTATTCACACCTCAATACTCAACACAATAGCAATGGGTACCATGTCCAAATATCTCCACTTTCTAAACATCTTGTCTTCTCCATTCTCAACCATCAAGTACCTTCTCCAAACATCTTAACTTCTCAATGCCCAACCAACAGGTTCCTCCTCCAAATATCTTCCTTTCTTCATAATTAACCAAAAAGGTTCCTCTTCCTAACATCTCCTATTCTCAATGCGCAACACAAGTTCCATCTCCAAACTTCTGCTTTTCTTAATACTCTGCCAGCACTTTCCATCGCTAATGTCTGCTCAACAAACATGTCCGGTTTTCAAACACCTTACCTTCTCAGTACTCAACCAATACCCTCCATCTCCAAAGGTCTTTTCCCTTCTCAGTATTCAGCCAAGTGTCTTCTCTAAATGTCTCCACTTATCAATACTTAACCAAGAAATTGTTTCTCTAAAAATCTTACCTTCTCAATACTCAACCAACAAGTTCCATGTCTGCTCTTTTCATTACTCAGCAACCAAATATGATTTCCAAAAGTTCTCCCTTCTCTGGACCTCAAACATCATCTCTTCCCAATACTCAACGACCAAGTTCCTTCTCCTCACGTCTTCCCTTTTCAATGCTCAACCAACAAGTCCCATGACCAAATGTCTTCCTTAACCAATATGCAACCAACAAATACCAGCTGCTAGAATGTTGTCTATTCTCAATACTCAACGTAGAATTTCCATCTTCTCACATCCTCCGTTCTCAATACCCATCCCCAAGTTCCTTCTCTAAGCCTGTTACCTACATAATATTCAAACAAGAAACTTCTTGTTGGTTCTTCCCTGTCAGAATTCAACCAAAACACTCCTGCAAACATCTTCTCAACAGTGAACCAACAAAGTTCTCTCTCTCCAAGTCTTTTCTTGCCTTCAACAAAGTTCCTTCCCCAAATGTCTAACCTCATTACGTAACCAAAAAGTCTCAATTTCAAACAACTTCCTCTTACAATACCCAGAAAATTCCATCTCTAAGCATCTTCCCTTTTTAATATTTGATATTCAATGAAATCCCATCTGCAAATGTCTTCCTCTTCCAGTATGAAGCCAGTACCAACTTCAGATGAAACATCTTCTCAATACGCAACCAACCAAATCCATCTCTTCACCTCAATACGTTCCTTTTTCAAATCCCTTTACTTCTTAAAAGTCAACCAAGTTCCATTTCCACTCCAAACATTTCCCATTCTTCAACCAGTTTCTTCTCCAAACATCTTCCCTTCCCAAAATTTAACCAACAAATCCCATCGCCAAAGGTCTGTTCTACTACTCAACACCAAACCAACAAGTCCCATCTCCAAGCACTTTTCATTCTCGATTCTCAACCTACAAGTCCCATTTACGGACATCTCATCTTCTCAATACTCCACAACACTTTCCACCGTGTCCCATCTGACTATTCCAACTGTAAGATACGCTATGGAGCTGTACATGTGCCACTCCCTCCCATCATGCACCCATCACTCACATCAGTTCCACCACCCTCTTTGCCAGGGGAGCCTGGCCCCTTGGGCTCAGTGGGTGAATGGCTTGGTTGCACCACATCTGGCAGGTTTGTGTATCCATTGCTATCAGCATGCAGTAGGTTGCGTTCTTCTTCCGGCGTCTGAGAGGAAGAAGATAATGATGGATCTTGTTCCTGACACAGTTACAGACTGTTATAACGCTATTATATGATGTGACCCCCAAAATGGCGTGATGAGTCAAGAACATAATCGGATATCTTAGGTCACACAAGATAACCAAGCTTGGTAGCCTTTTTCTTTCCATTATATGTATGTTGTGTGATCACCCTCTTAATGGTTTTATGATATCCTTAAGTCCTCAGAACTGGGCAAGTCTTCTAGACGTGGATGGTTTTTCTCAAGAGAATTCTTCTGGATCATGCTCCAAGTCAGAGAAGGAAAGAGTCCACTCCAACATAACCCAACCAATACTGAGTATCCTCTAGATTAACGCACATGTTCTCCTAAATAAGGAGGAAATCTAGAAGACGTGAGGATGGGACCACAGTCTGAGGGGTACATGTCTTTAGTTGACTTCCCTTTATTAGACCCTAACCCTCTTACCCGTTGCACGATCATGGTGCCGTCTCCATAGGAGCTGTCAGATGTGCTCCCCACCAGCTCTTCCACGTCATGGACCACCATGGTGCTCACGCTGTCTGTGTCCGCGTCACGACCATTTCGACTGAAGGTAAGAAAAAAGGAACGTACTGTCCATGATTTTCTTTCCCCTATAGATGGTGGTTGCATTAGATGTTTTTGAGGTGCTCACTACCTGGCTGATGAACTTTCTCTACTTTGTTCTTGTCGCTCTTGGTCGCCCTCCTCATCATCCTCATCACTGCTGTCCATCTCGTCACTGGAGGAGGAGTAGTCCAGCGCCTTTTTGGGGGGTTTTGGGACATCTTCTGGGCGATCCTTTACTAATAAATGGTCCTGTCACAGGAAGGAACACAAGGGGAGTGGAAATTTTCAATAAAGATGATAAAATACCCATGGAGAATATGAACTTGTATATACAGTGTATATGGGGCGGGGGAAGGAAAGAGAGAGACTATCCAGAACAACTGACCAGAGACACACCATGATATACACAGAGTGTGGGCAATGTACAGACATACTATACAATGTGCACAACCGTACATTGTACACACAAAGACTAGGTTGTGTACCACCACACAATATAATAGGATTTACACACAGACTGGGTAATGTACCTCTACACAGTGCAATGTGACTGGTAGTGTACCAACCCACACTACAGGGTGATGTACACACAGTCTGTATAGCATGTGATACAACATGGCATACACATCAGGTACACATACAAGTATACAGCTACAATGAATATACAGCCACACACTACACAGGGGTGTACACACCCACGCAATATAATGTATCGGCACAGACTACACACAGACCAGGTAATATACAACCACACTCTACACCAATATATTCAATCACACACACCAGGTACAGTACAGGGGCACACTACACTACACAACAGGTACAGTACAGGGGCACAATACACTACACTACACACCAGGTACAGTACAGGGGCACACTACACTACACTACACACCAGGTACAGTACAGGGGCAAACTACGCTACACACCAGGTACAGTACAGGGGCACACTACGCTACACACCGGGTACAGTACAGGGGCACACTACGCTACACACCAGGTACAGTACAGGGGCACACTACGCTACACACCAGGTACAGTACAGGGGCACACTACACTACACACCAGGTACAGTACAGGGGCACACTACGCTACACACCAGGTACAGTACAGGGGCACACTACACTACACACCAGGTACAGTACAGGGGCACACTACACTACACACCAGGTACAGTACAGGGGCACACTACACTACACACCAGGTACAGTACAGGGGCACACTACACTACACACCGGGTACAGTACAGGGGCACACTACACTACACACCAGGTACAGTACAGGGGCACACTACACTACACACCGGGTACAGTACAGGGGCACACTACACTACACACCGGGTACAGTACAGGGGCACACTACACTACACACCGGGTACAGTACAGGGGCACACTACACTACACACCAGGTACAGTACAGGGGCACACTACACTACACACCAGGTACAGTACAGGGGCACACTACACTACACACCAGGTACAGTACAGGGGCACACTACACTACACACCAGGTACAGTACAGGGGCACACTACACTACACACCAGGTACAGTACAGGGGCACACTACACTACACACCAGGTACAGTACAGGGGCACACTACACTACACACCAGGTACAGTACAGGGGCACACTACGCTACACACCAGGTACAGTACAGGGGCACACTACACTACACTACACACCAGGTACAGTACAGGGGCACACTACACTACACACCAGGTACAGTACAGGGGCACACTACACTACACACCAGGTACAGTACAGGGGCACACTACACTACACTACACACCAGGTACAGTACAGGGGCACACTACACTACACACCAGGTACAGTACAGGGGCACACTACGCTACACACCAGGTACAGTACAGGGGCACACTATGCTACACACCAGGTACAGTACAGGGGCACACTACGCTACACACCAGGTACAGTACAGGGGCACACTACACTACACACCAGGTACAGTACAGGGGCACACTACGCTACACACCAGGTACAGTACAGGGGCACACTACGCTACACACCAGGTACAGTACAGGGGCGCACTACGCTACACACCAGGTACAGTACAGGGGCACACTACACTACACACCAGGTACAGTACAGGGGCACACTACACTGCACTACACACCAGGTACAGTACAGGGGCACACTACACTACACACCAGGTACAGTACAGGGGCACACTACGCTACACACCGGGTACAGTACAGGGGCACACTACACTACACACCAGGTACAGTACAGGGGCACACTACACTACACACCAGGTACAGTACAGGGGCACACTACACTACACACCAGGTACAGTACAGAGGCACACTACGCTACACACCAGGTACAGTACAGGGGCACACTACACTACACACCAGGTACAGTACAGGGGCACACTACACTACACTACACACCAGGTACAGTACAGGGGCACACTACGCTACACACCAGGTACAGTACAGGGGCACACTACACTACACACCAGGTACAGTACAGGGGCACACTACACTACACACCAGGTACAGTACAGGGGCACACTACGCTACACACCGGGTACAGTACAGGGGCACACTACACTACACACCAGGTACAGTACAGGGGCACACTACACTACACACCAGGTACAGTACAGGGGCACACTAAACTACACACCAGGTACAGTACAGGGGCACACTACACTACACACCAGGTACAGTACAGGGGCACACTACGCTACACACCAGGTACAGTACAGGGGCACACTACGCTACACACCAGGTACAGTACAGGGGCACACTACACTACACACCAGGTACAGTACAGGGGCACACTACACTACACACCAGGTACAGTACAGGGGCACACTACACTACACACCAGGTACAGTACAGGGGCACACTACGCTACACTACACACCAGGTACAGTACAGGGGCACACTACGCTACACACCAGGTACAGTACAGGGGCACACTACACTACACACCAGGTACAGTACAGGGGCACACTACACTACACACCAGGTACAGTACAGGGGCACACTACACTACCCTACACACCAGGTACAGTACAGGGGCACACTTCACTACACTACACACCAGGTACAGTACAGGGGCACACTACGCTACACACCAGGTACAGTACAGGGGCACACTACACTACACACCAGGTACAGTACAGGGGCACACTACACTACACTACACACCAGGTACAGTACAGGGGCACACTTCACTACACTACACACCAGGTACAGTACAGGGGCACACTACACTACACACCGGGTACAGTACAGGGGCACACTACACTACACACCGGGTACAGTACAGGGGCACACTACGCTACACACCAGGTACAGTACAGGGGCAAACTACGCTACACACCAGGTACAGTACAGGGGCACACTACACTGCACACCAGGTACAGTACAGGGGCACACTACACTACACACCAGGTACAGTACAGGGGCACACTACACTACACACCAGGTACAGTACAGGGGCACACTACCCTACACACCAGGTACAGTACAGGGGCACACTACGCTAAACACCAGGTACAGAACAGGGGCACACTACGCTACACACCGGGTACAGTACAGGGGCACACTACGCTACACACCGGGTACAGTACAGGGGCACACTACACTACACACCAGGTACAGTACAGGGGCACACTACACTACACACCAGGTACAGTACAGGGGCACACTACGCTACACACCAGGTACAGTACAGGGGCACACTACGCTACACACCAGGTACAGTACAGGGGCACACTACACTACACTACACACCAGGTACAGTACAGGGGCACACTACGCTACACACCAGGTACAGTACAGGGGCACACTACACTACACACCAGGTACAGTACAGGGGCACACTACACTACACACCAGGTACAGTACAAGGGCACACTACACTACACACCAGGTACAGTACAGGGGCACACTACACTACACACCGGGTACAGTACAGGGGCACACTACACTACACACCAGGTACAGTACAGGGGCACACTACACTACACTACACACCAGGTACAGTACAGGGGCACACTACGCTACACTACACACCAGGTACAGTACAGGGGCACACTACACTACACTACACACCAGGTACAGTACAGGGGCACACTACACTACACACCGGGTACAGTACAGGGGCACACTACGCTACACACCAGGTACAGTACAGGGGCACACTACACTACACTACACACCAGGTACAGTACAGGGGCACACTACGCTACACTACACACCAGGTACAGTACAGGGGCACACTACACTACACTACACACCAGGTACAGTACAGGGGCACACTACACTACACACCGGGTACAGTACAGGGGCACACTACGCTACACACCAGGTACAGTACAGGGGCAAACTACGCTACACACCAGGTACAGTACAGGGGCACACTACACTACACACCAGGTACAGTACAGGGGCACACTACACTACACACCAGGTACAGTACAGGGGCACACTACACTACACACCAGGTACAGTACAGGGGCACAGTACGCTAAACACCAGGTACAGAACAGGGGCACACTACGCTACACACCGGGTACAGTACAGGGGCACACTACACTACACACCAGGTACAGTACAGGGGCACACTACACTACACACCAGGTACAGTACAGGGGCACACTACACTACACTACACACCAGGTACAGTACAGGGGCACACTACACTACACTACACACCAGGTACAGTACAGGGGCACACTACACTACACACCAGGTACAGTACAGGGGCACACTACACTACACACCAGGTACAGTACAGGGGCACACTACACTACACACCAGGTACAGTACAGGGGCACACTACGCTACACACCAGGTACAGTACAGGGGCACACTACACTACACACCAGGTACAGTACAGGGGCACACTACACTACACACCAGGTACAGTACAGGGGCACACTACACTACACACCAGGTACAGTACAGGGGCACACTACACTACACACCAGGTACAGTACAGGGGCACACTACACTACACACCAGGTACAGTACAGGGGCACACTACACTACACACCAGGTACAGTACAGGGGCACACTACACTACACACCAGGTACAGTACAGGGGCACACTACACGACACACCAGGTACAGTACAGGGGCGCACTACACTACACACCAGGTACAGTACAGGGGCACACTACACTACACTACACACCAGGTACAGTACAGGGGCACACTACACTACACACCAGGTACAGTACAGGGGCACACTACGCTACACACCAGGTACAGTACAGGGGCACACTACACTACACACCAGGTACAGTACAGGGGCACACTACACTACACACCAGGTACAGTACAGGGGCACACTACACTACACACCAGGTACAGTACAGGGGCACACTACGCTACACACCAGGTACAGTACAGGGGCACACTACACTACACACCAGGTACAGTACAGGGGCACACTACGCTAAACACCAGGTACAGTACAGGGGCACACTACACTACACACCAGGTACAGTACAGGGGCACACTACACTACACACCAGGTACAGTACAGGGGCACACTACACTACACACCAGGTACAGTACAGGGGCACACTACACTACACACCAGGTACAGTACAGGGGCACACTACACTACACACCAGGTACAGTACAGGGGCACACTACACTACACACCAGGTACAGTACAGGGGCACACTACACTACACACCGGGTACAGTACAGGGGCACACTACACTACACACCAGGTACAGTACAGGGGCACACTACGCTACATACCAGGTACAGTACAGGGGCACACTACGCTACACACCAGGTACAGTACAGGGGCACACTACACTACACACCAGGTACAGTACAGGGGCACACTACGCTACACACCAGGTACAGTACAGGGGCACACTACACTACACTACACACCGGGTACAGTACAGGGGCACACTACACTACACACCGGGTACAGTACAGGGGCACACTACGCTACACACCAGGTACAGTACAGGGGCACACTACACTACACTACACTACACACCAGGTACAGTACAGGGGCACACTACACTACACTACACACCAGGTACAGTACAGGGGCATACTACACTACACTACACACCAGGTACAGTACAGGGGCACACTACGCTACACACCAGGTACAGTACAGGGGCACACTACACTACACTACACACCAGGTACAGTACAGGGGCACACTACACTACACACCAGGTACAGTACAGGGGCACACTACACTACACACCAGGTACAGTACAGGGGCACACTACACTACACTACACACCAGGTACAGTACAGGGGCACACTACACTACACACCAGGTACAGTACAGGGGCACACTACGCTACACACCAGGTACAGTACAGGGGCACACTATGCTACACACCAGGTACAGTACAGGGGCACACTACACTACACACCAGGTACAGTACAGGGGCACACTACACTACACACCAGGTACAGTACAGGGGCACACTACACTACACACCGGGTACAGTACAGGGGCACACTACACTACACACCAGGTACAGTACAGGGGCACACTACACTACACTACACACCAGGTACAGTACAGGGGCACACTACGCTACACTACACACCAGGTACAGTACAGGGGCACACTACACTACACTACACACCAGGTACAGTACAGGGGCACACTACACTACACACCGGGTACAGTACAGGGGCACACTACGCTACACACCAGGTACAGTACAGGGGCACACTACACTACACTACACACCAGGTACAGTACAGGGGCACACTACGCTACACTACACACCAGGTACAGTACAGGGGCACACTACACTACACTACACACCAGGTACAGTACAGGGGCACACTACACTACACACCGGGTACAGTACAGGGGCACACTACGCTACACACCAGGTACAGTACAGGGGCAAACTACGCTACACACCAGGTACAGTACAGGGGCACACTACACTACACACCAGGTACAGTACAGGGGCACACTACACTACACACCAGGTACAGTACAGGGGCACACTACACTACACACCAGGTACAGTACAGGGGCACAGTACGCTAAACACCAGGTACAGAACAGGGGCACACTACGCTACACACCGGGTACAGTACAGGGGCACACTACACTACACACCAGGTACAGTACAGGGGCACACTACACTACACACCAGGTACAGTACAGGGGCACACTACACTACACTACACACCAGGTACAGTACAGGGGCACACTACACTACACTACACACCAGGTACAGTACAGGGGCACACTACACTACACACCAGGTACAGTACAGGGGCACACTACACTACACACCAGGTACAGTACAGGGGCACACTACACTACACACCAGGTACAGTACAGGGGCACACTACGCTACACACCAGGTACAGTACAGGGGCACACTACACTACACACCAGGTACAGTACAGGGGCACACTACACTACACACCAGGTACAGTACAGGGGCACACTACACTACACACCAGGTACAGTACAGGGGCACACTACACTACACACCAGGTACAGTACAGGGGCACACTACACTACACACCAGGTACAGTACAGGGGCACACTACACTACACACCAGGTACAGTACAGGGGCACACTACACTACACACCAGGTACAGTACAGGGGCACACTACACGACACACCAGGTACAGTACAGGGGCGCACTACACTACACACCAGGTACAGTACAGGGGCACACTACACTACACTACACACCAGGTACAGTACAGGGGCACACTACACTACACACCAGGTACAGTACAGGGGCACACTACGCTACACACCAGGTACAGTACAGGGGCACACTACACTACACACCAGGTACAGTACAGGGGCACACTACACTACACACCAGGTACAGTACAGGGGCACACTACACTACACACCAGGTACAGTACAGGGGCACACTACGCTACACACCAGGTACAGTACAGGGGCACACTACACTACACACCAGGTACAGTACAGGGGCACACTACGCTAAACACCAGGTACAGTACAGGGGCACACTACACTACACACCAGGTACAGTACAGGGGCACACTACACTACACACCAGGTACAGTACAGGGGCACACTACACTACACACCAGGTACAGTACAGGGGCACACTACACTACACACCAGGTACAGTACAGGGGCACACTACACTACACACCAGGTACAGTACAGGGGCACACTACACTACACACCGGGTACAGTACAGGGGCACACTACACTACACACCAGGTACAGTACAGGGGCACACTACACTACACTACACACCGGGTACAGTACAGGGGCACACTACACTACACACCGGGTACAGTACAGGGGCACACTACGCTACACACCAGGTACAGTACAGGGGCACACTACACTACACTACACTACACACCAGGTACAGTACAGGGGCACACTACACTACACTACACACCAGGTACAGTACAGGGGCATACTACACTACACTACACACCAGGTACAGTACAGGGGCACACTACGCTACACACCAGGTACAGTACAGGGGCACACTACACTACACTACACACCAGGTACAGTACAGGGGCACACTACACTACACACCAGGTACAGTACAGGGGCACACTACACTACACACCAGGTACAGTACAGGGGCACACTACACTACACTACACACCAGGTACAGTACAGGGGCACACTACACTACACACCAGGTACAGTACAGGGGCACACTACGCTACACACCAGGTACAGTACAGGGGCACACTAAGCTACACACCAGGTACAGTACAGGGGCACACTACGCTACACACCAGGTACAGTACAGGGGCACACTACACTACACACCAGGTACAGTACAGGGGCACACTACGCTACACACCAGGTACAGTACAGGGGCACACTACGCTACACACCAGGTACAGTACAGGGGCGCACTACACTACACACCAGGTACAGTACAGGGGCACACTACACTGCACTACACACCAGGTACAGTACAGGGGCACACTACACTACACACCAGGTACAGTACAGGGGCACACTACGCTACACACCGGGTACAGTACAGGGGCACACTACACTACACACCAGGTACAGTACAGGGGCACACTACACTACACACCAGGTACAGTACAGGGGCACACTACACTACACACCAGGTACAGTACAGAGGCACACTACGCTACACACCAGGTACAGTACAGGGGCACACTACACTACACACCAGGTACAGTACAGGGGCACACTACACTACACTACACACCAGGTACAGTACAGGGGCACACTACGCTACACACCAGGTACAGTACAGGGGCACACTACACTACACACCGGGTACAGTACAGGGGCACACTACACTACACACCAGGTACAGTACAGGGGCACACTACACTACACACCAGGTACAGTACAGGGGCACACTACACTACACACCAGGTACAGTACAGGGGCACACTACACTACACACCAGGTACAGTACAGGGGCACACTACACTACACACCAGGTACAGTACAGGGGCACACTACGCTACACACCAGGTACAGTACAGGGGCACACTACGCTACACACCAGGTACAGTACAGGGGCACACTACACTACACACCAGGTACAGTACAGGGGCACACTACACTACACACCAGGTACAGTACAGGGGCACACTACACTACACACCAGGTACAGTACAGGGGCACACTACGCTACACTACACACCAGGTACAGTACAGGGGCACACTACACTACACACCAGGTACAGTACAGGGGCACACTACACTACCCTACACACCAGGTACAGTACAGGGGCACACTTCACTACACTACACACCAGGTACAGTACAGGGGCACACTACGCTACACACCAGGTACAGTACAGGGGCACACTACACTACACACCAGGTACAGTACAGGGGCACACTACACTACACTACACACCAGGTACAGTACAGGGGCACACTTCACTACACTACACACCAGGTACAGTACAGGGGCACACTACACTACACACCGGGTACAGTACAGGGGCACACTACACTACACACCGGGTACAGTACAGGGGCACTCTACGCTACACACCAGGTACAGTACAGGGGCAAACTACGCTACACACCAGGTACAGTACAGGGGCACACTACACTGCACACCAGGTACAGTACAGGGGCACACTACACTACACACCAGGTACAGTACAGGGGCACAGTACGCTAAACACCAGGTACAGAACAGGGGCACACTACGCTACACACCGGGTACAGTACAGGGGCACACTACGCTACACACCGGGTACAGTACAGGGGCACACTACACTACACACCAGGTACAGTACAGGGGCACACTACACTACACACCAGGTACAGTACAGGGGCACACTACGCTACACACCAGGTACAGTACAGGGGCACACTACGCTACACACCAGGTACAGTACAGGGGCACACTACACTACACTACACACCAGGTACAGTACAGGGGCACACTACGCTACACACCAGGTACAGTACAGGGGCACACTACACTACACACCAGGTACAGTACAGGGGCACACTACACTACACACCAGGTACAGTACAGGGGCACACTACACTACACACCAGGTACAGTACAGGGGCACACTACACTACACACCGGGTACAGTACAGGGGCACACTACACTACACACCAGGTACAGTACAGGGGCACACTACACTACACACCAGGTACAGTACAGGGGCACACTACGCTACACTACACACCAGGTACAGTACAGGGGCACACTACACTACACTACACACCAGGTACAGTACAGGGGCACACTACACTACACACCGGGTACAGTACAGGGGCACACTACGCTACACACCAGGTACAGTACAGGGGCACACTACACTACACTACACACCAGGTACAGTACAGGGGCACACTACGCTACACTACACACCAGGTACAGTACAGGGGCACACTACACTACACTACACACCAGGTACAGTACAGGGGCACACTACACTACACACCGGGTACAGTACAGGGGCACACTACGCTACACACCAGGTACAGTACAGGGGCAAACTACGCTACACACCAGGTACAGTACAGGGGCACACTACACTACACACCAGGTACAGTACAGGGGCACACTACACTACACACCAGGTACAGTACAGGGGCACACTACACTACACACCAGGTACAGTACAGGGGCACACTACACTACACACCAGGTACAGTACAGGGGCACACTACGCTACACACCGGGTACAGTACAGGGTCACACTACACTACACACCAGGTACAGTACAGGGGCACACTACACTACACACCAGGTACAGTACAGGGGCACACTACACTACACACCAGGTACAGTACAGGGGCACACTACACTACACACCAGGTACAGTACAGGGGCACACTACACGACACACCAGGTACAGTACAGGGGCGCACTACACTACACACCAGGTACAGTACAGGGGCGCACTACACTACACACCAGGTACAGTACAGGGGCACACTACACTACACACCAGGTACAGTACAGGGGCACACTACACTACACACCAGGTACAGTACAGGGGCACACTACACTACACTACACACCGGGTACAGTACAGGGGCACACTACACTACACACCGGGTACAGTACAGGGGCACACTACGCTACACACCAGGTACAGTACAGGGGCACACTACACTACACTACACTACACACCAGGTACAGTACAGGGGCACACTACACTACACTACACACCAGGTACAGTACAGGGGCATACTACACTACACTACACACCAGGTACAGTACAGGGGCACACTACGCTACACACCAGGTACAGTACAGGGGCACACTACACTACACATCAGGTACAGTACAGGGGCACACTACACGACACACCAGGTACAGTACAGGGGCGCACTACACTACACACCAGGTACAGTACAGGGGCACACTACGCTACATACCAGGTACAGTACAGGGGCACACTACGCTACACACCAGGTACAGTACAGGGGCACACTACACTACACTACACACCAGGTACAGTACAGGGGCACACTACACTACACTACACACCAGGTACAGTACAGGGGCACACTACACTACACACCAGGTACAGTACAGGGGCGCACTACACTACACACCAGGTACAGTACAGGGGCACACTACACTACACACCAGGTACAGTACAGGGGCACACTACACTACACTACACACCAGGTACAGTACAGGGGCACACTACACTACACTACACACCAGGTACAGTACAGGGGCACACTACACTACACACCGGGTACAGTACAGGGGCACACTACACTACACACCAGGTACAGTACAGGGGCACACTACACTACACACCAGGTACAGTACAGGGGCACACTACACTACACACCGGGTACAGTACAGGGGCACACTACGCTACATACCAGGTACAGTACAGGGGCACACTACACTACACACCAGGTACAGTACAGGGGCACACTACACTACACACCAGGTACAGTACAGGGGCACACTACGCTACACACCGGGTACAGTACAGGGGCACACTACACTACACTACACACCAGGTACAGTACAGGGGCACACTACACTACACACCAGGTACAGTACAGGGGCACACTACACTACACACCAGGTACAGTACAGGGGCACACTACACTACACTACACACCAGGTACAGTACAGGGGCACACTACGCTACACACCAGGTACAGTACAGGGGCACACTACACTACACATCAGGTACAGTACAGGGGCACACTACGCTACACACCAGGTACAGTACAGGGGCACACTACACTACACACCAGGTACAGTACAGGGGCACACTACACTAAACTACACACCAGGTACAGTACAGGGGCGCACTACACTACACACCAGGTACAGTACAGGGGCACACTACACTACACACCAGGTACAGTACAGGGGCACACTACACTACACACCGGGTACAGTACAGGGGCACACTACACTACACACCAGGTACAGTACAGGGGCACACTACGCTACACACCGGGTACAGTACAGGGGCACACTACACTACACTACACACCAGGTACAGTACAGGGGCACACTACACTACACACCAGGTACAGTACAGGGGCACACTACACTACACACCGGGTACAGTACAGGGGCACACTACACTACACATCAGGTACAGTACAGGGGCACACTACACTACACTACACACCAGGTACAGTACAGGGGCACACTACGCTACACACCAGGTACAGTACAGGGGCACACTACACTACACACCAGGTACAGTACAGGGGCACACTACACTACACACCGGGTACAGTACAGGGGCACACTACACTACACACCAGGTACAGTACAGGGGCACACTACGCTACACACCGGGTACAGTACAGGGGCACACTACACTACACTACACACCAGGTACAGTACAGGGGCACACTACACTACACACCAGGTACAGTACAGGGGCACACTACACTACACACCAGGTACAGTACAGGGGCACACTACACTACACATCAGGTACAGTACAGGGGCACACTACACTACACACCAGGTACAGTACAGGGGCACACTACACGACACACCAGGTACAGTACAGGGGCGCACTACACTACACACCAGGTACAGTACAGGGGCACACTACACTACACACCAGGTACAGTACAGGGGCACACTACGCTACACACCAGGTACAGTACAGGGGCACACTACACTACACACCAGGTACAGTACAGGGGCACACTACGCTACACACCAGGTACAGTACAGGGGCACACTACGCTACACACCAGGTACAGTACAGGGGCACACTACGCTACACACCAGGTACAGTACAGGGGCACACTACACTACACACCAGGTACAGTACAGGGGCACACTACACTACACTACACACCAGGTACAGTACAGGGGCACACTACACTACACACCAGGTACAGTACAGGGGCACACTACGCTACACACCAGGTACAGTACAGGGGCACACTACACTACACTACACACCAGGTACAGTACAGGGGCACACTACACTACACACCAGGTACAGTACAGGGGCACACTACGCTACACACCAGGTACAGTACAGGGGCACACTACACTACACTACACACCAGGTACAGTACAGGGGCACACTACACTACACACCAGGTACAGTACAGGGGCACACTACACTACACACCAGGTACAGTACAGGGGCACACTACACGACACACCAGGTACAGTACAGGGGCGCACTACACTACACACCAGGTACAGTACAGGGGCACACTACGCTACACACCAGGTACAGTACAGGGGCACACTACACTACACACCAGGTACAGTACAGGGGCACACTACACTACACTACACACCGGGTACAGTACAGGGGCACACTACGCTACACACCAGGTACAGTACAGGGGCACACTACACTACACACCAGGTACAGTACAGGGGCACACTACACTACACACCAGGTACAGTACAGGGGCACACTACACTACACTACACACCAGGTACAGTACAGGGGCACACTACACTACACACCAGGTACAGTACAGGGGCACACTACACTACACACCAGGTACAGTACAGGGGCACACTACACTACACTACACACCGGGTACAGTACAGGGGCACACTACGCTACACACCAGGTACAGTACAGGGGCACACTACACTACACACCAGGTACAGTACAGGGGCACACTACACTACACACCAGGTACAGTACAGGGGCACACTACACTACACACCGGGTACAGTACAGGGGCACACTACACTACACACCAGGTACAGTACAGGGGCGCACTACACTACACACCAGGTACAGTACAGGGGCGCACTACACTACACACCAGGTACAGTACAGGGGCACACTACACTACACACCAGGTACAGTACAGGGGCACACTACACTACACACCGGGTACAGTACAGGGGCACACTACACTACACACCAGGTACAGTACAGGGGCACACTACACTACACACCAGGTACAGTACAGGGGCACACTACGCTACACACCAGGTACAGTACAGGGGCACACTACGCTACACACCAGGTACAGTACAGGGGCACACTACACTACACACCAGGTACAGTACAGGGGCACACTACACTACACACCAGGTACAGTACAGGGGCACACTACACTACACACCGGGTACAGTACAGGGGCACACTACACTACACACCAGGTACAGTACAGGGGCGCACTACACTACACACCAGGTACAGTACAGGGGCACACTACACTACACTACACACCAGGTACAGTACAGGGGCACACTACACTACACACCAGGTACAGTACAGGGGCACACTACACTACACACCAGGTACAGTACAGGGGCGCACTACACTACACACCAGGTACAGTACAGGGGCACACTACACTACGCTACATACCAGGTACAGTACAGGGGCACACTACACTACACACCGGGTACAGTACAGGGGCACACTACACTACACTACACACCAGGTACAGTACAGGGGCACACTACACTACACACCAGGTACAGTACAGGGGCACACTACGCTACACACCGGGTACAGTACAGGGGCACACTACACTACACTACACACCAGGTACAGTACAGGGGCACACTACACTACACACCAGGTACAGTACAGGGGCACACTACACTACACACCAGGTACAGTACAGGGGCACACTACACTACACACCAGGTACAGTACAGGGGCACACTACGCTACATACCAGGTACAGTACAGGGGCACACTACACTACACTACACACCAGGTACAGTACAGGGGCACACTACACTACACACCGGGTACAGTACAGGGGCACACTACACTACACATCAGGTACAGTACAGGGGCACACTACACTACACACCAGGTACAGTACAGGGGCACACTACACGACACACCAGGTACAGTACAGGGGCACACTACACTACACACCAGGTACAGTACAGGGGCACACTACACTACACACCAGGTACAGTACAGGGGCACACTACACTACACACCAGGTACAGTACAGGGGCACACTACACTACACACCAGGTACAGTACAGGGGCACACTACACTACACACCAGGTACAGTACAGGGGCACACTACACTGCACACCAGGTACAGTACAGGGGCGCACTACACTACACACCAGGTACAGTACAGGGGCACACTACACTACACACCAGGTACAGTACAGAGGCACACTACACTACACACCGGGTACAGTACAGGGGCACACTACACTACACACCGGGTACAGTACAGGGGCACACTACACTACACACCAGGTACAGTACAGGGGCGCACTACACTACACACCAGGTACAGTACAGGGGCACACTACACTACACTACACACCAGGTACAGTACAGGGGCACACTACACTACACACCAGGTACAGTACAGGGGCACACTACACTACACACCAGGTACAGTACAGGGGCGCACTACACTACACACCAGGTACAGTACAGGGGCACACTACACTACGCTACATACCAGGTACAGTACAGGGGCACACTACACTACACACCGGGTACAGTACAGGGGCACACTACACTACACTACACACCAGGTACAGTACAGGGGCACACTACACTACACACCAGGTACAGTACAGGGGCACACTACGCTACACACCGGGTACAGTACAGGGGCACACTACACTACACTACACACCAGGTACAGTACAGGGGCACACTACACTACACACCAGGTACAGTACAGGGGCACACTACACTACACACCAGGTACAGTACAGGGGCACACTACACTACACACCAGGTACAGTACAGGGGCACACTACACTACACTACACACCAGGTACAGTACAGGGGCACACTACACTACACACCAGGTACAGTACAGGGGCACACTACACTACACACCAGGTACAGTACAGGGGCACACTACACTACACACCAGGTACAGTACAGGGGCACACTACACTACACTACACACCAGGTACAGTACAGGGGCACACTACGCTACACACCAGGTACAGTACAGGGGCACACTACACTACACTACACACCAGGTACAGTACAGGGGCACACTACGCTACACAACAGGTACAGTACAGGGGCACACTACACTACACTACACACCAGGTACAGTACAGGGGCACACTACACTACACTACACACCAGGTACAGTACAGGGGCACACTACGCTACACACCAGGTACAGTACAGGGGCACACTACACTACACACCAGGTAGAGTACAGGGGCACACTACACTACACACCAGGTATAGTACAGGGGCACACTACACTACACACCAGGTACAGTACAGGGGCACACTACACTACACACCAGGTACAGTACAGGGGCACACTACACTACACTACACACCAGGTACAGTACAGGGGCACACTACACTACACACCAGGTACAGTACAGGGGCACACTACACTACACACCAGGTACAGTACAGGGGCACACTACACTACACACCAGGTACAGTACAGGGGCACACTACACGACACACCAGGTACAGTACAGGGGCACACTACGCTACACACCAGGTACAGTACAGGGGCACACTACACGACACACCAGGTACAGTACAGGGGCACACTACACTACACACCAGGTACAGTACAGGGGCACACTACACTACACACCGGGTACAGTACAGGGGCACACTACACTACACACCAGGTACAGTACAGGGGCACACTACACTACACACCAGGTACAGTACAGGGGCGCACTACACTACACACCAGGTACAGTACAGGGGCACACTACACTACACACCGGGTACAGTACAGGGGCACACTACACTACACACCAGGTACAGTACAGGGGCACACTACACTACACACCAGGTACAGTACAGGGGCACACTACACTACACACCAGGTACAGTACAGGGGCACACTACACTACACACCAGGTACAGTACAGGGGCACACTACACTACACTACACACCAGGTACAGTACAGGGGCACACTACACTACACACCAGGTACAGTACAGGGGCACACTACGCTACATACCAGGTACAGTACAGGGGCACACTACACTACACTACACACCAGGTACAGTACAGGGGCACACTACACTACACACCGGGTACAGTACAGGGGCACACTACACTACACATCAGGTACAGTACAGGGGCACACTACACTACACACCAGGTACAGTACAGGGGCACACTACACGACACACCAGGTACAGTACAGGGGCACACTACACTACACACCAGGTACAGTACAGGGGCACACTACACTACACACCAGGTACAGTACAGGGGCACACTACACTACACACCAGGTACAGTACAGGGGCACACTACACTACACACCAGGTACAGTACAGGGGCACACTACACTGCACACCAGGTACAGTACAGGGGCGCACTACACTACACACCAGGTACAGTACAGGGGCACACTACACTACACACCAGGTACAGTACAGAGGCACACTACACTACACTACACACCAGGTACAGTACAGGGGCACACTACGCTACACACCAGGTACAGTACAGGGGCACACTACACTACACACCAGGTACAGTACAGGGGCACACTACGCTACATACCAGGTACAGTACAGGGGCACACTACGCTACACACCAGGTACAGTACAGGGGCACACTACGCTACACACCAGGTACAGTACAGGGGCACACTACACTACACACCAGGTACAGTACAGGGGCACACTACACTACACACCAGGTACAGTACAGGGGCACACTACGCTACACACCAGGTACAGTACAGGGGCACACTACACTACACTACACACCAGGTACAGTACAGGGGCACACTACACTACACACCAGGTACAGTACAGGGGCACACTACACTACACACCAGGTACAGTACAGGGGCACACTACACTACACACCAGGTACAGTACAGGGGCACACTACACTACACACCAGGTACAGTACAGGGGCACACTACACTACACACCAGGTACAGTACAGGGGCACACTACACGACACACCAGGTACAGTACAGGGGCGCACTACACTACACACCAGGTACAGTACAGGGGCACACTACACTACACACCAGGTACAGTACAGGGGCACACTACACTACACACCAGGTACAGTACAGGGGCACACTACACGACACACCAGGTACAGTACAGGGGCGCACTACACTACACACCAGGTACAGTACAGGGGCACACTACACTACACACCAGGTACAGTACAGGGGCACACTACGCTACATACCAGGTACAGTACAGGGGCACACTACACTACACACCGGGTACAGTACAGGGGCACACTACGCTACATACCAGGTACAGTACAGGGGCACACTACGCTACACACCAGGTACAGTACAGGGGCACACTACACTACACTACACACCAGGTACAGTACAGGGGCACACTACACTACACACCAGGTACAGTACAGGGGCACACTACACTACACACCAGGTACAGTACAGGGGCACACTACACTACACACCAGGTACAGTACAGGGGCACACTACACTACACACCAGGTACAGTACAGGGGCACACTACACTACACACCAGGTACAGTACAGGGGCACACTACACTACACACCAGGTACAGTACAGGGGCACACTACACTACACTACACACCAGGTACAGTACAGGGGCACACTACACTACACTACACACCGGGTACAGTACAGGGGCACACTACACTACACACCAGGTACAGTACAGGGGCACACTACACTACACACCAGGTACAGTACAGGGGCACACTACACTACACACCGGGTACAGTACAGGGGCACACTACGCTACACACCAGGTACAGTACAGGGGCACACTACACTACACACCAGGTACAGTACAGGGGCACACTACACTACACACCAGGTACAGTACAGGGGCACACTACACGACACACCAGGTACAGTACAGGGGCACACTACACTACACACCAGGTACAGTACAGGGGCACACTACACTACACACCAGGTACAGTACAGGGGCGCACTACACTACACACCAGGTACAGTACAGGGGCACACTACACTACACACCAGGTACAGTACAGGGGCACACTACGCTACACACCAGGTACAGTACAGGGGCACACTACACTACACACCAGGTACAGTACAGGGGCACACTACGCTACACACCAGGTACAGTACAGGGGCACACTACACTACACACCAGGTACAGTACAGGGGCACACTACACTACACTACACACCAGGTACAGTACAGGGGCACACTACACTACACACCAGGTACAGTACAGGGGCACACTACGCTACACACCAGGTACAGTACAGGGGCACACTACACTACACACCAGGTACAGTACAGGGGCACACTACGCTACACACCAGGTACAGTACAGGGGCACACTACACTACACACCAGGTACAGTACAGGGGCACACTACACTACACTACACACCAGGTACAGTACAGGGGCACACTACACTACACACCAGGTACAGTACAGGGGCACACTACACTACACACCAGGTACAGTACAGGGGCACACTACACTACACACCAGGTACAGTACAGGGGCACACTACACTACACACCGGGTACAGTACAGGGGCACACTAACTTGTGACATTCATACACACACACACACACCAGATAATATACAACCACACACTACACTGGAACATTCATACACACAGACCAGGTACTGTACAGAAATGCACCACATTGAAAAACATTCAGACATTACCACTGAGACACGCATACACTCAGATCTGTCATACGTAACACCGGGACATCCATACACACAGACCAGGTGACAACAACCGGAGGCACAACGTATCACAAGAGACACTAACCTCTCCAATTGCTCTTTTATAACTCTGACAGCAGTAGAGAAAAGAAAAAGATTATTGCAGGACATTGTCACCCCGGCTACAACACAAGTGTAACTGTATATCTGACCGTATACTACCCCCCCGCAATGACATAAGGAAGGTGACATTATATAGAAAGAGGTGTTAGATGCGACCAGAAAGAACATGGGGGTTATACTCACGGCAGGGCGCCCTGGCCGGGACCGATGCTCCTCTCCTGGGGTTTTGCTACCAGGGGGGCTGATAGAAGACTCCTCCAGTTTATGGGGGGCTGCGGGAGACGTTAGAAACAGACTATGAACAATCGGGAGACACAGAGATCCCCCTGCCTGGTGCCCCCTTATCAGCGGGTAATGGGGGTGAGGAGCGGCACAATGTTCTTCCTCCTCCAGGGTAGAATTTTTTTTTTTAACATGGACGTTCTCTTAACCCCCCCCACAGAGGAGACCATCTTGGGACATAGAGGAGGAGATGGCAGCATTGGGTGTAGCCCCATATCATGGATGTGACCCTCCCTCTCAGGGATCGCCCATATGGGGTCATTACCTATACGGTTCCTCTCCAGCGATCCAGCCTGGGGAAGGTTTGGGTGAGGAGACTGCAGTAGAGAATCGCCCCTCTCCCAGCCGCTCTCTGCACGCCGCAGGTCGGGGTTGCTGCAGGACAAGACAGGGGGTCGTTAGATGTCAGGGTAGCCGTTATGGGGACACGAATAGTAGGGTGACAACCACCTTTATAGGGGGGGCCACTTACCTGGCTCTCACAGCCTGGACTGGTCTGCCCCCCTCCAGATCCGCTGGTGTTCAGAGCCGTCGCTATGGATGTTGTCCTCTGAGGAACCTGGAGATGGCAGAAAATCACCAGGACTTAAACTCCAGTCACATCCAGAGCTGCGTTCACAATCCTCAGGCTGCAGGACCACTCACAACCTGCTGCAGTACAACAGCGTGAGGGTATCAGGATTGTGAAAGCAGGTTATAAGGTCTTATGCTCTAGTCACAACCAGAGCAGACGGTTTCTGATAAGCCCTCAGGCTGCGGCTACAGTGTCCGTATTTACTCTGGGTCCATTACATCTCCCGCAACGCACTGCAGCGTAATGGTGGCACAGGAGGTGGTCAGTGCTGCTCTGGATGTGATTGGAGCACAAGTCGTGATGTCACTCAGGAGGAAGTAGGTTAGTGTGACCCCTGACACTGACCCCGTCTGACAGAGAGGATTGTGGGAAAGGAAATCCAGGTTATTAGAGTCAGAGGTTCAGCAAAGATTGGAGACGCAGCGAGACAGGAAGACGTCCACACAGATCATGTGACTCCTGGCCGGTCTGGAGCCCAGGAAAGCAGAGTAGTGGTTAGTAATAGCAGCCCAGTGAATAGTCATCCTGGAGACGCCCATCAGATTAATCATACCTGGGAAAGCTGGGTGGCCACTAATATGGCAGATTATTACTACAGAAACCTGACAGTGTCAAGGTAGAGATTACATTTATCTTCCTGTAGATTAGTCATTCAGGGGTTAGGGAAAGCTGGGTGCTAATGAATATGGCGACCATAACAGCTCACGTCAGAACTGTAACCCAGCTTTCCAGTATTCCTGAATATCTCAGAGCGCCATGTCAGTGACATCCAGCTTTCCTAATTTCCAGAACGGCAGATCTATAGGACTAAGGGATGCCATCGCTGCATAACTAGTCAAACATGCCATTCGAGACCCCCATGGCAGGCATTCTGTTCGTACCCAACTTTCCCAGACTACCAAACGACAAATCTTCCTCACCACGCAGGTGCCACTGCAGGACTAGATTTGTCTCATAGGAGTCCAGGAAGACCTTTGTGGAAACCGTAATGGTGCTCATATTGGATGTCACCCAACTTTCCCAGAGCCCTGAATAGCACACCCGACTAGTTACGCTGGAACACAAGCAGGAGAGTTATCTTTGCCATACTAGTCAGCATTGTTCTGTAAGGGCAGCCATATTGACTATATCACCCAGCTTTCCTAGGAAGAGATAAGATGTAGCAGAAACGCAGATAGGACAGGACAGAAGGAAACAGCGGAGTAATGGCGGTCAAGAAGAAAGGGTTAAAACGGAGCAAGAGAGAGAGAGCATCACAGTGGCTGGCTGATATCCGCTCCAGCCACCGCCATCTTCACCCCCGTTACCTTTGGAGGAGGGGTCTCTGGCTCCATTTTCACCCAGGGGCCCCTGTCTGGCCGGGCTGAGGGTATAACAGCCGCCTCCGGGGAGGGGTCGGAGCTCTGGCGGGCTAGCTGGCCCCGGGAGGCAGGAGGCATCATGGCGGCAACAGCGGGCTGACGGCTGATCATGGGTGCCAATGGAGGGTCCTGTAGGGAATTGGGGCGGGGGCTTGGTTTGAGGACCACACGGGCCTGCGGAGTGACGGTGCGGAGCGGCTGAGGGATGGATGAAGACATGAATGAACATGAAGACTGGGTAAAGCCGATTCTAAAAATTTAAAGGGGCACAACCATTTTTGTGCAGTCTGTTGCTCTCTGTTAGCAGGCAAATGCCTGTATCCCACAATCGCTACTCCAGTGAGGTGATCTGCTGCTGCGCTAAAAGGGTTAACCGTCCGTGGCAGCACCGATGATAAAGTGTCGCCCACTACTCATTGTGGCTTATCGTACGGCTCAGGTACAACCAGGCAAGGGCCGAGCGATTGACCGAGAAAGTATCCGTGTACATATTATGTACTCCAGTCACATCCAAAGCTGCTGCCCTCTAGACTGTGCCCTCTGCTGGCTCCGGGCTGCACTGTAGAAGGTGTATCCCCCTTCCCATGTAAACACTACATCTCTCACAATGCATCCAGCAGAGCAAATGGCCTCTAATGGGTTCTGGCAACAATTTGAATGCAGCTTTGGATGTGAATGGAGCATAAGACATGATATTACATGTGGATTGAACCTGTAAAATAAGAAGTCATTATATAAGTCTAAAATCCATCTCACTGGAGCCTGCCCAGTCTATCCCCATGCTTTACACTGCTGCTCTGCACCTTTACAATGGCGGTCAGTGACTGCAGATTTGGAACAGCTGGAGAGGATGACAATGACGATGACTGATCTGGGGTATTTGATAGCCATTTTGTGCCTCATGACAGTTTTTCCATAATGCTTTACACTGCAGCACTGACTCCTGCAGCTTACCCGCTCAGTCAGAACCTTGAGGAAATCCTTTATCTGTCTTATCCTTCATGCTTTACACTACAGCTCTGCTTATGCAAAAGTTCACAGCTGAGCTGGAGGTCTGTTCTGTCGGGGGGCCAGAACAACGGACAGGTGGACCAATATAACAGCGGTTACACACGGACCTCGGCGGGCCCGGTTGACTATAACGGGGTCAGTCGGTTTAAAACTGAATTCGGTGAAGAAGTCCGATTTCAGGAGGACATTATGACGCAGCCTTAAAGGGATTGCCCAGTTTGCACTAACCCTTCACATTTTGTGGGCTGCCTCAGACACATAGTAGGGAGTCTCCTGGTAAATAAGGAGTTAATTTGCGGCGATTTTTACCTTATGTTCCTGGAGGTCCAGCGGCCTTTGTGATGGAGGGGTCTGATTGGGGGTCCCGGAGGACTCCACCGAGCTGAGCTTTGTAATGGAGAGCGGAGAGTTCTGCTTGTTCAGCCTTGAGCGCTCCTCCACCTGTAGGAAACAAGGGATAGTATTAGGGCCTCGTACAACAGACGTCCCGGCCGCCATGACAGGACCCATAGGGTGCAGAGAAAGTGGCTAAAAATCTGTAACTGTGCAAGGAATTTGATACAGCAACGTCAAAATTGCTCAGGCTTTGCCAAGAGCAGACAGAGGTTGAGTGCTGATCAGGCAGACAAGGGGTGTAGGTACCTCTCGAGCCCAGGCGGGCTTCTCGCTGGGGTTCATGACGGCCCGGTTGTAGTGGTAGAGGGGCTTCTTCTCCTGCTGTTGCTGCTGTTGTTGCTGCTGCTGCAGGGACTTGAGATAGGCGTGCTCCTGCTGGAGCTGGCGCTGCAGGCGCTCCGACTGACGCTGTTCCTCCAGCTGTTTGCGCTTGTACTCCTGCCCAGATAAAGCTGGCTAAGCACGTGAGCAAAACAAGGAATGCGGCGAGGGTGTCAAACACACACAGGCTGCACGCTACTCGGTATAGTGGAGTATTATTCTACACTGCTAGGTGACAGGCCGCCGGGTGTAATAATACTCAGCGTCTATACACCGGATACAAAACATGGACAGAGGAGGAGGAAGTCGTCACCTACAGTCAGAAACAGCACAGGCGTGAGGGGAAGAGACGAGAGGGCGGCAGTGTGGAGATCACAGGAAAGGACAGCTGCAGCCCAATATCTGCCTTCTCTAGGAGACCCCCTCATACAGAGGAGTGCGCACCCCGCTACATGACAGGATACAGAACCCATATACATAAGACAGCATCGCTCTAGTGTAGTACAGGATAGGGGTGTCACAGTGTGTCTGTATAAGAAGGGATGTCGCAGTGTAGTATGGGTTATGTCTATGCAGGGAGTGTTGTTATGGTGCACTACAGGAAGAACTGTCACAGTGTAGTTCAGTTGTCTATATACATGTAAGGGAGTCATGTGTAGTACAAGATTCCGTGTCACAGTGTACAGTAGGCTGTCTATATGGAGGTAGGGCTGTCACAGTGTACAACAGGCTGTCTATATGCAGGTAGGGCTGTCACAGTGTGCAACAGGCTGTCTATATGCAGTTAGGGCTGTCACAGTGTACAACAGGCTGTCTATATACAGCTAGGGTTGTCACCGTGTACAACAGACTGTCAACATACAACAGGCTGTCTATATGCAGATAGGGCTGTAACAATATACAACAGGCTATCTATATGCAGGGAGGGGTGTCACCGTGTACAGCAGGCTGTCTATATGCAGGTAGGGCTGTCACCGTGTACAACAGGCTGTCAGCATACAACAGGCTGTCTATATGCAGGGAGGGCTGTCACCGTGTACAACAAGCTGTCTATATGCAGGTAGGGGGTGACATGGTGTACTACAGGCTGTCCGTATCCAGGTAGAGGGTGATACAGTGTACTACAGGCTGTCCATATGCAGGAAGGGGGTGGCACGGTGTACTACAGGCTGTCCATATGTACATAGGGGGTGACACTGTACTACAGGCTGTCCGTATCCAGGTAGGGGGTGATACGGTCTACTACAGGCTGTCTATATGCAGGTAAGGGGTGATACAGTGTACTGCAGACTGTTCATATGCAGGTAGGGGGTGATACGGTGTGCTACAGGCTGTCCATATGTACATAGGGGGTGACACTGTACTACAGGCTGTCCGTATCCAGGTAGAGGGTGATACAGTGTACTACAGGCTGTCCATATGTACATAGGGGGTTACACTGTACTACAGGCTGTCCGTATCCAGGTAGAGGGTGATACAGTGTACTACGTGCTGTCCATATGCAGGTAGTGAGTGATACGGTGTACTACGGGCTGTCCATATGCAGGTAGGGGGTGATACGGTGTACTACAGGCTGTCCATATGCAGGTAGGGGGTGATACGGTGTACTACAGGCTGTCCATATGTAGGTAGGGGGTGATACGGAGTACTACAGGCTGTCCATATGCAGGTAGGGGGTGATACGGTGTACTACAGGCTGTCCATATGCAGGTAGGGGGTGGCACGGTGTACTACAGGCTGTCCATATGTACATAGGGGGTGACACTGTACTACAGGCTGTCCGTATCCAGGTAGGGGGAGATACGGTGTACTACAGGCTGTCTATATGCAGGTAGGGGGTGATACAGTGTACTGCAGACTGTTCATATGCAGGTAGGGGGTGATACGGTGTGCTACAGGCTGTCCATATGTACATAGGGGGTGAGACTGTACTACAGGCTGTCCGTATCCAGGTAGAGGGTGATACAGTGTACTACAGGCTGTCCATATGTACATAGGGGGTGACACTGTACTACAGGCTGTCCGTATCCAGGTAGAGGGTGATACAGTGTACTACAGGCTGTCCATATGCAGGTAGAGGGTGACACAGTGTACTACAGGCTGTTCATATGCAGGTAGGGGGTGATACGGTGTACTACAGGCTGTCCATATGCAGGTAGGGAGTGATACGGTGTACTACGGGCTGTCCATATGCAGGTAGGGGGTGATACGGTGTACTACAGGCTGTCCATATGCAGGTAGGGGGTGATACGGTGTACTACAGGCTGTCCATATGCAGGTAGGGGGTGATACGGTGTACTACAGGCTGTCCATATGCAGGTAGGGGGTGATACGGTGTACTACAGGCTGTCCATATGCAGGTAGGGGGTGATACGGTGTGCTACAGGCTGTCCATATGCAGGTAGGGGGTGATACGATGTACTACAGGCTGTCCATATGCAGGTAGGGGTGATACGGTGTACTACAGGCTGTCCATATGCAGGTAGGGGGTGATACGGTGTACTACAGGCTATCCATATGCAGGTAGGGGGTGATACGGTGTACTACAGGCTGTCCATATGCAGGTAGGGGGTGATACAGTGTACTACAGGCTGGCCTTATGCAGATAGGGGGTGATACGGTGTACTACAGGCTGTCCATATGCAGGTAGGGGGTGATACGGTGTACTACAGGCTGTCCATATGCAGGTAGGGGGTGATACGGTGTACTACAGGCTGTCCATATGCAGGTAGGGGGTGATACGATGTACTACAGGCTGTCCATATGCAGGTAGGGGGTGATACGGTGTACTACAGGCTGTCCATATGCAGGTAGGGGGTGATACGGTGTACTACAGGCTATCCATATGCAGGTAGGGGGTGATACGGTGTACTACAGGCTGTCCATATGCAGGTAGGGGGTGATACGGTGTACTACAGGCTGGCCTTATGCAGGTAGGGGGTGATACGGTGTACTACAGGCTGTCCATATGCAGGTAGGGGGTGATACGATGTACTACAGGCTGTCCATATGCAGGTAGGGGGTGATACGGTGTACTACAGGCTGTCCATATGCAGGTAGGGGGTGATACGATGTACTACAGGCTGTCCATATGCAGGTAGGGGGTGATACGGTGTACTACAGGCTGTCCATATGCAGGTAGGGGGTGATACGGTGTACTACAGGCTATCCATATGCAGGTAGGGGGTGATACGGTGTACTACAGGCTGTCCATATGCAGGTAGGGGGTGATACGGTGTACTACAGGCTGTCCATATGCAGGTAGGGGGTGATACGGTGTACTACAGGCTGGCCTTATGCAGATAGGGGGTGATACGGTGTACTACAGGCTGTCCATATGCAGGTAGGGGGTGATACGGTGTACTACAGGCTGTCCATATGCAGGTAGGGGGTGATACGGTGTACTACAGGCTGTCCATATGCAGGTAGGGGGTGATACGGTGTACTACAGGCTGTCCATATGCAGGTAGGGGGTGATACGGTGTACTACAGGCTGTCCATATGCAGGTAGGGGGTGATACGGTGTACTACAGGCTGTCCATATGCAGGTAGGGGTGATACGGTGTACTACAGGCTGTCCATATGCAGGTAGGGGGTGATAAGGTGTACTACAGGCTGTCCATATGCAGGTAGGGGGTGATACAGTGTACTACAGGCTGGCCTTATGCAGATAGGGGGTGATACGGTGTACTACAGGCTGTCCATATGTAGGTAGGGGGTGATACGGTGTACTACAGGCTGTCCATATGTAGGTAGGGGGTGATACGGTGTACTACAGGCTGTCCATATGCAGGTAGGGGGTGATACGGTGTACTACAGGCTGTCCATATGCAGGTAGGGGGTGATACGGTGTACTACAGGCTGGCCTTATGCAGATAGGGGGTGATACGGTGTACTACAGGCTGTCCATATGTAGGTAGGGGGTGATACGGTGTACTACAGGCTGTCCATATGCAGGTAGGGGGTGATACGGTGTACTACAGGCTGTCCATATGCAGGTAGGGGGTGATACGGTGTACTACAGGCTGTCCATATGCAGGTAGGGGGTGATACGGTGTACTACAGGCTGGCCTTATGCAGATAGGGGGTGATACGGTGTACTACAGGCTGTCCATATGTAGGTAGGGGGTGATACGGTGTACTACAGGCTGTCCATATGCAGGTAGGGGGTGATACGGTGTACTACAGGCTGTCCATATGCAGGTAGGGGGTGATACGGTGTACTACAGGCTGTCCATATGCAGGTAGGGGGTGATACGGTGTACTACAGGCTGGCCTTATGCAGATAGGGGGTGATACGGTGTACTACAGGCTGTCCATATGTAGGTAGGGGGTGATACGGTGTACTACAGGCTGTCCATATGCAGGTAGGGGGTGATACGGTGTACTACAGGCTGTCCATATGCAGGTAGGGGGTGATACGGTGTACTACAGGCTGTCCATATGCAGGTAGGGGGTGATACGGTGTACTACAGGCTGTCCATATGCAGGTAGGACTATGAAGGTGTCCTGTTGACATTTTCCCAGATGAGAAGTCTCAGTGTTGTAGGAATTATTAACTAATGACACGACGAGGAGAGGCCGCACTAGAAAAGCCAAGAGGAGGAGCGCCGATTTACCAGTAAGAGGGCCTGTTCCTGCAGAAGCTGCTGCTGGAGGATTTCTAACTGTCTCTGTTCTTCCTCTAACTTCTGTCTGATATATTCCTAGAGAAGGAGAGATGCAGAGAGAGCCAAGAGACAGCTGGGAGAGATCCAGAGAGAACACAAGAAGGAGGGATCACAGCCAGATTACACATAAACCACCCCGCAACATGGAGACCACAGGGTGACAGACATGGGGGACGAGAAGATCCGGTCATCTACGAACTTGACACTCAGCGACAATACTGAACTGTGTCTTATGACAGGGTGCAACACAGACCCGAAGCACATAAGGCATGTGCGACCCTTCCACATATATGTGCCCCCCGCCCCAGCATAAATGAGTCATGTGCAACCCTCCCCTACATAACTGAGGTATTACATACCCAGAATATATCAGGCCTCAATCCGGAAACATGCATATACCTATCCTAATCTATAAACGCACTCCCACCTCCCATCCTGCAGAGATACCATGCATCATGTACCCCGTGCTGCAGCGATATCCTGTATGATACATGTAACCCATGCTGCAGCGATACCCTGTATGATACATGTAACCCATGCTGCAGCGATACCCTGTATCATAAATGTAGCCCATGCTGCAGAGATACCCGATATGATACATGTCCCCATGCTGCAGCGATACTCTACATGATATATACATATATCTCATACTGCAGTCCATACATGTAAAGCCACACGCATCCCGCAGCTGATGTGTGTGTCAGAGCACAGGGCCCACCTGGTCGTCGTGGCATTGACAGACTAACCTGCTCCCTCTCAGCCATCCTCCTCTCCTCCTCCCGCCGTATGTCATCCCGTCTCCGCTGCTGTTCCTTCTCGTGAAGTTTCCTTTGCTCTCGCTCACGGCGTTGTTGCTGTAATAATAGAAACGGAGATAAAATTATGGTAATAATCAGGGCAGAACACAGGGGGCGGCCCGAGACAGGGGGCGGCCCGAGACAGGGGGCGGCCCGAGACAGGGGGCGGCCCTTTAAAGGGGTTTCCAGTCTCATGTGATCAGAGTGTTGGGAGTAGTAGCTCTGTAGAGGCTAGAGAATTACTGGGGCGAAGATTATTGCCTTGGGCTGGACCACCATGACCACATCCTGTGAGCCCGTCCCACCTACCTCCTCCACGCGTCTGCGCTCCTCCTTCTGCTCTTCGATGCGTCTCTGGCGCTCGTGCAGCAGCTGCTTGATGTGCGCCTCGGAGTCGCGGTGCTGAGGTCCCATCTGCTGCTGCTTTAGGGCTTCAGAGTTACTTTTGTTCTCCTGCTGCAGCCTCAAGAACTCGCGTCTGAGTGTGGACTCCCCCCGGCACGTTCATGATGGAGCTGGAAGGACAAGATAAGGGTTATTAAAGGGCTTTTTCCAGGACTTAGGACATGTGATCAGTGAGGGTTCGACAACTGGAACCCCCTCCGATCAGGGGTTGATCACATGGTACAGCAGCAGCTCAGTCCCATTCAAATGAAAGGGGCTGAGCTGCAATACCAAGCAGAACCACTACACTATGTGGCACTGTGCTCGGTATCAGTGAAGAGGCTGCAACGCCCTCTTCAATCTGCTGATCTGTGGGGGTCCTGGGTGTCAAACCCCCACTGATCACATATTAACGATCTAGTCTAAAGAAAAGGCAAGCAATAGAAAGTCCAGGAAAAGAAGTCCTGTGCTGTCACAGGGCAGCCACAAGGTGGTGCTAGTGAGTCATAGGTGAGAGGTGCATGTCCGTACCTGGGCTCCCCTTCTTCCACGTGATTTTCCTCCTCATCCTCACTTCCGCTGTATTCATATTCTGTCTCATCTAATAAGTACAAATTTCAGTGATTAAAAGTAAGAAAGAGGTTCTGCAGCAGCTGGGTTGCCGTATATGGATTTATAAATCTAGACGGTTGCTGTGACGTTTTATATGGATATGCCTATCTCACGTTGCACAGCAGGGGGCGCACACGGCTGACTTACCTTTCTCCACCCGTTTCTTGCGGGATCGATCGATGTGATCTTTCAGCTGGATCCTGACCTGCCTCTCGGTGGGCTGGTCCCTAATAAAGGGATATTTTAGGAGCTGCTCGGTGGGCGGGCGGTTCATGTAGTTCTTGATCAGGCAGGTATCGATGAAGTCAATGAATTTTTTGGACCTAAAATCAGGTGAAACCCCCCCCCAAAAACCACCATAAATACATTAACGGACAAGGGAATCGGCAATGACATCATTTACCAAGCAGCCTGCAGTGTAAAGAATGGTGGCTTATATCTATGTATATACATGTATACCGCTCCTCCTCCTCTGTACTAGACACTACACATCACACAGCTGTGTATGGGAGGTGTATAGAGTGTGCGGCAGCTGGTCATGTGACGCGGCTGTAATATTCCCCATGTGGCAGTATTAGGCGGCTTTGTGGCGATTAGCGCGCTCATTACACACTCACCATTTCTTGGATTTCAGTTTCGGGGGAGGGTTCCTGGGGATGAGGAATAAAGCTCTCATCGGATGCATGTCGCACAGCGCTGGGGAGAGAAGCGAGAGAGGAGACGGATGAAACATATACCATGGCGGCTCACCATTAACCAGCTAAGGGCCAGTTCACACATCAGGGCACAGACTACAGGTTAGAAGGGCGAGATCTGCTGTGATGTCTGCGCAGAGGAGGTATGCCTCATGACAATATATTGTATCCCATCCACTTCTATTACACTGTAAATCTGCAGTGTCTGAACATAGCCTAATGGGACAAAACGTAAAGGGCTGTATATAAGGAGCAACCGCCAGGACTACAGCATAATGGAGGAAGACAACAGCCGCTGGTAACCATGGTGAGCAATCTACACATGAAAGGTCATGAGAGGCCGAGTGTACAGACAACCAACCAAACACCAGAGGTCGAGTGTACAGACAACCAACCACTCACCACAAGAGGTCGAGTGTACAGACAACCAACCACTCACCACCAGAAGTCGAGTGTACAGACAACCAACCACTCACCACCAGAGGTCGAGTGTACAGACAACCAACCACTCACCACCAGAGGTCGAGTGTACAGACAACCAACCACTCACCACCAGAGGCCGAGTGTACAGACAACCAACCACTCACCACCAGAGGCCGGAGTGTACAGACAACCAACCACTCACCACCAGAGGCCGAGTGTACTGACAACCAAACACCAGAGGTCGAGTGTACAGACAACCAACCACTCACCACCAGAGGTCGAGTGGTGTACAGGCAACCAACCACTCACCACCAGAGGTCGAGTGTACAGACAACCAACCACTCACCACCAGAGGTCGAGTGTACAGACAACCAACCACTCACCACCAGAGGTCGAGTGTACAGACAACCAACCACTCACCACCAGAGGTCGAGTGTACAGACAACCAACCACTCACCACCAGAGGCCGAGTGTACAGACAACCAACCACTCACCACCAGAGGCCGAGTGTACAGACAACCAACCACTCACCACCAGAGGCCGAGTGTACAGACAACCAACCACTCACCACCAGAGGTCGAGTGTACAGACAACCAACCACTCACCACCAGAGGTCGAGTGTACAGACAACCAACCACTCACCACCAGAGGTCGAGTGAACAGACAACCAACCACTCACCACCAGAGGTCGAGTGTACAGACAACCAACCACTCACCACCAGAGGTCGAGTGTACAGACAACCAACCACTCACCACCAGAGGCCGAGTGTACAGACAACCAACCACTCACCACCAGAGGCCGAGTGTACAGACAACCAACCACTCACCACCAGAGGCCGAGTGTACAGACAACCAACCACTCACCACCAGAGGTCGAGTGTACAGACAACCAACCACTCACCACCAGAGGTCGAGTGGTGTACAGACAACCAACCACTCACCACCAGAGGTCGAGTGGTGTACAGACAACCAACCACTCACCACCAGAGGTCGAGTGAACAGACAACCAACCACTCACCACCAGAGGTCGAGTGTACAGACAACCAACCACTCACCACCAGAGGTCGAGTGTACAGACAACCAACCACTCACCACCAGAGGCCGAGTGTACAGACAACCAACCACTCACCACCAGAGGCCGAGTGTACAGACAACCAACCACTCACCACCAGAGGCCGAGTGTACAGACAACCAACCACTCACCACCAGAGGTCGAGTGTACAGACAACCAACCACTCACCACCAGAGGTCGAGTGGTGTACAGACAACCAACCACTCACCACCAGAAGTCGAGTGTACAGACAACCAACCACTCACCACCAGAGGTCGAGTGGTGTACAGACAACCAACCACTCACCACCAGAGGTCGAGTGTACAGACAACCAACCACTCACCACCAGAGGTCGAGTGTACAGACAACCAACCACTCACCACCAGAAGTCGAGTGTACAGACAACCAACCACTCACCACCAGAGGCCGAGTGTACTGACAACCAAACACCAGAGGTCGAGTGTACAGACAACCAACCAAACACCACCAGTGGCCGAGTGTACAGACAACCAACCAAACACTAGAGGCCGAGTGTGCAGACAACCAAACACACACCACCAGAGGTCGAGTGTACAGACAACCAACCACTCACCACCAGAGGTCGAGTGTACTGACAACCAACCACTCACCACCAGAGGCCGAGTGTACTGACAACTAACCAAACACCACCAGAGGCCGAGTGTACTGACAACCAACCACTCACCACCAGACAACCCAAAACCTGAGACCGACACTCTTCAGAGTATACACCCCTTATGAGCCCACTGACAGCCCAGATTTCGGAAGGACAGGCCTCCAGACTGATAGTCATTGTAAAATATACACAAATAGAGAATGGATTTGATGGCTGTAATTTGTGAAGTGCAGGACTCCGGATTTGAGAGAACTCTCTGTAGACATCTAAGTGTTTTATCCTATCAGCCTGGAGAGCGCTCAGTAATGGAGGCCGCAGAATCAGCAACTATTGCAAGATACTAACCGGGGGAACTATAGTGTACAGCAAGGGGGAGATATAACTCACGTGGTGCACCTTCTGCCATCTCTATAGCCGTGATACCCAGAGACCAAATGTCACTCTGTAGAGAGAGGGAGACAAAAGGTTACAATAGGGTGATACAGACAGAAGGGAGCTATGAGTCTGCTCCTCCTCCTATAGGGTGATACAGACAGAAGGGAGCTATGAGTCTGCCCCTCCTCCTATAGGGTGATACAGAAGGGAGCTATGAGTCTGCCCCTCCTCCTATAGGGTGATACAGACAGAAGGGAGCTATGAGTCTGCTCCTCCTCCTATAGGGCGATACAGACAGAAGGGAGTTGTGAGTCTGCCCCTCCTCCTATAGGGCGATACAGACAGAAGGGAGCTATGAGTCTGCTCCTCCTCCTATAGGGCGATACAGACAGAAGGGAGCTATGAGTCTGCTCCTCCTCCTATAGGGTGATACAGACAGAAAGGAGCTATGAGTCTGCTCCTCCTCCTATAGGGTGATACAGACAGAAGGGAGCTATGAGTCTGCTCCTCCTCCTATAGGGCGATACAGACAGAAGGGAGCTATGAGTCTGCCCCTCCTCCTATAGGGCGATACAGAAAGAAGGGAGCTATGAGTCTGCCCCTCCTCCTATAGGGTGATACAGACAGAAGGGAGCTATGAGTCTGCTCCTCCTCCTATAGGGTGATACAGACAGAAGGAGCTATGAGTCTGCCCCTCCTCCTATAGGGCGATACAGACAGAAGGAGCTATGAGTCTGCTCCTCCTCCTATAGGGCGATACAGACAGAAGGAGCTATGAGTCTGCCCCTCCTCCTATAGGGTGATACAGACAGAAGGGAGCTATGAGTCTGCTCCTCCTCCTATAGGGCGATACAGAGAGGACAGGGCTATGTTCTTGCCCTCAGGGTGACACACATGACACATCACCTGCTCTTACCCTGTAGTCATACGTTGCGTCCGGGTTTTCATCACAGGCGATGACCTCTGGTGCCATCCAGTAGGGCGTGCCAATGAAGGTGTTCCTTCTTCCGACTGTGCGGTCCAGCTGGGCACTAACCCCAAAATCCACTGCGCCATGAAGAGGTCATAGAGACAAAAGAAAGAGGAGGTAAGAATCAGCCCCGCCCATCTCCTCAGAAGGCCCCGCCCATCTCCTCAGAAGGCCCCGCCCATCCCCTCAGACTACTCACCCAGCTTCACCTCGGCGTTCTCCGTCAGCAGTACGTTCTGCCCTTTGATGTCTCGGTGGATGACTTTGTGAGCGTGCAGGTGGGAGAGGCCCTGCGGGTCACACAAGGGGTTAACAGACCTGACCACCTACCACACGTGTACACAGTAAGTGCCCTCCCTGTACAGGTGCTGGCAGCGGGCCCCCTCACTCACCCGCAGGATTTCCCGGCAGATGTAGGCGATGCAGTCTTCCTTCAGGGCGTTCCCTTTGGTGTTTTTCACCAGGTCAGTGACTGATCCCGCTCCACAGAACTCCATCACCAGCTGCCGGGAGACACGTGATGTCATTCACCTGCACGGACACATCTGCGGCCCCTCCCACTTTAACAGATTTTACCCAGTAGTTACAGCAGAGCCCCTGCCATTCTGCACAGTAGTCACATCAGATCCCCCCTCATTCCCCCCAGTAGTCACAGCGCAGCATTTTCCCTATTTTCCTCAGGTAACACAGCAGAACATTTTCTCCAGTAAATATAACTAAGCTGTTCCCACCTTTCCCCCCAGTAGGCATAGCGCAGCACTTTCTCCAGCAGTCACAGCAGGACACTTACCATTTTCCCCAGTAATCACAGAAGACCGTTAACCCCTTTCCTCCAGCTATCACATCTAAGCCACTCCCCCTTTATCCCCCAGTAGTCACAGCTGAGCCATTCCCCCTTTATCCCCCAGTAGTCACAGCTGAGCCATTCCCCCTTTATCCCCCAGTAGTCACAGCTGAGCCATTCCCCCTTTATCCCCCAGTAGTCACAGCTGAGCCATTTCCCCTTTATCCCCCAGTAGTCACAGCTGAGCCATTACCCCTTTATCCCCCAGTAGTCACAGCTGAGCCATTCCCCCTTTATCCCCCAGTAGTCACAGCTGAGCCATTTCCCCTTTATCCCCAGTAGTCACAGCTGAGCCACTCCCCCTTTATCTCCCAGTAGTCACAGCTAAGCCATTTCCCCTTTATCTCCCAGTAGTCACAGCTGAGCCATTTCCCCTTTATCCCCAATAGTCACAGCTGAGCCACTCCCCCTTTATCTCCCAGTAGTCACAGCTAAGCCATTTCCCCTTTATCTCCCAGTAGTCACAGCTGAGCCATTTCCCCTTTATCCCCAATAGTCACAGCTGAGCCACTCCCCCTTTATCTCCCAGTAGTCACAGCTGAGCCATTCCCCCTTTATCCCCCAGTAGTCACAGCTGAGCCATTCCCCCTTTATCCCCCAGTAGTCACAGCTGAGCCATTCCCCCTTTATCCCTCAGTAGTCACAGCTGAGCCATTTCCCCTTTATCCCCCAGTAGTCACAGCAGAGCCATTCCCCCTTTATCCCCCAGTAGTCACAGCTGAGCCATTTCCCCTTTATCCCCCAGTAGTCACAGCTGAGCCATTCCCCCTTTATCTCCAAGTAGTCACAGCTGAGCCATTCCCCCTTTATCCCCCAGTAGTCACAGCTGAGCCATTCCCCCTTTATCCCTCAGTAGTCACAGCTGAACCATTCCCCCTTTATCCCCCAGTAGTCACAGCTGAGCCATTCCCCCTTTATCCCCCAGTAGTCACAGCTGAGCCATTCCCTTTATCCCTCAGTAGTCACAGCTGAACCATTCCCCCTTTATCCCCCAGTAGTCACAGCTGAGCCATTCCCCCTTTATCCCCCAGTAGTCACAGCTGAGCCATTCCCCCTTTATCCCCCAGTAGTCACAGCTGAGCCATTCCCCCTTTATCCCCCAGTAGTCACAGCTGAGCCATTTCCCCTTTATCCCCAGTAGTCACAGCTGAGCCACTCCCCCTTTATCTCCCAGTAGTCACAGCTAAGCCATTTCCCCTTTATCTCCCAGTAGTCACAGCTGAGCCATTTCCCCTTTATCCCCAGTAGTCACAGCTGAGCCATTCCCCCTTTATCCCCCAGTAGTCACAGCTGAGCCATTCCCCCTTTATCCCCCAGTAGTCACAGCTGAGCCATTCCCCCTTTATCCCCCAGTAGTCACAGCTGAGCCATTCCCCCTTTATCCCCCAGTAGTCACAGCTGAGCCATTCCCCCTTTATCCCCCAGTAGTCACAGCTGAGCCATTCCCCCTTTATCCCTCAGTAGTCACAGCTGAGCCATTTCCCCTTTATCCCCCAGTAGTCACAGCTGAGCCATTCCCCCTTTATCCCCCAGTAGTCACAGCTGAGCCATTCCCCCTTTATCCCTCAGTAGTCACAGCTGAACCATTCCCCCTTTATCCCCCAGTAGTCACAGCTGAGCCATTCCCCCTTTATCCCCCAGTAGTCACAGCTGAACCATTCCCCCTTTATCCCCCAGTAGTCACAGCTGAGCCACTCCCCCTTTATCCCCCAGTAGTCACAGCTGAGCCATTCCCCCTTTATCCCTCAGTAGTCACAGCTGAACCATTCCCCCTTTATCCCCCAGTAGTCACAGCTGAGCCATTCCCCCTTTATCCCTCAGTAGTCACAGCTGAACCATTCCCCCTTTATCCTCCAGTAGTCACAGCTGAGCCATTCCCCCTTTATCCCCCAGTAGTCACAGCTGAGCCATTCCCCCTTTATCCCTCAGTAGTCACAGCTGAACCATTCCCCCTTTATCCCCCAGTAGTCACAGCTGAGCCATTCCCCCTTTATCCCTCAGTAGTCACAGCTAAGCCATTCCCCCTTTATCCCCCAGTAGTCACAGCTGAGCCATTCCCCCTTTATCCCTCAGTAGTCACAGCTGAACCATTCCCCCTTTATCCCCCAGTAGTCACAGCTGAGCCATTCCCCCTTTATCCCCCAGTAGTCACAGCTGAGCCATTCCCCCTTTATCCCTCAGTAGTCACAGCTGAGCCATTCCCCCTATATCCCCCAAAGTGAGCCACTCCTTCCCTCCCCATATATTCACATTCAGCACACACCCACCATGCGCCCTCTACTGGTCAGACAACACATGACGCTTCCAGCTTTGATCTGTGGCAGAAGAGCTAGCGATCTATCTGCAGGGTCTCACCCATAGCTGGTCGTCATTTCCGGGTGGGCTCTTCTTGATGAAGGCTCCGTAGTACGTAGCGATGTTACGGTGGTGTGAATACTTCTTCAGCATATTAATCTCCTGCTTAATCTCCTCCTCCTCATCCTGCGTAATGGAAAACACCCAATGACGCCATAATGTCATATACATGTAGTGGAGGAGAAACGGCAAAGCGGACTGCACACAAACATGGCCGCCTCACCTCAGTGACATCCATGACTTTAATAGCTGCAAGCTGACCTGTCTTAACATGACGACCCTGAAAAGAAAGGCAGAGAATCAGTCCATGAGTACAAGGCGGGAGGCGGTGAGTAATTATGTGCCATGTCACCCTACAGGAGGAGGAGCAGACTCATAGCTCCCTTCTGTCTGTATCACCCTATAGGAGGAGGGGCAGACTCATAGCTCCCTTCTGTCTGTATCACCCTATAGGAGGAGGGGCAGACTCATAGCTCCCTTCTGTCTGTATCACACTATAGGAGGAGGAGCAGACTCATAGCTCCCTTCTGTCTGTATCACCCTATAGGAGGAGGGGCAGACTCACAGCTCCCTTCTGTCTGTATCACCCTATAGGAGGAGGAGCAGACTCATAGCTCCCTTCCGTCTGTATCACCCTATAGGAGGAGGAGCAGACTCATAGCTCCCTTCTGTCTGTATCACCCTATAGGAGGAGGGGCAGACTCATAGCTCCCTTCCGTCTGTATCACCCTATAGGAGGAGGAGCAGACTCATAGCTCCCTTCTGTCTGTATCACCCTATAGGAGGAGGGGCAGACTCATAGCTCCCTTCTGTCTGTATCACCCTATAGGAGGAGGGGCAGACTCATAGCTCCCTTCTGTCTGTATCGCCCTATAGGAGGAGGAGCAGACTCATAGCTCCCTTCTGTCTGTATCGCCCTATAGGAGGAGGAGCAGACTCATAGCTCCCTTCTGTATCACCCTATAGGAGGAGGGGCAGACTCATAGCTCCCTTCTGTCTGTATCGCCCTATAGGAGGAGGAGCAGACTCATAGCTCCCTTCTGTATCGCCCTATAGGAGGAGGAGCAGACTCATAGCTCCCTTCTGTCTGTATCACCCTATAGGAGGAGGAGCAGACTCATAGCCCCCTTCTGTCTGTATCACCCTATAGGAGGAGGAGCAGACTCATAGCTCCCTTCTGTCTGTATCGCCCTATAGGAGGAGGAGCAGACTCATAGCTCCCTTCTGTCTGTATCACCCTATAGGAGGAGGAGCAGACTCATAGCTCCCTTCTGTCTGTATCACCCTATAGGAGGAGGGGCAGACTCACAACTCCCTTCTGTCTGTATCGCCCTATAGGAGGAGGAGCAGACTCATAGCTCCCTTCTGTCTGTATCGCCCTATAGGAGGAGGGGCAGACTAATAGCTCCCTTCTGTCTGTATCACCCTATAGGAGGAGGAGCAGACTCATAGCTCCCTTCTGTCTGTATCACCCTATAGGAGGAGGAGCAGACTCATAGCTCCCTTCTGTCTGTATCACCCTATAGGAGGAGGGGCAGACTCATAGCTCCCTTCTGTCTGTATCACCGTATAGGAGGAGGAGCAGACTCATAGCTCCCTTCTGTCTGTATCACCCTATAGGAGGAGGAGCAGACTCATAGCTCCCTTCTGTCTATCACCCTATAGGAGGAGGAGCAGACTCATAGCTCCCTTCTGTCTGTATCACCCTATAGGAGGAGGAGCAGACTCATAGCTCCCTTCTGTCTGTATCACCCTATAGGAGGAGGAGCAGACTCATAGCTCCCTTCTGTCTATCACCCTATAGGAGGAGGAGCAGACTCATAGCTCCCTTCTGTCTGTATCGCCCTATAGGAGGAGGAGCAGACTCATAGCTCCCTTCTGTCTGTATCGCCCTATAGGAGGAGGGGCAGACTCATAGCTCCCTTCTGTCTGTATCGCCCTATAGGAGGAGGAGCAGACTCATAGTGCCCTTCTGTCTGTATCACTCTATAGGAGGAGGAGCAGACTCATAGCTCCCTTCTGTCTGTATCACCCTATAGGAGGAGGGGCAGACTCATAGCTCCCTTCTGTCTGTATCGCCCTATAGGAGGAGGAGCAGACTCATAGCTCCCTTCTGTCTGTATCGCCCTATAGGAGGAGGAGCAGACTCATAGCTCCCTTCTGTATCACCCTATAGGAGGAGGGGCAGACTCATAGCTCCCTTCTGTCTGTATCGCCCTATAGGAGGAGCAGACTCATAGCTCCCTTCTGTCTGTATCACCCTATAGGAGGAGGAGCAGACTCATAGCCCCCTTCTGTCTGTATCGCCCTATAGGAGGAGGAGCAGACTCATAGCTCCCTTCTGTCTGTATCGCCCTATAGGAGGAGGGGCAGACTCATAGCTCCCTTCTGTCTGTATCGCCCTATAGGAGGAGGAGCAGACTCATAGCTCCCTTCTGTCTGTATCACCCTATAGGAGGAGGAGCAGACTCATAGCTCCCTTCTGTCTGTATCACCCTATAGGAGGAGGGGCAGACTCACAACTCCCTTCTGTCTGTATCGCCCTATAGGAGGAGGAGCAGACTCATAGCTCCCTTCTGTCTGTATCGCCCTATAGGAGGAGGGGCAGACTAATAGCTCCCTTCTGTCTGTATCACCCTATAGGAGGAGGAGCAGACTCATAGCTCCCTTCTGTCTGTATCACCCTATAGGAGGAGGAGCAGACTCATAGCTCCCTTCTGTCTGTATCACCCTATAGGAGGAGGAGCAGACTCATAGCTCCCTTCTGTCTGTATCACCCTATAGGAGGAGGAGCAGACTCATAGCTCCCTTCTGTCTATCACCCTATAGGAGGAGGAGCAGACTCATAGCTCCCTTCTGTATCACCCTATAGGAGGAGGAGCAGACTCACAGCTCCCTTCTGTCTGTATCACCCTATAGGAGGAGGGGCAGACTCATAGCTCCCTTCTGTCTGTATCACCCTATAGGAGGAGGGGCAGACTCATAACTCCCTTCTGTCTGTATACACCCTATAGGAGGAGGGTCTCTCCCTCTATAGGACACCTCAGTACACTGTATGTGCGCCCAGGTACAGAATGGTACGGTAGTCAGAGTCTTTTCTATGCTTGCACATCATTTTCTGTTGCCATGGTGATGTTACACTAATACTCCCCCGCTCATTCTCCTAATAACGCCCCCTCTGTTTCCGTCTCTCTCACCCACCACCCCCTCCCCCTCCCCCCTCCTCTCCATGTGCCGTCTGCTTACTCTGCATTTTCCTCTATGTTTGCAGTTTCCAGGCTGGCATCGCCAACACAACAAGTGCTGACAATGGGCAGCTGAACAGACTAAGTCAGCCGCACATTCCAAGAGCGAGGCTGGGCAACACAGCCACCGAAATGTGGAGGGATAGGAAGAAGAAGGGGAGGGGGGGAGGGTTTAGGAAGGGAACATAGGGAATGAGCAGCAAAGAGTAGGGAGCAAAATAAAGTAAAGTGAAGATGGAGAAGGCGGCAAGGAGGAGGGATTGGAGGAGATGCAGAGGAAGAAACAGGCACTGGGCAGAAAGGTTTGGAGGGAGGATACATGGAAACGTAGGGGGAAAGAGAGTGAGGGGAGAAGGGGACGGAGGGGAGAGAAGGCGGCCGAGGGGAGAGAAGGCGGCGGAGGGCAGAGAAGGCGGCGGAGGGCAGAGAAGGCGGCGGAGGGCAGAGAAGGCGGCGGAGGGGAGAGAAGGCGGCCGAGGGGAGAGAAGGCGGCCGAGGGGAGAGAAGGCGGCCGAGGGAGAGAAGGCGGCCGAGGGGGAGAGAAGGCGGCCGAGGGGAGAGAAGGCGGCCGAGGGCAGAGAAGGCGGCCGAGGGGGAGAGAAGGCGGCCGAGGGGAGAGAAGGCGGCCGAGGGGAGAGAAGGCGGCCGAGGGGAGAGAAGGCGGCCGAGGGGAGAGAAGGCGGCCGAGGGGAGAGAAGGCGGCCGAGGGGAGAGAAGGCGGCGGAGGGCAGAGAAGGCGGCGGAGGGCAGAGAAGGCGGCGGAGGGGAGAGAAGGCGGCGGAGGGGAGAGAAGGCGGCGGAGGGGAGAGAAGGCGGCGGAGGGCAGAGAAGGCGGCGGAGGGGAGAGAAGGCGGCGGAGGGCAGAGAAGGCGGCGGAGGGGGAGAGAAGGCGGCCGAGGGGAGAGAAGGCGGCCGAGGGGAGAGAAGGCGGCGGAGGGGAGAGAAGGCGGCGGAGGGCAGAGAAGGCGGCGGAGGGGAGAGAAGGCGGCGGAGGGGAGAGAAGGCGGCGGAGGGGAGAGAAGGCGGCGGTGGGGAGAGAAGGCGGCGGAGGGGAGAGAAGGCGGCGGAGGGGAGAGAAGGCGGCAGTGGGGAGAGAAGGCGGCCGAGGGGAGAGAAGGCGGCCGAGGGGAGAGAAGGCGGCGGAGGGGAGAGAAGGCGGCGGAGGGCAGAGAAGGCGGCGGAGGGGAGAGAAGGCGGCGGAGGGGAGAGAAGGCGGCAGTGGGGAGAGAAGGCGGCAGAGGGGAGAGAAGGCGGCCGAGGGGAGAGAAGGCGACCGAGGGGAGAGAAGGCGGCCGAGGGGAGAGAAGGCGGCAGTGGGGAGAGAAGGCGGCCGAGGGGAGAGAAGGCGGCCGAGCGGAGAGAAGGCGGCCGAGGGGAGAGAAGGCGGCAGTGGGGAGAGAAGGCGGCAGTGGGGAGAGAAGGCGGCAGTGGGGAGAGAAGGCGGCCGAGGGGAGAGAAGGCGGCGGAGGGGAGAGAAGGCGGCGGAGGGGAGAGAAGGCGGCGGAGGGCAGAGAAGGCGGCGGAGGGCAGAGAAGGCGGCGGAGGGGAGAGAAGGCGGCGGAGGGCAGAGAAGGCGGCGGAGGGGAGAGAAGGCGGCGGAGGGCAGAGAAGGCGGCGGAGGGGAGAGAAGGCGGCGGAGGGCAGAGAAGGCGGCGGAGGGCAGAGAAGGCGGCGGAGGGGAGAGAAGGCGGCGGAGGGGAGAGAAGGCGGCGGTGGGGAGAGAAGGCGGCAGGGGGGAGAGAAGGCGGCAGGGGGGAGAGAAGGCGGCGGAGGGGAGAGAAGGCGGCAGAGGGGAGAGAAGGCGGCAGAGGGCAGAGAAGGCGGCGGAGGGCAGAGAAGGCGGCGGAGGGGAGAGAAGGCGGCAGAGGGGAGAGAAGGCAGCAGTGGGGAGAGAAGGCGGCGGAGGGGAGAGAAGACGACAGGGAGCAGCACATGGGAAAGGAACTGGAAAGTGAAGACACTGAAGGGAACAGAACAATAACACAGACAGCACGGAGAAAGAAATAAGGAGTGGCAAGATCAGACACAGAGAAAGGGAGTGCTAGGAGCAGAAGTTAAGATGAAGGGAGCAGAAAGAGAGAAGAACTGAGAACAAGAGGAGAATATATTAGGAGGAGCAGTCATAATAAGAAAGGAGCGTCAGATATTGAGGTGTTGGGATTGGCAAAACATTAAGTAGTAGGAACTTTAGAATCAGTCAGTAAGGAATAGGAAATGACCGGCCAGACATTAATAAGCAGTGAGTGGCTGAAGCAGTAGTAGCAGTGAAGCAGCAATGAGTAGGAAGTAGCAGGAGAGGACATTAAAAAGTAGGGAGCAGTGATAATGAGAAAGGAGCTGCAGGCATTAAGAAGTAAGGAGGGGCAGTCAGTAAGGTGTAGCAAATGGAAAGAGGCAGTAAGTAAACAGTAGGGATCGGTAGGCGCAGTAAGTAGCAGCGAGCAGTCACTAAGGAGCAGATAGCAGCAGGAGCAGACAGTCAGCAGTAGGCAGCAGCGGGAGCAGTCACTAAGGAGCAGACAGTCAGCAGTAGGGAGCAGCGGGAGCAGACAGTCAGCAGTAGGGAGCAGTGGGAGCAGTCAGTCAGCAGTAGGGAGCAGTCACTAAGGAGCAGGTAGCAGTCACTAAGGAGCAGACAGTCAGCAGTAGGGAGCAGCGGGAGCAGTCAGTCAGCAGTAGGGAGCAGACAGTCAGCAGTAGGGAGCAGACAGTCAGCAGTAGGGAGCAGACAGTCAGCAGTAGGGAGCAGTCAGTCAGCAGTAGGGAGCAGCGGGAGCAGTCAGTCAGCAGTAGGGAGCAGCCAGTCAGCAGAAGGGAGCAGTCAGTCAGCAGTAGGGAACAGACAGTCAGCAGTAGGGAGCAGCGGGAGCAGTCAGTCAGCAGTAGGGAGCAGCGGAAGCAGTCAGTCAGCAGTAGGGAGCGGCGGGAGCAGTCACTAAGGAGCAGGTAGCAGCAGGAGCAGTCAGTCAGCAGTAGGGAGCGGTGGGAGCAGTCACTAAGGAGCAGGTAGCAGTAGGGAGTAGTCAGTCAGCAGTAGGGAGCGGCGGGAGCAGTCAGTCAGAAGTAGAGAGCAGTCAGTCAGCGGTAGGGAGCAGACAGTCAGCAGTAGAGAGCAGTGGGAGCAGTCAGTCAGCAGTAGGGAGCAGTCACTAAGGAGCAGGTAGCAGTCACTAAGGAGCAGACAGTCAGCAGTAGGGAGCAGCGGGAGCAGTCAGTCAGCAGTAGGGAGCAGACAGTCAGCAGTAGGGAGCAGACAGTCAGCAGTAGGGAGCAGACAGTCAGCAGTAGGGAGCAGACAGTCAGCAGTAGGGAGCAGTGGGAGCAGTCAGTCAGCAGTAGGGAGCAGCCAGTCAGCAGAAGGGAGCAGTCAGTCAGCAGTAGGGAACAGACAGTCAGCAGTAAGGAGCAGCGGGAGCAGTCAGTCAGCAGTAGGGAGCAGTCAGTCAGCAGTAGGGAGCAGCGGAAGCAGTCAGTCAGCAGTAGGGAGCGGCGGGAGCAGTCACTAAGGAGCAGGTAGCAGCAGGAGCAGTCAGTCAGCAGTAGGGAGCGGTGGGAGCAGTCACTAAGGAGCAGGTAGCAGTAGGGAGTAGTCAGTCAGCAGTAGGGAGCGGCGGGAGCAGTCAGTCAGCAGTAGAGAGCAGTCAGTCAGCGGTAGGGAGCAGACTGTAAAGACTTCTCACCTTGTACACTTGCCCGTATGTCCCATTTCCGACAACTTCAACCAGTTCAAAGATTCCTGCGGGATCCTGGAAGACAGAACATGGAGGAACATGAGGAGACAGCAGGAGAGGGAAGGGTTATAGCGGTGACAATCAGACCCTGAGGGTAGTACACAAGAGCTGACAATCCAGTACAGTGTGTCAGAGCGGCTGTCACTGCGGGTAGGTGTAGTCACTATATATAGCAGCTGGCACGGTGAGGCTGTTACTATGCAGCTCATCCAAGGAGAGGATTACATGAGACCTCGGAGCACAGAACAGCAGCAATGACACAGTATATACACCTCAGATAAACATGGTGGTATACAGAGGTGTGATATAGAATATAGCCTACTCCCCCACATACAGAGAGAGGATACAGGTGTGTAACATATAATACTCCCCCCCCCCCCCCAGTGTAATATATACTGCACCGCATTCAGGGAGAGGATACAGGTAACATATAATACAACCCCCCCCCCGTATAATATATACTGCACCGCATACAGGGAAAGGATACAGGTGTGTAACATATAATACTCCCCTCCCCCAGTATAATATATACAGCACCGTATACAGGGAGAGGATACAGGTGTGTAATATATAATACTCCCCCCCCCCCCAGTGTAATATATACAGCACCGCATACAGGGAAAGGATACAGGTGTGTAACATATAATACTCCCCCCCCAGTGTAATATATACTGCACCGCATACAGGGAAAGGATACAGGTGTGTAATATATAATACTCCCCCCCCCCCCCCAGTGTAATATATACAGCACCGCATACAGGGAAAGGATACAGGTGTGTAACATATAATACTCCCCCCCCCAGTGTAATATATACTGCACCGCATACAGGGAAAGGATACAGGTGTGTAATATATAATACTCCCCTCCCCCCAGTATAATATATACAGCACCGCATACAGGGAGAGGATACAGGTGTGTAATATATAATACTCCCCCCCCCCCCCAGTGTAATATATACAGCACCGCATACAGGGAAAGGATACAGGTGTGTAACATATAATACTCCCCCCCCCCCAGTGTAATATATACAGCACCGCATACAGGGAAAGGATACAGGTGTGTAATATATAATACTCCCCCCCCCCCAGTGTAATATATACAGCACCGCATACAGGGAAAGGATACAGGTGTGTAATATATAATACCCCCCCCCCCCCCCCAGTGTAATATATACAGCACCGCATACAGGGAAAGGATACAGGTGTGTAACATATAATACTCCCCCCCAGTGTAATATATACTGCACCGTATACAGGGAAAGGATACAGGTGTGTAATATATAATACTCCCCCCCCCAGTATAATATATACAGCACCGTATACAGGGAGAGGATACAGGTGTGTAATATATAATACTCCCCCCAGTGTAATATATACTGCACCGCATACAGGGAAAGGATACAGGTGTGTAACATATAATACTCCCCCCCAGTGTAATATATACTGCACCGCATACAGGGAAAGGATACAGGTGTGTAATATATAATACTCCCCTCCCCCCAGTATAATATATACAGCACCGTATACAGGGAGAGGATACAGGTGTGTAATATATAATACTCCCCTCCCCCAGTATAATATATACTGCACCGCATACAGGGAAAGGATACAGGTGTGTAACATATAATACTCCCCCCCAGAGTAATATATACTGCACCGCATACAGGGAAAGGATACAGGTGTGTAACATATAATACTCCCCCCAGTGTAATATATACTGCACCGCATACAGGGAAAGGATACAGGTGTGTAACATATAATACTCCCCCCCAGTGTAATATATACTGCACCGCATACAGGGAAAGGATACAGGTGTGTAATATATAATACTCCCCTCCCCCAGTATAATATATACAGCACCGCATACAGGGAGAGGATACAGGTGTGTAATATATAATACCCCCCCCCCCCCCCCAGTGTAATATATACAGCACCGCATACAGGGAAAGGATACAGGTGTGTAACATATAATACTCCCCCCCCCCCCAGTGTAATATATACAGCACCGCATACAGGGAAAGGATACAGGTGTGTAATATATAATACTCCCCCCCCCCAGTGTAATATATACAGCACCGCATACAGGGAAAGGATACAGGTGTGTAACATATAATACTCCCCCCCCAGTGTAATATATACTGCACCGCATACAGGGAAAGGATACAGGTGTGTAATATATAATACTCCCCCCCCCCCAGTATAATATATACAGCACCGTATACAGGGAGAGGATACAGGTGTGTAATATATAATACTCCCCCCAGTGTAATATATACTGCACCGCATACAGGGAAAGGATACAGGTGTGTAATATATAATACTCCCCTCCCCCAGTATAATATATACTGCACCGCATACAGGGAAAGGATACAGGTGTGTAACATATAATACTCCCCCCCCCCCCAGTGTAATATATACAGCACCGTATACAGGGAAAGGATACAGGTGTGTAATATATAATACTCCCCTCCCCCAGTGTAATATATACAGCACCGTATACAGGGAGAGGATACAGGTAACATATAATACTCCCCCCCCCCACAGTGTAATATATACTGCATCGCATACAGGGAAAGGATACAGGTGTGTAACATATAATACTCCCCTCCCCCAGTGTAATATATACTGCACCGCATTCAGGGAGAGGATACAGGTAACATATAATACAACCCCCCCCAGTATAATATATACTGCACCGCATACAGGGAAAGGATACAGGTGTGTAATATATAATACTCCCCTCCCCCAGTATAATATATACTGCACCGCATACAGGGAGAGGATACAGGTGTGTAATATATAATACTCCCCTCCCCCAGTATAATATATACTGCACCGCATACAGGGAAAGGATACAGGTGTGTAACATATAATACTCCCCCCAGAGTAATATATACTGCACCGCATACAGGGAAAGGATACAGGTGTGTAACATATAATACTCCCCCCAGTGTAATATATACAGCACCGCATACAGGGAAAGGATACAGGTGTGTAATATATAATACTCCCCTCCCCCAGTGTAATATATACAGCACCGTATACAGGGAGAGGATACAGGTGTGTAACATATAATACTCCCCCCAGAGTAATATATACTGCACCGCATACAGGGAGAGGATACTGGTATGTAATATAATATTCCCCTGCCCTGGTGTAATTTATACTGTAGCTCAGTTAGGGGGAGGATACAGTGCAATATATACTCTACCTCAGGGGGAAGATCCACGTGTGTTATATTATATACTGCTCCCCAATATAATACATACTGTGCCCAGCAAGGAGAAGGATACAGGTGTGTTATATGTGACACCTTCTCCACCGATGCAATATATTCTGTATATACACACAGCATGTGTTATATATAACACACACAGTAACCCCGTCAGGAGGAGGATACAGGTGTGCAATTTATAACACCCCCTCCTTGGTATAATAAATTCTATACCCCGGTCACAGGGGAGGATATAGATTTGTTATTTGTACCCCACTCACAGTGGAATACATGCTGTAATTCAGAGAGCGGATACAGATATACTGACACCTCTCTCCCCTAGTGTAATATATATTATACCCTAGATAGGGGGAGACTACAGGTGTGATATGACACCGCCATCCCCTGATGTAATATTAAACCGCACCCCAATCAAAACAACACTCCCTCCCTCTATGCAACATATACTGTACCCTAGTGAGGAGGAGGATACAGGCAATATATATATATATATATATATATATATATATATATATATATGACTCCCTCGCTCTGTTGCAATATATACTATATACCACCAATCAGGTTTGATATATTAGACCCCACCCCCCTTCCTCCAGCATAAAATACACTGTACCCCAAGCAGGGAGAGGATACAGGAATGTTATTTATGACACCCTCTCATCTAGTGTAATATATATAGTACAGGTGTGTTACTCCCTCGCTCAATGTAATCTATTTGGTACCCTAGTAAGGGGAGAATACAGGTATGTTATATATGACACCCCCTCCCCTGGTGTAATATATACTGTACAGGTGTGATATCTCCTCCTCCAATGTAATATATATTACCCTAGTCAGCGGGAGGATACAGGTGTGTTATATATCTCACCCCCTCTCCATGTGTAATATATACTGTACCCCAGTCAGGTGGCAGATACAGGTGTGTTATATATCTCACCCCCTCTCCATGTGTAATATATACTGTACCCCAGTCAGGTGGCAGATACAGGTGTGTTATATATCTCACCCCCTCCCCATGTGTAATATATACTGTACCCCAGTACACAGGTGTGTTATATATCTCACCCCCCTCCCCATGTGTAATATATACTGTACCCCAGTACACAGGTGTGTTATATATGTCTTCCCCTCCCCACGTGTAATATATACTGTACCCCAGTACACAGGTGTGTTATATATCTCGTCCCCTCCCCATGTGTAATATATACTGTACCCCAGTACACAGGTGTGTTATATATCTCACCCCCTCCCCATGTGTAATATATACTGTACCCCAGTACACAGGTGTGTTATATATCTTGTCCCCTCCCCATGTGTAATATATACTGTACCCCAGTACACAGGTGTGTTATATATCTTGTCCCCTCCCCATGTGTAATATATACTGTACCCCAGTACACAGGTGTGTTATATCTCACCCCCTCCTCACGTGTAATATATACTGTACCCCAGTACACAGGTGTGTTATATATCTCGTCCCCTCCCCATATGTAATATATACTGTACCCCAGTACACTGGTGTGTTATATATCTCACCCCCTCCCCATGTGTAATATATACTGTACCCCAGTACACAGGTGTGTTATATATCTCGTCCCCTCCCCATGTGTAATATATACTGTACCCCAGTACACAGGTGTGTTATATATCTCGTCCCCTCCCCATGTGTAATATATACTGTACCCCAGTCAGGTGGCAGATACAGGTGTGTTATATATCTCACCCCCTCCCCATGTGTAATATATACTGTACCCCAGTCAGGTGGCAGATACAGGTGTGTTATATATATCACCCCCTCCCCATGTGTAATATATACTGTACCCCAGTCAGGTGGCAGATACAGGTGTGTTATATATATCACCCCCTCCCCACGTGTAATATATACTGTACCCCAGTACACAGGTGTGTTATATATCTCGTCCCCTCCCCATGTGTAATATATACTGTACCCCAGTCAGGTGGCAGATACAGGTGTGTTATATATATATCACCCCCCTCCCCATGTGTAATATATACTGTACCCCAGTACACAGGTGTGTTATATATCTCACCCCCCTCCCCATGTGTAATATATACTGTACCCCAGTACACAGGTGCGTTATATATCTTGTCCCCTCCCCCATGTGTAATATATACTGTACCCCAGTACACTGGTGTGTTATATATCTCGTCCCCTCCCCATGTGTAATATATACTGTACCCCAGTCAGGTGGCAGATACAGGTGTGTTATATATCTCACCCCCTCCCCCATGTGTAATATATACTGTACTCCAGTCAGGTGGCAGATACAGGTGTGTTATATATATCACCCCCTCCCCATGTGTAATATATACTGTACCCCAGTACACAGGTGTGTTATATATCTCGTCCCCTCCCCATGTGTAATATATACTATACCCCAGTACACAGGTGTGTTATATATCTTGTCCCCTCCCCATGTGTAATATATACTGTACCCCAGTACACAGGTGTGTTATATCTCACCCCCTCCTCACGTGTAATATATACTGTACCCCAGTACACAGGTGTGTTATATATGTCGTCCCCTCCCCATGTGTAATATATACTGTACCCCAGTACACAGGTGTGTTATATATGTCGTCCCCTCCCCATGTGTAATATATACTGTACCCCAGTACACAGGTGTGTTATATATGTCTTCCCCTCCCCATGTGTAATATATACTGTACCCCAGTACACAGGTGTGTTATATATCTTGTCCCCTCCCCATGTGTAATATATACTGTACCCCAGTACACAGGTGTGTTATATATCTCACCCCCCTCCCCATGTGTAATATATACTGTACCCCAGTACACAGGTGTGTTATATATCTCACCCCCTCCCCATGTGTAATATATACTGTACCCCAGTACACAGGTGTGTTATATATGTCTTCCCCTCCCCACGTGTAATATATACTGTACCCCAGTACACAGGTGTGTTATATATCTCGTCCCCTCCCCATGTGTAATATATACTGTACCCCAGTACACAGGTGTGTTATATATCTCGTCCCCTCCCCATGTGTAATATATACTGTACCCCAGTCAGGTGGCAGATACAGGTGTGTTATATATCTCACCCCCTCCCCATGTGTAATATATACTGTACCCCAGTACACAGGTGTGTTATATATCTCGTCCCCTCCCCCATGTGTAATATATACTGTAGCCCAGTCAGGTGGCAGATACAGGTGTGTTATATATCTCACCCCCTCCCCATGTGTAATATATACTGTACCCCAGTACACAGGTGTGTTATATATCTCGTCCCCTCCCCATGTGTAATATATACTGTACCCCAGTACACAGGTGTGTTATATATCTCACCCCCTCCCCATGTGTAATATATACTGTACCCCAGTACACAGGTGTGTTATATATCTTGTCCCCTCCCCATGTGTAATATATACTGTACCCCAGTACACAGGTGTGTTATATATCTCACCCCCCTCCCCATGTGTAATATATACTGTACCCCAGTACACAGGTGTGTTATATATGTCTTCCCCTCCCCACGTGTAATATATACTGTACCCCAGTACACAGGTGTGTTATATATCTCGTCCCCTCCCCATGTGTAATATATACTGTACCCCAGTACACAGGTGTGTTATATATCTTGTCCCCTCCCCATGTGTAATATATACTGTACCCCAGTACACAGGTATGTTATATATCTCACCCCCCTCCCCATGTGTAATATATACTGTACCCCAGTACACAGGTGTGTTATATATCTCGTCCCCTCCCCATGTGTAATATATACTGTACCCCAGTCAGGTGGCAGATACAGGTGTGTTATATATGTCGTCCCCTCCCCATGTGTAATATATACTGTACCCCAGTACACAGGTGTGTTATATATCTCACCCCCTCCCCATGTGTAATATATACTGTACCCCAGTACACAGGTGTGTTATATATGTCTTCCCCTCCCCACGTGTAATATATACTGTACCCCAGTACACAGGTGTGTTATATATCTCGTCCCCTCCCCCATGTGTAATATATACTGTACCCCAGTACACAGGTGTGTTATATATGTCTTCCCCTCCCCACGTGTAATATATACTGTACCCCAGTACACAGGTGTGTTATATATCTTGTCCCCTCCCCATGTGTAATATATACTGTACCCCAGTACACAGGTGTGTTATATATGTCGTCCCCTCCCCATGTGTAATATATACTGTACCCCAGTACACAGGTGTGTTATATATCTCACCCCCTCCCCATGTGTAATATATACTGTACCCCAGTACACAGGTGTGTTATATATCTTGTCCCCTCCCCATGTGTAATATATACTGTACCCCAGTACACAGGTGTGTTATATATCTCGTCCCCTCCCCATGTGTAATATATACTGTACCCCAGTACACAGGTGTGTTATATATCTCGTCCCCTCCCCCATGTGTAATATATACTGTACCCCAGTACACAGGTGTGTTATATATGTCTTCCCCTCCCCATGTGTAATATATACTGTACCCCAGTACACAGGTGTGTTATATATCTCGTCCCCTCCCCATGTGTAATATATACTGTACCCCAGTACACAGGTGTGTTATATATCTCACCCCCTCCCCACGTGTAATATATACTGTACCCCAGTACACAGGTGTGTTATATATGTCTTCCCCTCCCCATGTGTAATATATACTGTACCCCAGTACACAGGTGTGTTATATATCTCGTCCCCTCCCCATGTGTAATATATACTGTACCCCAGTCAGGTGGCAGATACAGGTGTGTTATATATCTCACCCCCCTCCCCATGTGTAATATATACTGTACCCCAGTACACAGGTGTGTTATATATCTCGTCCCCTCCCCATGTGTAATATATACTGTACCCCAGTACACAGGTGTGTTATATATCTCGTCCCCTCCCCATGTGTAATATATACTGTACCCCAGTACACAGGTGTGTTATATATCTCGTCCCCTCCCCATGTGTAATATATACTGTACCCCAGTACACAGGTGTGTTATATATCTTGTCCCCTCCCCATGTGTAATATATACTGTACCCCAGTACACAGGTGTGTTATATATCTCGTCCCCTCCCCATGTGTAATATATACTGTACCCCAGTACACAGGTGTGTTATATGTCTCGTCCCCTCCCCATGTGTAATATATACTGTACCCCAGTCAGGTGGCAGATACAGGTGTGTTATATATCTCACCCCCCTCCCCATGTGTAATATATACTGTACCTCAGTACACAGGTGTGTTATATATCTCGTCCCCTCCCCATGTGTAATATATACTGTACCCCAGTACACAGGTGTGTTATATATCTCGTCCCCTCCCCATGTGTAATATATACTGTACCCCAGTCAGGTGGCAGATACAGGTGTGTTATATATCTCACCCCCCTCCCCATGTGTAATATATACTGTACCCCAGTACACAGGTATGTTATATATCTCACCCCCTCCCCATGTGTAATATATACTGTACCCCAGTACACAGGTGTGTTATATATCTCGTCCCCTCCCCATGTGTAATATATACTGTACCCCAGTCAGGTGGCAGATACAGGTGTGTTATATATCTCACCCCCCTCCCCATGTGTAATATATACTGTACCCCAGTACACAGGTGTGTTATATATCTCGTCCCCTCCCCATGTGTAATATATACTGTACCCCAGTCAGGTGGCAGATACAGGTGTGTTATATATCTCACCCCCCTCCCCATGTGTAATATATACTGTACCCCAGTACACAGGTGTGTTATATATCTCGTCCTCTCCCCATGTGTAATATATACTGTACCCCAGTACACAGGTGTGTTATATATCTCACCCCCTCCCCATGTGTAATATATACTGTACCCCAGTACACAGGTGTGTTATATATCTTGTCCCCTCCCCCATGTGTGATATATACTGTACCCCAGTACACAGGTGTGTTATATATCTCACCCCCTCCCCATGTGTAATATATACTGTACCCCAGTACACAGGTGTGTTATATATGTCTTCCCCTCCCCACGTGTAATATATACTGTACCCCAGTACACAGGTGTGTTATATATCTCGTCCCCTCCCCATGTGTAATATATACTGTACCCCAGTACACAGGTGTGTTATATATCTCACCCCCTCCCCATGTGTAATATATACTGTACCCCAGTACACAGGTGTGTTATATATCTTGTCCCCTCCCCATGTGTAATATATACTGTACCCCAGTACACAGGTGTGTTATATATCTTGTCCCCTCCCCATGTGTAATATATACTGTACCCCAGTACACAGGTATGTTATATATCTCACCCCCTCCCCATGTGTAATATATACTGTACCCCAGTACACAGGTGTGTTATATATCTCGTCCCCTCCCCATGTGTAATATATACTGTACCCCAGTCAGGTGGCAGATACAGGTGTGTTATATATGTCGTCCCCTCCCCATGTGTAATATATACTGTACCCCAGTACACAGGTGTGTTATATATCTCACCCCCTCCCCATGTGTAATATATACTGTACCCCAGTACACAGGTGTGTTATATATGTCTTCCCCTCCCCACGTGTAATATATACTGTACCCCAGTACACAGGTGTGTTATATATCTCGTCCCCTCCCCATGTGTAATATATACTGTACCCCAGTACACAGGTGTGTTATATATGTCTTCCCCTCCCCACGTGTAATATATACTGTACCCCAGTACACAGGTGTGTTATATATCTTGTCCCCTCCCCATGTGTAATATATACTGTACCCCAGTACACAGGTGTGTTATATATGTCGTCCCCTCCCCATGTGTAATATATACTGTACCCCAGTACACAGGTGTGTTATATATCTCGTCCCCTCCCCATGTGTAATATATACTGTACCCCAGTACACAGGTGTGTTATATATGTCTTCCCCTCCCCATGTGTAATATATACTGTAACCCAGTACACAGGTGTGTTATATATCTCGTCCCCTCCCCCATGTGTAATATATACTGTACCCCAGTACACAGGTGTGTTATATATCTCACCCCCTCCCCACGTGTAATATATACTGTACCCCAGTACACAGGTGTGTTATATATCTCGTCCCCTCCCCCATGTGTAATATATACTGTACCCCAGTCAGGTGGCAGATACAGGTGTGTTATATATCTCACCCCCTCCCCATGTGTAATATATACTGTACCCCAGTACACAGGTGTGTTATATATCTCACCCCCCTCCCCATGTGTAATATATACTGTACCCCAGTACACAGGTGTGTTATATATCTCGTCCCCTCCCCATGTGTAATATATACTGTACCCCAGTACACAGGTGTGTTATATATCTTGTCCCCTCCCCATGTGTAATATATACTGTACCCCAGTACACAGGTGTGTTATATATCTCGTCCCCTCCCCATGTGTAATATATACTGTACCCTAGTACACAGGTGTGTTATATATCTCGTCCCCTCCCCATGTGTAATATATACTGTACCCCAGTCAGGTGGCAGATACAGGTGTGTTATATATCTCACCCCCCTCCCCATGTGTAATATATACTGTACCTCAGTACACAGGTGTGTTATATATCTCGTCCCCTCCCCATGTGTAATATATACTGTACCCCAGTACACAGGTGTGTTATATATCTCACCCCCCTCCCCATGTGTAATATATACTGTACCCCAGTATACAGGTGTCTTATATATCTCGTCCCCTCCCCATGTGTAATATATACTGTACCCCAGTACACAGGTGTGTTATATATCTCGTCCCCTCCCCATGTGTAATATATACTGTACCCCAGTACACAGGTGTGTTATATATGTCGTCCCCTCCCCATGTGTAATATATACTGTACCCCAGTACACAGGTGTGTTATATATCTCGTCCCCTCCCCATGTGTAATATATACTGTACCCCAGTACACAGGTGTGTTATATATCTTGTCCCCTCCCCATGTGTAATATATACTGTACCCCAGTACACAGGTGTGTTATATATCTCACCCCCTCCCCCATGTGTAATATATACTGTACCCCAGTATACAGGTGTCTTATATATCTCGTCCCCTCCCCATGTGTAATATATACTGTACCCCAGTACACAGGTGTGTTATATATCTCACCCCCCTCCCCATGTGTAATATATACTGTACCCCAGTACACAGGTGTGTTATATATCTCGTCCCCTCCCCATGTGTAATATATACTGTACCCCAGTACACAGGTGTGTTATATATCTCACCCCCTCCCCATGTGTAATATATACTGTACCCCAGTACACAGGTGTGTTATATATCTCATCCCCTCCCCATGTGTAATATATACTGTACCCCAGTACACAGGTGTGTTATATATCTCACCCCCTCCCCATGTGTAATATATACTGTACCCCAGTACACAGGTGTGTTATATATCTCACCCCCTCCCCATGTGTAATATATACTGTACCCCAGTACACAGGTGTGTTATATATCTCACCCCCTCCCCATGTGTAATATATACTGTACCCCAGTACACAGGTGTGTTATATATCTTGTCCCCTCCCCATGTGTAATATATACTGTACCCCAGTCAGGTGGCAGATACAGGTGTGTTATATATCTCACCCCCCTCCCCATGTGTAATATATACTGTACCCCAGTACACAGGTGTGTTATATATCTCACCCCCTCCCCATGTGTAATATATACTGTACCCCAGTACACAGGTGTGTTATATATCTCGTCCCCTCCCCATGTGTAATATATACTGTACCCCAGTACACAGGTGTGTTATATATCTCACCCCCCTCCCCATGTGTAATATATACTGTACCCCAGTACACAGGTGTGTTATATATCTCATCCCCTCCCCATGTGTAATATATACTGTACCCCAGTACACAGGTGTGTTATATATCTCACCCCCCTCCCCATGTGTAATATATACTGTACCCCAGTACACAGGTGTGTTATATATCTCACCCCCCTCCCCATGTGTAATATATACTGTACCCCAGTACACAGGTGTGTTATATATCTCGTCCCCTCCCCATGTGTAATATATACTGTACCCCAGTACACAGGTGTGTTATATATCTCACCCCCTCCCCATGTGTAATATATACTGTACCCCAGTACACAGGTGTGTTATATATCTCGTCCCCTCCCCATGTGTAATATATACTGTACCCCAGTACACAGGTGTGTTATATATCTCGTCCCCTCCCCATGTGTAATATATACTGTACCCCAGTACACAGGTGTGTTATATATCTCACCCCCTCCCCATGTGTAATATATACTGTACCCCAGTACACAGGTGTGTTATATATCTCACCCCCCTCCCCATGTGTAATATATACTGTACCCCAGTACACAGGTGTGTTATATATCTCGTCCCCTCCCCATGTGTAATATATACTGTACCCCAGTACACAGGTGTGTTATATATGTCGTCCTCTCCCCATGTGTAATATATACTGTACCCCAGTACACAGGTGTGTTATATATGTCGTCCCCTCCCCATGTGTAATATATACTGTACCCCAGTACACAGGTGTGTTATATATCTCGTCCCCTCCCCATGTGTAATATATACTGTACCCCAGTACACAGGTGTGTTATATATCTCGTCCCCTCCCCATGTGTAATATATACTGTACCCCAGTACACAGGTGTGTTATATATCTCGTCCCCTCCCCATGTGTAATATATACTGTACCCCAGTACACAGGTGTGTTATATATCTCGTCCCCTCCCCATGTGTAATATATACTGTACCCCAGTACACAGGTGTGTTATATATGTCGTCCTCTCCCCATGTGTAATATATACTGTACCCCAGTACACAGGTGTGTTATATATCTCACCCCCCTCCCCGGTATACACTATTATACAGATAGTCAGGCATATTCAGTGTGACGGACGTTCCCTGTAGCTGCTGGCACATTTCCCATGCTGCACTGCAGAACGCTGATCTCTCTCTGCAGTTTTGGAAATATTAACCCTGTCCTGTCTGCAGTCAGAGGAACATGACACATGAGATATGAGGAGACCTGCAGGAGGTGGGGGCCAAGTCCAGAGACCATACAGCCCCCTAACACAGGAGGCCGGGGGTGGGGGCTACAACCATAGAGGTTACTGGAGGCAGTGAGGGGGCGCTCTCACTTCTATCCTCCATGGCAAATGCTGCTATTTAAAGGGCCCCTACCTTCATTATGAGGCAGATCCTGGAGTGATAAGCAAGAGAAGCAGCCAGACTGGGGCGACCCCTCACCGGCTCAATCAAGTCTTAAAGGGCCAGGAGCCTTAAAGCGGTCAGCTTATAGAAAGTGGCGATCACAGGGGGGCAGGGATTTATCTGAAAAGGCCGATACAAGAGAACAACAGCCTGCACTCCTCTGTGTGTCTTATGGGGAGCAGACAGGTGGCAGGACTGTCCCTTTAAATAAGCAGGCAGCGGAGTGACCCCCATTATTAGGGCACTCCTGTGTATTACGGTTATTGCGGCGAGATAATGACAGCGGGGAGGCTGGGAATAGTCCGGGCCGAGCCTTAGATAAACAGCGCCGTCAGTCACACCCCGCCTGAGGAAACCTGTCCTGACCTGATACCTGTCACAGCTGATCGGTTGTTACAATGTATCCTTCTGTCCTTCAGGCTTGTTACAATGTATCAGGGAAGGTACAATGTAGAGCTCAGAGAGGATGTAATGGACTGGATACAACTGTAACAACCTCTCAGCTGTGAGAAGCCCAAGCTGGAATGTTCCTATTCACTGACAGTGAGCAGAGATCTTAGAAAATCCATCAGATCTGAACAACGTCCTAAAAATTTATGATGACTACGGATTGGTCCAGGACGGGGCTCACGCAGAATATCGGCCACCGCCAGGGCCTGCTAGAGCTGCGTTCAGACACAATCCTGAGAGCTAGAGCTGACAAGTCCCTGCAGCGTGAGAGTTAACAGTAGATTGAAGTTTCGGATGCGGCTTTGGATGTGACTGGAGTGGTAGACATGGTGTAACCCTGCGAGCTGTCAACACAGGAAGGAAGACAACTCTGCTCACAGCACGACCGCAGGAACAACCGCCGTCTGGGGACAGACCGCCTCCGACAGCGCGACCCCCAGACCGGCCACATGACAGGCACGGGATCCTTTAAAGGGCCAGTGTCCACTCTAACCTTGTCTTCACCAGTTATAACACACCTGACCGAGCTCTCCAACTACGCTGATACACTGTAACAAAGCATCAGCTGTGTGAGCAGGACTGGTTTTAACCCCTTTAGATGTAAATGACACTTCCGTTCTGTTGTGGTCCTCAATATGTCTGCTTGCTGTCAGTGGATAGAAACCCAAAACCTGCTCCGCTCACACAGCTGAAGGTTTGTAACAACGTATCAATAGGAACAATCCTTTGTAAACTAGACACGAAGGCTGCACAATTCTCTATCTATGCTGAGACGCCGAAACAAACCCTCAGCTGTGTGAGCAGGACATGTGATATTTTTCTATATTGCGCACTTCTCAGTCTGGCACAGAACCCAAGTCAGAGCCAAGTAAACCCCATTAGTTCCCCGATCACTTCCTTTTAACGACACGGTCGCCGTGACAACCAGCGCAACACTGCGTCACCGCATGCTCTGGTCGCCATGGTAACAGGGAACATCGATTACCGTGTCATATCCTCGCTGTTATTATATATTGACATTCAATGATGAGTTGTTCTGCGGCTGAAAGGGGTGACACCTGAATGTGGGGTGAGGAGGCGCCCCCTTCTGTCCACATAGGGTCACGACAGCTTGTGTGTTCAGCACCTCTGCTTGCTATCAGTGAATGAGACAGCACGTCACAGCTGAGGGTTTGTTACAACTGTATCTAGTCCAGACAATACACAGAAGCACCACTGTCTCTCCTGTGCTGATGGTTTGCTACAGTGTACCAGTACCAGGGCTAGACACAATTGTAGCAAACCCTCAGCTGTGTGAGCAGGACTAAGATGGAGGTGTTATATGGATCTCCTCTGAGAGGCGCAGACATGGCTAATCGATCCAGGCAGTAGTATACATGGTTCAGGCTGAAGCGATGATACCAGAGCTGAACCTATTCCCCAGGCACACAGTGGAGGCGCCAGTGAGTCCGGGTGTACGCCCTCCGCTGGAGCCAGGAGTCACAGGCAGGATGTGGAGAGGAACAATGGGGCCAGCCCGCAGAGCTGGAGGACGCAAGGTTTTCTCAGACGCCTGCTTATAATCTATATCTACTAGCATTCCTCAGGTGGGCCCTATGGGAGCAGGGGCCCCCTCCAGCCATCCTGGATTCAGCAGTACAGGACCCCATTATATGGGGTCTATCCCAGGCGGCAGGTCCTCAGACCACAGAGCCGAATACACCGGTGGAGAGATGAGGCCTAGTGCTGTCTGCGCACCAGAGCTGGGGAGTATTTATACTGTATAGGTGCCACTGAGGGGGGCATTATAGTGTATGGGGGCATTTTACTGTGATATGGACCACTGCAGGTGCATTAGATTATATAGAGGCCAGTGTGGGGGCATTATACTGAATGGGGGGGGGGGGGAATCACTGAGGGGGCATTATACTGAATGGGGGGGATCACTGAGAGGACATTATACTGAATGGGAGGGGGATCACTGAGGGGGCATTATACTGAATGGGGGGATCACTGAGGGGGCATTATACTGAATGGGGGGATCACTGAGGGGGCATTATACTGAATGGGAGGGGGAACCAGTGAGGGGGCATTATACTGAATGGGAGGGGGAACCAGTGAGGGGGCATTATACTGAATGGGGGGGGGAACCAGTGAGGGGGCATTATACTGAATGGGGGGATCACTAAGGGGGCATTATACTGAATGGGAGGGGGAACCAGTGAGGGGGCATTATACTGAATGGGAGGGGGAACCAGTGAGGGGGCATTATACTGAATGGGAGGGGGAACCAGTGAGGGGGCATTATACTGAATGGGAGGGGGGAACCAGTGAGGGGGCATCATACTGAATGGGGGGGAACCAGTGAGGGGGCATTATACTGAATGGGGGAGGGAACCAGTGAGGGGGCATTATACTGAATGGAGGAGGGAACCAGTGAGGGGGCATTATACTGAATGGGGGAGGGAACCAGTGAGGGGGCATTATACTGAATGGGAGGGGGGAACCAGTGAGGGGGCATCATACTGAATGGGAGGGGGGAACCAGTGAGGGGGCATTATACTGAATGGGAGGGGGGAACCAGTGAGGGGGCATTATACTGAATGGGAGGGGGGAACCAGTGAGGGGGCATCATACTGAATGGGGGAGGGAACCAGTGAGGGGGCATTATACTGAATGGAGGAGGGAACCAGTGAGGGGGCATTATACTGAATGGAGGAGGGAACCAGTGAGGGGGCATTATACTGAATGGAGGAGGGAACCAGTGAGGGGGCATTATACTGAATGGAGGAGGGAACCAGTGAGGGGGCATTATACTGAATGGAGGAGGGAACCAGTGAGGGGGCATTATACTGAATGGGGGAGGGAACCAGTGAGGGGGCATTATACTGAATGGAGGAGGGAACCAGTGAGGGGGCATTATACTGAATGGAGGAGGGAACCAGTGAGGGGGCATTATACTGAATGGAGGAGGGAACCAGTGAGGGGGCATTATACTGAATGGAGGAGGGAACCAGTGAGGGGGCATTATACTGAATGGGGGAGGGAACCAGTGAGGGGGCATTATACTGAATGGGGGAGGGAACCAGTGAGGGGGCATTATACTGAATGGGGGAGGGAACCAGTGAGGGGGCATTATACTGAATGGGGGAGGGAACCAGTGAGGGGGCATTATACTGAATGGGGGGGGAACCAGTGAGGGGGCATTATACTGAATGGGAGGGGGGAACCAGTGAGGGGGCATCATACTGAATGGGGGAGGGAACCAGTGAGGGGGCATTATACTGAATGGGAGGGGGGAACCAGTGAGGGGGCATTATACTGAATGGAGGAGGGAACCAGTGAGGGGGGCATTATACTGAATGGAGGAGGGAACCAGTGAGGGGGCATTATACTGAATGGGGGAGGGAACCAGTGAGGGGGCATTATACTGAATGGGAGGGGGGAACCAGTGAGGGGGCATTATACTGAATGGGAGGGGGGAACCAGTGAGGGGGCATCATACTGAATGGGGGGGAACCAGTGAGGGGGCATTATACTGAATGGGAGGGGGGAACCAGTGAGGGGGCATTATACTGAATGGGAGGGGGGAACCAGTGAGGGGGCATTATACTGAATGGGAGGGGGGAACCAGTGAGGGGGCATTATACTGAATGGGAGGGGGGAACCAGTGAGGGGGCATTATACTGAATGGGAGGGGGGAACCAGTGAGGGGGCATCATACTGAATGGGGGAGGGAACCAGTGAGGGGGCATTATACTGAATGGAGGAGGGAACCAGTGAGGGGGCATTATACTGAATGGGGGAGGGAACCAGTGAGGGGGCATTATACTGAATGGAGGAGGGAACCAGTGAGGGGGCATTATACTGAATGGAGGAGGGAACCAGTGAGGGGGCATTATACTGAATGGAGGAGGGAACCAGTGAGGGGGCATTATACTGAATGGAGGAGGGAACCAGTGAGGGGGCATTATACTGAATGGGGGAGGGAACCAGTGAGGGGGCATTATACTGAATGGAGGAGGGAACCAGTGAGGGGGCATTATACTGAATGGGGGAGGGAACCAGTGAGGGGGCATTATACTGAATGGAGGAGGGAACCAGTGAGGGGGCATTATACTGAATGGAGGAGGGAACCAGTGAGGGGGCATTATACTGAATGGAGGAGGGAACCAGTGAGGGGGCATTATACTGAATGGAGGAGGGAACCAGTGAGGGGGCATTATACTGAATGGGGGAGGGAACCAGTGAGGGGGCATTATACTGAATGGGGGAGGGAACCAGTGAGGGGGCATTATACTGAATGGGGGAGGGAACCAGTGAGGGGGCATTATACTGAATGGGGGGGGAACCAGTGAGGGGGCATTATACAGAATGGGGGGGAACCAGTGAAGGGGCATTATACTGAATGGGGGGGGAACCAGTGAGGGGGAATTATACTGAATGGGGGGGAAACCAGTGAGGGGGCATTATACTGAATGGGGGGGACCAGAGAGGGGCCATTATACTGAATGGGGGGACCAGTGAGGGGTCATTATACTGAATGGGGGGCCACTGAGGGGCCATTATACTGAATGGGGGGGACCAGTGAGGGGCCATTATACTGAATGGGGGGGACCAGTGAGGGGCCATTATACTGAATGGGGGGACGAGGGGGCATTATACTGAATGGGGGGCCATTATACTGAATGGGGGGCCACTGAGGGGGCATTATACTGAATGAGGGACCACTGATGGGGTATTCATACTGTGTGATAAGACAGTGTAGGTGCATTAGATTGTATGGGGGCCACTGAAGGGGCATGTTACCATGTGATCGGAGCACTAGGAGGGGGCACTGAGATAGGAGCACTGAGGGGGCATTTTACTGTGTGATGGGCCACCAAGGGGCATTATATTTTGTGAGCGGGCACATAGGGGGTGTTATACTGAGTTAGGCCACTTAGAGGACTTAATGCTCTGTGGTGGGAACATCCTCACTGTAGGTTAAAAATTAAAGGGCACCATTACTGTGTTAGGGAACCAAGGTACATGATAATAATAGGGCGGGGTCAAATGGGGACATGGGCGGGGTTATGTACATAGTTTAATGAAGTTGGGAGGTAGGCCTAAGTGGTGGCGATTTCCACTTACGAGACATTTGCACTGGGCCCACCAGTGTGTAAAACGGCCCTCACCTTACTGTAGTGGAAGTCAGCATTACCATTTAGTGAGCAGCAGTGTAAAGTATGGGGGATGTGCAGTAGGAGCCTCGGAGTGTGATGAGACAGCAGATACTGTTCAGACGGCCGCAGATTCCAATGGACAATGCAGTGACTGATCAGAGATGTGTCCTAAAAGAGTAGGGCTGCAGTGCAAAGGCAGTGGATTTCAGCACTATGGAGCATGGCTGCAGTATAAAGCACAGGGCAAGGACAGAGAAGTCGCTTCAGCCTGTGACGGGGCGGATCTCTGACTACTTCTAATACACAATACAGCCAAGCTGGAATCACTGATCATAGTCAATAATAAAACAAGCAGGGCTGCAGTGTAAAGCAGAGGAAGAAGATAAAACTGCAGCCTGCGCCTTGGAAGAGAAAGAACTCAGGACTTGACAGGAGCAGAGCTGCAGTGTAAAGCATGGGGAAAGGACAAAGCAGTAGCCTGAGCTCATGACATAAAGAATGGATTGCGGACTACTTCAGGATCCAATACACAAAGCAGCTAAGCTGATCATAGCAGATTTTCAATTAAAGGGGTCCTTCCACCACCTCCACCACTCTGCATCCTTTAATATCCATGTCTCCACCGATTCAGGCACAGTTGGAATTTTTCCTCTAGCCCATATGGTTCCTGTGCAATCAGTGCTGTTAGTTTCAACTCCCCCATATGCTTATTAGGCTCTCTACTATGAGATGGGCTGCAGTAAGTAGTCTGGCACCGCCCACTGGACAGTTGAGAGCCTAACTGACATATTGACTCTGAAACTAACAGAAACGATTACTCGGGAACCGTGTGGGCTAGAGAGAAAATTCCAACTGTGCCGGAATCAGTGGATCGGCGCCTATTGAATGGTGTGAAGAGATGGAGGTGAGGAAAGGTCCTCATTTAAGCAGGGCTGCAGTGTAAAGCACAGGAAAAAAAGAGGAGGTGGGTGGATTCTCAGAGACCAACAGGCAATGTAGCTAGGCCTCACTCCATGAAATACAGCAGCACAAACTGTATACCCTCATACCCCATGACACCTAGAAGGAATGAACCCCCTAAAAAGTCACCTAAGGGGAGAGGAGCAATAAATATGCTAATGAGCATGTGTGATAGGCCCCTCACCCAAGAGCAGTCACGTGATTTCTAATAGGCTCACCTAAAAGGGACCTGACATGGCAGCAACTTCTCCTTAAGGGGAACTCCACTAACCTATGGTACCATTAGAAACATGTGGAGTCCACCTTTAACACAGACATTGCACAGCTAACATTCAGTGTTGCTGCAGGTAAGTAGTAGCCGCCTGCTCCAGGCTGTAGGTCACAGATTCCTGACCAGCAGGATCAGCCACATCTCTGCCATAACCTAGCAGTAGCCTAAAGGGAAAATCCAGATGTTTCCAGCCCTGTCCTCACATGTCGCCATATCCATCTGACCGGGTAACTCATCACACCCATAAGGATTGGCCCTTGTAATAAACTGGGGGAGGGGCCACTGAGGCCTGTGACTCTGAGACTTGTTTAGGCCTCTCCCAGTACAAGAGATTGATCATGTGACATGTTATTACCAGACCTTACCCCCAAATATACCCTCATATTTATAACCTCGGTGACATAGGAAAGAAATACCCTGCAAAGCGTGAGGGCGACAATCTGCAGAGCGCGGAAACCGAGAGGCTGACAACAGAGAACAATCCCCTACCAGCACAAGGAACCAATAAGAAGGTCAGCGTGAGGCTGTCTACAATGGACTGTCAGCTCCTGGGTCCGCAAGTGTGTAAGGGGCGACCTAAGGAAGGTCAGCTCCTAGGTCTAGTTCTGGCCTCCCCCTGCACAGAGTGTCAGCTCCTAGGTCTAGTTCTGGTCTCCCCCTGCACAGAGTGTCAGCTCCTAGGTCTAGTCCTGGTCTCCTCCTGCACAGAGTGTCAGCTCCTAGGTCTAGTCCTGGTCTCCTCCTGCACAGAGTGTCAGCTCCTAGGTCTAGTCCTGGTCTCCTCCTGCACAGAGTGTCAGCTCCTAGGTCTAGTCCTGGTCTCCTCCTGCACAGAGTGTCAGCTCCTAGGTCTAGTCCTGGTCTCCCCCTGCACAGAGTGTCAGCTCTAGGTCTAGTCCTGGCCTCCTCCTGCACAGAGTGTCAGCTCCTAGGTCTAGTCCTGGCCTCCTCCTGCACAGAGTGTCAGCTCCTAGGTCTAGTCCTGGCCTCCTCCTGCACAGAGTGTCAGCTCCTAGGTCTAGTCCTGGCCTCCTCCTGCACAGAGTGTCAGCTCCTAGGTCTAGTCCTGGTCTCCTCCTGCACAGAGTGTCAGCTCCTAGGTCTAGTCCTGGTCTCCTCCTGCACAGAGTGTCAGCTCCTAGGTCTAGTCCTGGTCTCCTCCTGCACAGAGTGTCAGCTCCTAGGTCTAGTCCTGGCCTCCTCCTGCACAGAGTGTCAGCTCCTAGGTCTAGTCCTGGTCTCCTCCTGCACAGAGTGTCAGCTCCTAGGTCTAGTCCTGGTCTCCTCCTGCACAGAGTGTCAGCTCCTAGGTCTAGTCCTGGTCTCCCCCTGCACAGAGTGTCAGCTCTAGGTCTAGTCCTGGCCTCCTCCTGCACAGAGTGTCAGCTCCTAGGTCTAGTCCTGGCCTCCTCCTGCACAGAGTGTCAGCTCCTAGGTCTAGTCCTGGTCTCCTCCTGCACAGAGTGTCAGCTCCTAGGTCTAGTCCTGGTCTCCTCCTGCACAGAGTGTCAGCTCCTAGGTCTGGTCTCCTCCTGCACAGAGTGTCAGCTCCTAGGTCTAGTCCTGGTCTCCCCCTGCACAGAGTGTCAGCTCCTAGGTCTAGTCCTGGTCTCCTCCTGCACAGAGTGTCAGCTCCTAGGTCTGGTCTCCCCCTGCACAGAGTGTCAGCTCCTAGGTCTAGTCCTGGTCTCCTCCTGCACAGAGTGTCAGCTTCTAGGTCTAGTCCTGGTCTCCTCCTGCACAGAGTGTCAGCTCCTAGGTCTAGTCCTGGCCTCCCCCTGCACAGAGTGTCAGCTCCTAGGTCTAGTCCTGGTCTCCCCCTGCACAGAGTGTCAGCTCCTAGGTCTAGTCCTGGTCTCCCCCTGCACAGAGTGTCAGCTCCTAGGTCTAGTTCTGGCCTCCCCCTGCACAGAGTGTCAGCTCCTAGGTCTAGTTCTGGTCTCCCCCTGCACAGAGTGTCAGCTCCTAGGTCTAGTCCTGGTCTCCTCCTGCACAGAGTGTCAGCTCCTAGGTCTAGTCCTGGTCTCCCCCTGCACAGAGTGTCAGCTCCTAGGTCTAGTCCTGGCCTCCTCCTGCACAGAGTGTCAGCTCCTAGGTCTAGTCCTGGTCTCCTCCTGCACAGAGTGTCAGCTCCTAGGTCTAGTTCTGGTCTCCTCCTGCACAGAGTGTCAGCTCCTAGGTCTGGTCTCCCCCTGCACAGAGTGTCAGCTCCTAGGTCTAGTCCTGGCCTCCTCCTGCACAGAGTGTCAGCTCCTAGGTCTAGTCCTGGTCTCCTCCTGCACAGAGTGTCAGCTCCTAGGTCTAGTCCTGGTCTCCTCCTGCACAGAGTGTCAGCTCCTAGGTCTAGTCCTGGCCTCCCCCTGCACAGAGTGTCAGCTCCTAGGTCTAGTCCTGGTCTCCTCCTGCACAGAGTGTCAGCTCCTAGGTCTAGTCCTGGCCTCCCCCTGCACAGAGTGTCAGCTCCTAGGTCTAGTCCTGGTCTCCTCCTGCACAGAGTGTCAGCTCCTAGGTCTAGTCCTGGTCTCCCCCTGCACAGAGTGTCAGCTCCTAGGTCTAGTCCTGGTCTCCTCCTGCACAGAGTGTCAGCTCCTAGGTCTAGTCCTGGCCTCCCCCTGCACAGAGTGTCAGCTCCTAGGTCTAGTCCTGGTCTCCTCCTGCACAGAGTGTCAGCTCCTAGGTCTAGTCCTGGTCTCCCCCTGCACAGAGTGTCAGCTCCTAGGTCTAGTCCTGGTCTCCTCCTACACAGAGTGTCAGCTCCTAGGTCTAGTCCTGGTCTCCTGCACAGAGTGTCAGCTCCTAGGTCTAGTCCTGGTCTCCCCCTGCACAGAGTGTCAGCTCCTAGGTCTAGTCCTGGTCTCCCCCTGCACAGAGTGTCAGCTCCTAGGTCTGGTCTCCCCCTGCACAGAGTGTCAGCTCCTAGGTCTAGTCCTGGTCTCCTCCTGCACAGAGTGTCAGCTCCTAGGTCTAGTCCTGGTCTCCTCCTGCACAGAGTGTCAGCTCCTAGGTCTAGTCCTGGTCTCCTCCTGCACAGAGTGTCAGCTCCTAGGTCTGGTCTCCTCCTGCACAGAGTGTCAGCTCCTAGGTCTAGTCCTGGTCTCCTCCTGCACAGAGTGTCAGCTCCTAGGTCTAGTCCTGGCCTCCCCCTGCACAGAGTGTCAGCTCCTAGGTCTAGTCCTGGTCTCCCCCTGCACAGAGTGTCAGCTCCTAGGTCTAGTCCTGGTCTCCCCCTGCACAGAGTGTCAGCTCCTAGGTCTGGTCTCCCCCTGCACAGAGTGTCAGCTCCTAGGTCTAGTCCTGGTCTCCTCCTACACAGAGTGTCAGCTCCTAGGTCTAGTCCTGGTCTCCTGCACAGAGTGTCAGCTCCTAGGTCTAGTCCTGGTCTCCCCCTGCACAGAGTGTCAGCTCCTAGGTCTAGTCCTGGTCTCCCCCTGCACAGAGTGTCAGCTCCTAGGTCTAGTCCTGGTCTCCCCCTGCACAGAGTGTCAGCTCCTAGGTCTAGTCCTGGTCTCCTCCTGCACAGAGTGTCAGCTCCTAGGTCTAGTCCTGGTCTCCTCCTGCACAGAGTGTCAGCTCCTAGGTCTAGTCCTGGTCTCCTCCTGCACAGAGTGTCAGCTCCTAGGTCTAGTCCTGGTCTCCCCCTGCACAGAGTGTCAGCTCCTAGGTCTAGTCCTGGCCTCCTCCTGCACAGAGTGTCAGCTCCTAGGTCTAGTCCTGGCCTCCCCCTGCACAGAGTGTCAGCTCCTAGGTCTAGTCCTGGTCTCCTCCTGCACAGAGTGTCAGCTCCTAGGTGTAGTCCTGGTCTCCTCCTGCACAGAGTGTTAGCTCCTAGGTCTGGTCTCCTCCTGCACAGAGTGTCAGCTCCTAGGTCTAGTCCTGGCCTTCTCCTGCACAGAGTGTCAGCTCCTAGGTCTAGTCCTGGTCTCCTCCTGCACAGAGTGTCAGCTCCTAGGTCTAGTCCTGGTCTCCCCCTGCACAGAGTGTCAGCTCCTAGGTCTGGTCTCCTCCTGCACAGAGTGTCAGCTCCTAGGTCTAGTCCTGGTCTCTTCCTGCACAGAGTGTCAGCTCCTAAGACAAGCATGCATGTTATTACACATTATTACCTGCCTCCCCAAAAAGCCCCTGCTCTCACCCTCAATGCAGACAGGTCGATGTCATCCAGGCTCCGGGCTGGGGGGTCGGTCGCCATGTTTTTGCTTTGAGTGCGTTGGGTGACAACGCAACGTGCGCTGCTCAGGGGGGGGGGGGGGGGGGGGCGGGTCACATGGACTGTCCTCGATGTCACACACAGCTCAACACCACGGTGCAGTGCTCACATCACTGACCACGCACAGGAGCGACACACACACACAATGCTACGGCGTCCGGCAGATCACACTCAGCAGCTGCAGTGAGTCACATGCTGCTGCAGACGTGACACCCACACTGCAAACACAACACAACGACACACAATGTGAGGGCCGCAACACCCCCGCACCCTCACAACACCCACACAAGTCGAGGCAGAACCCCCCGAGCAGCACCACGCTGCAGAGGAAGGGGACCCCTAAATCCTGGGATCTTAAGATTTCCTGCAGGGAACCACAGGGTCTCCGAGGTCTGAGATAATCCCACTGAGAGCTCTAAGAATGAGGGGGCTCCAGTCTCTGTGACAGCGGCTCCGGGGTTCACCAGTCTCTGTGACAGTGGCTCCGGGGGTCACCAGTCTCTGTGACAGCGGCTCCGGGGGTCACCAGTCTCTGTGACAGCGGCTCCGGGGGTCACCAGTCTCTAGGAGTCAGTACAGACAGGCTACAGCTTTTGTGACAGCCGCTCTAATGTTACTACAGGCTGCTAGGGCTTGTTCAGCTCTTCACACAGTTGCTCCAGTGGTCTCTATAGACAGTTGCGGGTCTACAGTCCCTGGTAGAGTGGCTCTATAGACAGATGGGGGAAGGAGGGGAGGGTCTCCAGCTCATGTGACAGCCGCTCCAGAGATATCAATAGACAGTTGTGGGTCTTCAGCTGGTGTGACAGCCGCTCCAGGTGTCAATAAAGACAGGGGTGGTTTTACAGTCCCTGTGACAGCTGATCCAGAGGCCCCTATAGACAGTTATGGGTTTACTGTGCCTATGACAGCTGCTCCAGGCGTCCTTATAGACAGTTGCAGGCGTACAGTCCTTATGACAGCAGCTCCAGGGTCCCCTATAGACAGTTATGAGTTTACAGTCCCTGTGACAGCCGCTCCAGGGGTCACTAGAGGTTGTCAGCACCTGTGACAGCCGCTCCAGGGGTCACTAGAGGTTGTTAACCCTTCTGACAGCCGCTCCAAGGGTCACTACAGGTTGTCAGCCCCTGTGACAGCTGCTCCAGGGATCACTACAGGTTGTCAGCCCCTGTGACAGCCGCTCCAGGGGTCACTACAGGTTGTCAACCCTTCTGACAGCCGCTCCAGGGGTCACTACAGGTTGTCAGCACCTGTGACAGCCGCTCCAGGGGTCACTACAGGTTGTCAGCACCTGTGACAGCCGCTCCAGGGGTCACTACAGGTTGTCAGCACCTGTGACAGCCGCTCCAGGGGTCATTAGAGGCAACGGGGCGGATTAGTCCTGACAGCAGCCACTCCCGCGCACAGTATGTCAGGCCGGTGTTGTCAGAACCCCTCCAGGAGCAGACGGGCCCTCTCCCGGTTTCCTCGGCCGCCCCCGTCCCTCCGTCTCCGGTACTTCCGGCTCCCCCGTCCTCCGCTCTCCCTCGCTGAGGCCGCACCTGGAGGATGGCGCTCCAGGTTCCACCCACCAGACATCTTATTGGTGGAGAAAGGCGCGGAGAGGCGGGGCCACAGCAAGAAATGTCACATGACGAATAACCGCAGCGGCAACATAGGCAGCACCTGAGGCGGGCGGGGCCTAGAGGGAAGGAGGAGCTTGATGCGGATTTAGGGGGAGGGATTAATGATGTCACCACACAGATATCTGGGGAAAGGCGGGGTCTGAGCTGTTCAACGTAAGGGGCGTGGTAACTGGCGTTAGGAGAAGGAGAAGCGGCCATATTGGATGAGGGAAAGTGGTCACTGTCCAAAATGTGTAAATTACCGTGAAGTCTAAAGAGTGTGTACAGCCATCATGGAGGAGACTGCTAACTGTGTCACATAGGAACTCAGGGACTGAGTATCTAATCCTCTCCTGTGTGATACAGTCTGCTCAGCTGTGTATCTAATCCTCTCCTGTGTGATACTGTCTGCTCAGCTGTGTATCTAATCCTCTCCTGTGCGATACTGTCTGCTGAGCTGTGTATCTAATCCTCTCCTGTGCGATACTGTCTGCTCAGCTGTGTATCTAATCCTCTCCTGTGTGATACTGTCTGCTGAGCTGTATCTGATCCTCTCCTGTGTGATACTGTCTGCTGTGCTGTGCATATAATCCTCTCCTGTGTGATACAGTCACTGAGCTGTGTATCTAATCCTCTCCTGTGTGCTGATCTGTGTATCTAATCCTCTCCTGTGTGATACTGTCACTGAGCTGTGTATCTAATCCTCTACTGTGTGCTGATCTGTGTATCTAATCCTCTCCTGTGTGATACTGTCACTGAGCTGTGTATCTAATCCTCTCCTGTGTGATACAGTCTGCTGAGCTGTGTATCTAATCCTGTCCTGTGTGATACTGTCTGCTGAGCTGTATCTAATCCTCTCCTGTGTGATACTGTCTGCTGAGCTGTGTATCTGATCCTCTCCTGTGTGATACTGTCTGATGTGCTGTGTATCTAATCCTCTCCTGTATGATGCAGTCTTCTCAGCTGTGTATCTGATCCTCTTCTGTGTGATACTGTCACTGAGCTGTGTATCTAATCCTCTCCTGTGTGATACGGTCACTGAGCTGTGTATCTAATCCTCTCCTGTGTGATACAGTCTGCTCAGCTGTGTATCTAATCCTCTCCTGTGTGCTGATCTGTGTACCTATCATTTCTAGCATAGAGAGATGATATTTAGGGGTAAGGTCCTGCTCCTCAAGCCCCCAATCTGCGCGCACCCCAACATTCAGCCCGACTGATTTACTAAAACTCACCCCATTTCCTGCCACGACTTATAGAAACCTACTCAGTTCCCGGATATAGATTTGCATTCTGGTACTTCTGAAAGATTTCTGATGAGGCCGCAGCCCCTTTGTAAATCTCCCATTTCCTACCCCAATGGGACCGTATATGAAGACTGGCATATGATACGCTGGTCTTAATAAATTTGCCCCCACATTTGTAACTGTCAACTACACTCCCCAGCACTCACTCTGAACACATGAAGTAGTTGTGCAGAAACCTGCTGGAGACAGCCAAAGGATGGGAGTAGTAGTGTCCACAGTGGCCAATAACACTCAACGGACTCCTCCTGAGTTGGGGCAGTGCTGAGGGGGCCTGCAGGGTACCTGATAGTGATGGATTCTCTGGGGTGCTTCTATTGTTGGCCAGCGAGGTCCATGATGGCGGGTGCAGGCATGGCTCTGGAGGTAGTAGTGCAGCTGAACAGGTGTTGCCTGGCCATCCCGGGGATAGGATTAGGCCTTCTCCATTTTAATCTGTTAGTGCCCAGCCAGGGATGCTGCAGGGATAAGGACGGGCAATGGATCTCAGTCAAGTGGCCGCAGCAGACTGCCATGATTAAAATATCCCCCTACCCAGCCAACTGTGGGTTGGTCTGGACCATGGCTCTCCTAAAATGAGGGGGTGTACCCCCAGCCACAACAAGTGACTTACACCTGGACCGTGGCAGATCTACCGACACAGTAGCACAAAAAGGTTTGTCAGTGGCCATTGGGATGCTGCAGTTGTGTTGTTCTCCTGTTTCCACAGCCATCTGACCCATCACAGGTTGGCCCCCACACTGCCCAGCTTGTCAGTAAAGGACTCATGACCATAAAACCCTGTAATGCTTTGTGTCCCCTGTGGGGGCGCTGCAGTGGAGACTGCAGGTTTTATATAAAGCAAAACATTCCAGAGATTTGTAGTAAGTGTCAACATATCCCGGTTTGTTACAATGTATCAGTCTGGAGTCCAGGATAGATGACAGAGCATTGGCTAGACTGGATACAATTGTAACCACTCCTCAGCTGTGAGCAGGACTAGCCATGTACAGGGAGACATTTCCCACTCTGGAGGACTGGACTGTCCTGTATTATACTGAGTGTAATGGACATTGTGTAATACTTCATCTCTCCTGTGGTGGCGCTGCATAGAAGTGAGCACTTACAGACCATGACTAAAGGTCTCCGCTCTCTCCCATCCTCCATTGATGGACCAGACTCCAGATTGGGGAGAGCTTTGAGGTCACCTTAGTGTTCTGTTCCATCTTGGCCACACTCCCAACCCTGTGACCACACGAGGGAACTAGTGGTCAGGCTCCACCCTCTACTCAATGTTCTTCCCTCATTCTCGTCTCCACCCTGCACAATGCATCATGGGGCATCTATACCAATGGTATGGCCTGAGCCTTTATGACCATGGAGTTCCCCTTTAAGAAGCCAAGCGTAGTGATCAGCAAATAAAGGACATTCAGGCCGGAGTAAACGAGCGCCCCTTTAATTCTGCACATCTAGGGGGGCACTTTTTTCAAATATAGTCCAATTATAGCAGCACAAACAAGAATGAACACAAAACCGAGACCTCCGACCCCCAACTCCACCGCAAGGGAACGTCTCTGGCGATCTCTGAGCACCAGCAGTGGCCCCACGGAGGCCAACGCCCGTCTGTCCTCTGACCAGGAGCCTGCGGGAAGAGAAGAGGCAGATTAGAGGGCGCAGGTAATACTTAGGGGGCAGCAGAGCCATCGGCCTCACAATGGGGGCAGGGTAGATAATAGGCAAGACCCCCTAATATTCAGGTGCTTGGGTTTTATCTTGTACTCCAGTCACTTCCAAAGCCACAAATAGCTACATGCGGTCATCTACAGGCCAAATAGTCCAATGAGGAAGAAATGCATTATGGGTAAAATAATTTACACACAGCTTTAGATGTGACTAGAGCAGGGGAGATTACTGATAAGCTCAATGGCCAGCAGTGAGCGCTGTGCTGAGACATAGCAGAGCTGAGCTGAGCTGGTGATCGTTCACACAGTATACACTGATATCCAGCAGTCCCATCTATATACATCCTCCATGACTGACCTCGTACAGCTCCGCTTCTCCCCTGTCTTCTTGGCCTTCCATTGGACGGGTCCCATCTCCTGCCCTGACTGAAGGGGGCAGCACAGTTCTGGGTGTCACAGCAGCTGCAGATGTCACTGGAGCCCTCAACAGCTGACCAACTGCGGAAACAAGGGGCCACGTAATATGTCATGTAGCAGGCCACACCCCCTCTTTGCTGGGGCCACACCCATTTGTGGTCAACAATATATGGATAAGAGACTGCTATATTGTCCAATAAATGTAGACTCCCTATACTGTACTCCATATTCTACACAGGCCTGATGTGCACAGTATGGCACCCCATTTACCAGACCCCCCTATGCACACAGTATGGCTTCTATATTACAGCCACCCCCACACACTGTATGATGTCCCCTTTACTGGCCCCCACCACAGAATAGCACCCCCATTTACCCCCCCCACACGGTATTGTGCCCTCTTTATTGCCCCCCATGCACACAGTATGGCTCCTATATTACCGACACCCTCACACACAGTATAGTACCCCCCATTACCGGCCCCCACACACAGTATAGCACCCCCTTTACCTGCCCCACACACAGTATAGCACCCCCTTTACCTGCCCCACACACAGTATAGCACCCCCTTAACTGGCCCCCCTCACACAGTATAGCACCCCCATTACCGGCCCTCACACACAGTATAGCACCCCCATTACCGGCCCACACACACAGTATAGCACCCCCTTTACCTGCCCCACACACAGTATAGCACCCCCATTACCTGCCCACACACACAGTATAGCACCCCCATTACCGGCCCCCACACACAGTATAGCACCCCCATTACCGGCCCCCACACACAGTATAGCACCCCCCATTACCGGCCCACACACACACACACACACACACACACACACACACACACAGTATAGCACCCCCATTACCGGCCCACACACACAGTATAGCACCCCCATTACCGGCCCCCACACACAGTATAGCACCCCCATTACCGGCCCCCCCCTTACACAGTATAGCACCCCCTTTACCTGCCCCACACACAGTATAGCACCCCCATTACCGGCCCCCACACACAGTATAGCACCCCAATTACCTGCCCACACACAGTATAGCACCCCCTTAACTGGCCCCCCCCCTCACACAGTATAGCACCCCCTTTACCTGCCCCACACACAGTATAGCACCCCCATTACCGGCCCCCACACACAGTATAGCACCCCCATTACCTGCCCACACACAGTATAGCACCCCCTTAACTGGCCCCCCTCGCACAGTATAGCACCCCCATTACCTGCCCACACACAGTATAGCACCCCCATTACCGGCCCTCACACACAGTATAGCACCCCCATTACCTGCCCACACACACACAGTATAGCACCCCCTTTACCGGCCCCCACACACAGTATAGCACCCCCATTACCGGCCCACACACACAGTATAGCACCCCCCATTACCGGCCCTCACACACAGTATAGCACCCCCATTACCGGCCCTCACACACAGTATAGCACCCCCATTACCTGCCCACACACAGTATAGCACCCCCATTACCGGCCCTCACACACAGTATAGCACCCCCATTACCGGCCCTCACACACAGTATAGCACCCCCATTACCTGCCCACACACAGTATAGCACCCCCCATTACCGGCCCCCACACACAGTATAGCACCCCCATTACCGGCCCTCACACACAGTATAGCACCCCCATTACCGGCCCTCACACACAGTATAGCACCCCCCATTACCGGCCCTCACACACAGTATAGCACCCCCATTACCGGCCCTCACACACAGTATAGCACCCCCCCATTACCAGCCCCTGTGCACACAGTATAGCACCCCCATTACCGGCCCCCACACACAGTATAGCACCCCCATTACCGGCCCTCACACACAGTATAGCACCCCCCATTACCGGCCCCCACACACAGTATAGCACCCCAATTACCTGCCCACACACAGTATAGCACCCCCTTAACTGGCCCCCCCCTCACACAGTATAGCACCCCCTTTACCTGCCCCACACACAGTATAGCACCCCCATTACCGGCCCCCACACACAGTATAGCACCCCCATTACCTGCCCACACACAGTATAGCACCCCCTTAACTGGCCCCCCTCGCACAGTATAGCACCCCCATTACCTGCCCACACACAGTATAGCACCCCCATTACCGGCCCTCACACACAGTATAGCACCCCCATTACCTGCCCACACACACACAGTATAGCACCCCCTTTACCGGCCCCCACACACAGTATAGCACCCCCATTACCGGCCCACACACACAGTATAGCACCCCCCATTACCGGCCCTCACACACAGTATAGCACCCCCATTACCGGCCCTCACACACAGTATAGCACCCCCATTACCTGCCCACACACAGTATAGCACCCCCATTACCGGCCCTCACACACAGTATAGCACCCCCATTACCGGCCCTCACACACAGTATAGCACCCCCATTACCTGCCCACACACAGTATAGCACCCCCATTACCGGCCCCCACACACAGTATAGCACCCCCATTACCGGCCCTCACACACAGTATAGCACCCCCATTACCGGCCCTCACACACAGTATAGCACCCCCCATTACCGGCCCTCACACACAGTATAGCACCCCCATTACCGGCCCTCACACACAGTATAGCACCCCCCATTACCAGCCCCTGTGCACACAGTATAGCACCCCCATTACCGGCCCCCACACACAGTATAGCACCCCCATTACCGGCCCTCACACACAGTATAGCACCCCCCATTACCAGCCCCTGTGCACACACACACACGAGGCCCTTCACTATTGGACTATCCCAGCAAGTAGCTGCCAGTATTCACTCTCCGACCTCGCTCCTGTCCTGGCCCTCCTCCATTTTGGCTCCAGCCTGATACCGCACTACGTCTGGTCACAACGTTCATACATGGTTTAGTGTCAGTGTGTGACGTGCATTGCCCCATGGAGCAGAAGCGATGGCAGGGCCTGGACAGGAGCAGGGAAGTAAATATGGTTACCCGGTGGAACAAAAATCTAACTGTAAATTTAACAAAATGAATTCATTATGGCTAGATCCAGAACAGACCCAGTGTGGGTCATAAGGGCCCCATTTAACTACATTGGTTGCTATGGGCAACAGAAAAGCTACTTCAGCTTTAATACGCAGCATAAATTATAGGATGATATTTTACCACCATCTAGTGGCCATTACTGGTAATACAGCCATGATTTTTGCCCCAGGATTCAGGCGAGCTTGTGGGGGGCCTGTGAGCCGTGACCAATGCAGTAGGCAGCACAGGGGTCTGAAACATGTGCTAGCTGTTAAAGGGTATGTCCAGGACTTCTATATCGATGACCTATTAGCATAGCTCATCAACATGGTGGGGACCCCCTAGACCCCCACAGATCAGCTGGTTTAAGAGGCTGCGGTATTCAGGTGAGCATTACAGCCCCTTCACTGAACACAATCACATTGTATAATGGCTGTTCTTGGTATTGCATTCACTAGAATGGGACTGAGCTGCTTCTAGGGAACATGACATCAGTCTAGGGAAGAAGCCGCTGCGCTCAGGAGCACTGCAACCCCTTCAAACAGCAGATTTGGGGGTCCAACACCCCAGATCCCCACCAGTCACATTGTTGACCATTCCTAAAGTTGAAGTCCCAAACCCCTTTAAACTACTACTCCCAGCATGCTGTGCAGCTGCCAAGACATGCTTGGTGTGGAAGTTTTGCTACACTGGGACTTGAGGTGAAACAAATAGAAGTAGGGCTACTTACATGCATTTCTACATATTACCACTAGAGGTCACTGTTCTGAAGGCCCTGGCAGTGTATGGGCCCTACCCACAAGGACCACATTCTCACCTGTTGGTAGTTCTGTTGTATGAACAGGCCTTGTTCATGGGATCGGGGACCTGGGTATCCACAGCCGCCCTCAGAGAGCAGGTGATGTAGATCTGCAACAGGTGAGAAGCCAAAAGCCCCAATAAGGTGTAAGACACTGCAGCCCCTAGGGGGCGGTCTAAAGTCCCTGATGACACTTACAGTGGGCATGTCAGAGTCAATGAACCAGAAGGCATCCACCATGAACTGCAGCTTGTCCGACTGGGGACGTGGAGATCGGAAAGCCGAGCTGGAGTCTTCTTGGGTTCCGTCTATCAGGCACCTAAGGAACAAGTCCATTAGAGGGGACCCCATAACATGAGGGCTGCAGGAATGGGGAGACATACCCATTATGAGCGATGATCTCATAACGAGGGCCAGAGCTGACCTCAGGAGACATGGTGGCCACACACGAGTCAATGTAGAGAATCAGAGGCATGTGGTTCTGGGTCTCCACAGAAGCTTCAATGTAGAAGACATCTTCAAGACTGTAGACCAGCAGTGACCTGGGGGCCAACCAATCCTCTGAGAAGACAACAGTTCAGTCATCACATACTCATCATGACTTTCCAAACCACAACTGTCTGTACATGTGTCAGTCTTCACTGTAGTCCTGGCATTCTATTCATGAGCTATTCTTGTACACTATTCTACAAGGACAGAACATTCTATATAAATACACATAGATGCAAACTTACCAGTCATGAGACGTAAGGAGAAGACCAGCCGATCCTCTGTGGACAATGTAGAGGCAAAAGGAAGCCAGGTGGGCCTGATGGCCTTACTGCTCACATTACCATACCTGACCAGAGACATGTTATAGTGCAATCAGATAGGGGGCAGTATTATAGTAGTTATATTCTTGTACATAGGTGTAGTATTATAGTAGTTATATTCTTGTACATAGGAGCAGTATTATAGTAGTTATATTCTTGTACATAGGTGTAGTATTATAGTAGTTATATTCTTGTACATAGTAGTATTATAGTAGTTATATTCTTGTACATAGGAGGCAGTATTATAGTAGTTATATTCTTGTACATAGGAGCAGTATTATAGTAGTTATATTCTTGTACATAGGAGCAGTATTATAGTAGTTATATTCTTGTACATAGGAGGTAGTATTATAGTAGTTATATTCTTGTACATAGGAGGTACTATTATAGTAGTTATATTCTTGTACATAGGGGCAGTATTATAGTAGTTATATTCTTGTACATAGTAGTATTATAGTAGTTATATTCTTGTACATAGGAGCAGTATTATAGTAGTTATATTCTTGTACATAGGAGCAGTATTATAGTAGTTATATTCTTGTACATAGGAGGTAGTATTATAGTAGTTATATTCTTGTACATAGGAGCAGTATTATAGTAGTTATATTCTTGTACATAGTAGTATTATAGTAGTTATATTCTTGTACATAGTAGTATTATAGTAGTTATATTCTTGTACATAGTAGTATTATAGTAGTTATATTCTTGTACATAGGGGCAGTATTATAGTAGTTATATTCTTGTACATAGGAGGTAGTATTATAGTAGTTATATTCTTGTACATAGGAGGCAGTATTATAGTAGGTATATTCTTGTACATAGGAGCAGTATTATAGTAGTTATATTCTTGTACATAGGGGGTAGTGTTATAGTAGTTATATTCTTGTACATAGGTGCAGTATTATAGTAGTTATATTCTTGTACATAGGGGGTAGTGTTATAGTAGTTATATTCTTGTACATAGGAGCAGTATTATAGTAGTTATATTCTTGTACATAGGAGGTAGTATTATAGTAGTTATATTCTTGTACATAGGAGCAGTATTAGAGTAGTTATATTCTTGTACATAGGAGGTAGTATTATAGTAGTTATATTCTTGTACATAGGAGCAGTATTATAGTAGTTATATTCTTGTACATAGGAGGTAGTATTATAGTAGTTATATTCTTGTACATAGGAGCAGTATTATAGTAGTTATATTCTTGTACATAGGAGGTAGTATTATAGTAGTTATATTCTTGTACATAGGAGCAGTATTATAGTAGTTATATTCTTGTACATAGGAGGTAGTATTATAGTAGTTATATTCTTGTACATAGTAGCAGTATTATAGTAGTTATATTCTTGTACATAGGGGGCAGTATTATAGTAGTTATATTCTTGTACATAGGAGCAGTATTATAGTAGTTATATTCTTGTACATAGGAGCAGTATTATAGTAGTTATATTCTTGTACATAGGGGGCAGTATTATAGTAGTTATATTCTTGTACATAGGAGTAGTATTATAGTAGTTATATTCTTGTACATAGGAGCAGTATTATAGTAGTTATATTCTTATACATAGGGAGCAGTATTATAGTAGTTATATTCTTGTACATAGGAGCAGTATTATAGTAGTTATATTCTTGTACATAGGAGCAGTATTATAGTAGTTATATTCTTGTACATAGTAGTATTATAGTAGTTATATTCTTGTACATAGGAGCAGTATTATAGTAGTTATATTCTTGTACATAGGAGCAGTATTATAGTAGTTATATTCTTGTACATAGGAGCAGTATTATAGTAGTTATATTCTTGTACATAGTAGTATTATAGTAGTTATATTCTTGTACATAGTAGTATTATAGTAGTTATATTCTTGTACATAGGAGCAGTATTATAGTAGTTATATTCTTGTACATAGGAGCAGTATTATAGTAGTTATATTCTTGTACATAGGAGCAGTATTATAGTAGTTATATTCTTGTACATAGGAGGTAGTATTATAGTAGTTATATTCTTGTACATAGGAGCAGTATTATAGTAGTTATATTCTTGTACATAGGAGGTAGTATTATAGTAGTTATATTCTTGTACATAGGAGTAGTATTATAGTAGTTATATTCTTGTACATAGGAGCAGTATTATAGTAGTTATATTCTTGTACATAGGAGCAGTATTATAGTAGTTATATTCTTGTACATAGTAGTATTATAGTAGTTATATTCTTGTACATAGGAGCAGTATTATAGTAGTTATATTCTTGTACATAGGAGCAGTATTATAGTAGTTATATTCTTGTACATAGGAGCAGTATTATAGTAGTTATATTCTTGTACATAGGAGCAGTATTATAGTAGTTATATTCTTGTACATAGGAGCAGTATTATAGTAGTTATATTCTTGTACATAGGAGTAGTATTATAGTAGTTATATTCTTGTACATATGGGGCAGTATTATAGTAGTTATATTCTTGTACATAGGAGTAGTATTATAGTAGTTATATTCTTGTACATAGGAGCAGTATTATAGCAGTTATATTCTTGTACATAGGAGGCAGTATTATAGTAGTTATATTCTTGTACATAGGGACAGTATTATAGTAGTTATATTCTTGTACATAGGAGGTAGTATTATAGTAGTTATATTTTTGTACATAGGGGTAGTATTATAGTAGTTATATTCTTGTACATAGGAGCAGTATTATAGCAGTTATATTCTTGTACATAGGAGAAGTATTATAGTAGTTATATTCTTGTACATAGGTGGTAGTATTATAGTAGTTATATTCTTGTACATAGGGGGCAGTATTATAGTAGTTCTATTCTTGTACATAGGAGGTAGTATTATAGTAGTTATATTCTTGTACATAGGTGTACAAGAATATAACTACTATAATACTGCTCCTATGTACAAGAATATAACTACTATAATACTGCTATGTACAAGAATATAACTACTATAATACTGCCCCCTATGTACAAGAATATAACTACTATAATACTGCTCCTATGTACAAGTATATAACTACTATAATACTGCTCCTATGTACAAGAATATAACTACTATAATACTGCTCCTGAGTCGTCATGCCCTCTGCAGGTTGTACTCACCTGGGGTAATAGCACTGAATAGGAACCACAGCTGAGACGTTGCCGGTTACAGGTACTTTCTGAGTACTATTCACTGGGTTGTAGGTCAGATTGGTGCCATAGATGAGCCAGTCCGGTGTCATCTGAAAACCAGTCCACAAGTCAGTACCAGGGTAAATGCCATCAAGAACCAAGGGTTAAGTTTTCAGATATTGTCCCTAATATTGCACATATTTTGCATCTGACTTTCCTGCTTGCACAGCTGCTGGGCTTGTTACAATGTGAGAGTGTCCTTAGCCTGGAGACAGACCTGTGCTGCTATGTACAGGAGGCCATTATTGAACCCCAGCAGTTGGGGTATATTCACATGTATACTCCATACAGCAAGACCCGCAGCACAACTGCTACATGTGAATATACCTCAAATATCTAAGCTCTATGTTGCCACCAGGTGGACAGTCATATGAAATACACCAAACACAGCAGAGGCAGCCAGTACCTGTAAACTGTTCCCACAGTCTCGTAATCCAACCTCAAAGACCACTGTGGTGTCCGTGCTCTGGGGTCCAGCTGTGCAGTACTGGGGGCCCAAGGTGAGATCAGCGGGCTCCACCAGCTTCCCATCCCCATTGATATCTCTATTCACCGTCACCAGCATCTTGTCCTCCCCACACTTTACACTAATGGGGGCGCTCTGGGGCGGCTGCACCTGTCTTGGTCGCAGCGCCCCTGCAGGATAGCCTACACCATCCTGCTGGTTATACGCTAAAGGAGACCCTCTTCTAGCAGCTCCTGCACGAACAGGGCGAGTATCTGCCCCCTGTTGTCTCCTGGCGTCACTACTCCACCCAATATCCTCATATTCCTTTCGCCAGGAAGCAATCTGGCGACAAAATCTGAACAAGCTCTTTGAGGCTACAAAGTCTTGAACAAAGACTAGAGCAAACAACCCAAAACAAACTAACCCAGCTCCACACTGCCCCATAGTGGCCAGAATAAGTATAACAAAAGAGACAGAGGAGGAGACGTCCGAAACTTATACCCCAGCCATCAGCGCCTGAGGCCTCCACCTGGGGGTGGGGTGTAATATTAACCACATCAGGGCCTCTATGTGGCTCCAGGAATTAACCCCTGTGTGAATTAACCCCTAAGGGTACTGCACGGAATTCAGCGTCAAATTCCTAAGTCTGAACACTCCCTTAGGCCCCCTGCATACACCCGGAGTGGATTCACGGGCCGCAAATACTGATCCGCAATCCGCACAAAAACGGATCTTGTATGATCCCCTACACTGGTCTGTGGCGCAAATGTAGCCAAAAATAGGACACATTTCATAATTTGCAGTCCTTGAATATGGCACGGACACATGGTCGCAAAAATTGCGGTCGTGTGTCTGGGCCCATAGAAATGAATGAGATTAAAACTGTGGTCGCTTACATGAGGCCTAATTCACACCAATATTCACAAGGTTTTTTTTTTTAGACGGACAGAAAACATGACCTTATAAAAAAAACAGGCATGTTCTATATTTGTCCATATTTTCCAGACACACAGACCCAATAGACATCCATGGGTCCATTTTAAGTGGACGATAAAATGGACCAGTTGGGTATGTAAAAATAAAGACCCATCAAAAATTCATCCATTTTTTTAAAGGGTCCATTAAGTACGGATGAGACGTGGCCATCAAAAATAGACACGGAATGGATGCAAAACAGATATTTTGCGCGAGAAATGGACTCACTCATGTGAATAAGGCTATATCTACACGATTGCGGAGAGAAAAGTCTGCGAAAAACGGACAGAGTGGTTTTTGCGTCCATCTGGTACCCATTTTAATGGATCCCTCATCGTAAACCGGCACAAATGATCATAAATGTAGCACAACTTCCACGCCACGTTCACATTCATTATGCAAGATATTTGGCGTAAATATAATATGTATGACCAATATATTCAATGGGTCAGATTTATTGAAGCGCTCTAAAAGCAAAACTGTCTTAGTTGCCCATAGCAACCAATCACAGTCCAGCTTTCATTTTTCAGTAGCAGGATACAGCATGAAAGCTGATTGGTTGCTACGGGCTGTGATTAGTTGCTATGGGCAAAGAAGACACTCTTGCTTTTAGATTGATGTAATAAATCTGCCCCCTATAGTATTTTACGCCAAATTTCTGGTGTAAAAAAATTTGCAAACCCTGTTATGACAGAAATGGCAGAAAACTGGTGAAAATGATACCGGAAATCTACGCTATCTTGTCATAAATGAGACCCACCGTCCACCACAGTGGCGTTATGAAGACTGGCGTTGCGATGTCATGTGACCCCCTTCGCCGCTTTCACATGGGTGTAATTATGGCTTGAACATACGCCAATCCGATTCCACCTTGTTAAAACCTGCCCTGGCGCAAAGTGAAAGTAAAGTGGTTGCCCATGGCAACCAGTTCAATTCTACCTCTTTGGAACATTGTTGCCATTAGCAACTGCTCCAGTTTTTCTCATGTTTGTTACAGACTCCCATTGAGCTACATGCAGCACATTCCTCTTCTATGATTTGAGGCTCAGTCCCCCTGGCAACATGGCCGACATTCACACCACCAAGGTGGCCATTTTTCACAGCCGTCTTGCACCAAAGGGGGACCCATTTTCACAGTTCCCCCTTATATCAGTATATGGAGAGATCTATCAAAATGGCCAAAAATAAGACATGAGCTATATTTTGACAGTCCATGATAACATGTGAATAGCCCCCATTCACATTTGTCCGGGCCTAATCAGCAGCAGAAAGCCGAGACGGAACGTCGATCCTGTTGCAAGTAGCCTGCGTGCAGAAAACGGCGCCCGAAAATGAAGAGGAATTTTTCTGTATATTCCGCCATGTAAACTTACCCTAAGATCTCCCTTCGGCAGTGGTGAATTGTTATCATTTTGACAAATGAAAGACTAATGTATACGGCCACCGTAAGGGTACGTCACATAGGTTGTATTCGCTGTGAATTTTTTGGTGGAAAATCAAAAGCGTTTTAGGCTAAGGCCCCATGTTGCAGAAACGCAGATTTTTTTGTTGCAGTTTTTTTGAGCCAAAGCCAGGAATGGCTACAAAAGGAATGGGAAATATTTAGGAAGCTCTTATACTTCTATTATCTGTTCAATCCACTCCTGACTTTGGCTCAAAAAAACGCAGCAAAATCTGCAATAAAAAAAAAGCTGCTTTTCCGCAACGTGGGGCCTCAGTCTTACAGTCCCAGCAAATTCGTGAGATTTTTCAGTTTTGGCCCCCTCCGTAGCCCTGGCTTTGCATTGGAGTAAATTACAAGTGATATATCAGCATTGAGCTGGGGCATTGAGCAGTGGTCAGTTGATCACAATGAGGCGTCAGGTGGAGGGATGACCATGTGATGGGTGGAGTATAAAGCTCAGCTCTCTTCACCTTTTCATTATATGACTTGTTTTGTTTTTTTTTATCCAGGATGGAGCTGTTGTGGAGTTGGCTAGTAGTGGGATATCTCTGTGGATTGAATTTTGGCAGTATTTTGGGTAGATATCGGCGGCAGTTAGATGCTAGGTGGAGTTATCAACCTGGATTGGGATCTTCTAGAGGACTTGGACACTCTTCATCCCGATTAGGATCTCCTAGAGGAAACCCTTGGCCTCAGTTAATGTCTGGTGTTGGATCTCAGAGAGGTGCTCAGCCTGTGTCTGGATGGGGTTCCAGGTATCCTGGAGCAGGCTTTCAGCCTAGACAACTTATACAGCCTACCCAATCTCCATTCTCCCCTATCAGTTTGCAGTGTGCTGAGGACCGTATGGTGGTTATTGTGAACAGAGACTTCTATGGCAAAGGCATTCTATTGAAGCCCTCAGATCTGACCTTGGGTTCTTGCCTACCTGGATCTCAAGGTGTGGGCACCAATGTGGTCTTCAACAATTCTGTCCAGGCCTGTGGAAGCGACTTGCATGTAAGAACAAGGGAAAAATTGGTGAAGGCTTGTTTAATATTATACCATTAAACTATAGTTACATCCTCAAATGGTGAAAATTTTCAGTTTGTAGAAGAATCCTAGCTGAAGTTGTGGTCTTGGTTAAGCAGTGGGTCACTCCTATGTGTGTACTTTATTGGGTGGTTCTTTCATTCACAGATGACTCCAGAAATCTTGATCTACACAAATACTTTAAACTATAATCCAGTTTCTAGCAACTCCATTGTCATACGGTCAAATCCTGCTACAGTTCCCATCCTGTGCTATTACCCCCGGTGAGTCTACGCTAGTTGTGGCTTTGGTTTGGTAACATGTACTACAGACCGTTAACATAGTCATTGCTCTTAATCTTGAGCTATCTTATGAATAAAACTTCAGGGTTGTAGTAGTGACTGAGTGAATTTATTCATGAGATGGTGTAGTGTCAATTGTTATGTCTTGAAACTTTCCTACTGTATAATAACTTGTATATATGTATTTTCCCTTCCCTTAGTCATGGTAACGTAAGCAGCAATGCTATCAGACCGACCTGGGCTCCATTTAGTACCACTGTCTCTACTGAAGAGAGGTTGTCCTTTTCCATGTACCTGATGACTGGTAAGTTGGGTGGCAGTAGGATGTGGTTGACTTTGCTATGCTACTTAATTTGTGACATGCTCTTTGTGATCTTACAGATGACTTCAGCGCTCACAGGTCTTCCTCAGTTTTCCAACTTGGAGACCTCATGTACATCGAGGCCTGGGTGTATACAGAGAATCACCTCTCCATGATCCTGTTTGTTGACTCTTGTGTGGCCACTGTTACACCAGATATCAACTCCAGCCCTAAATATAACATCATAGCTTCTAATGGGTATGTTGTGATCTAGGTTGTCTTTGGTTTGGCTCCAGATTTGATACTCTACTAAATCCTTACTACTTATTCAGGTGCCTGGTCGATGGGAAACAAGATGACGCCTCTTCAGCTTTCAGATCTCCAAGGGCTGAACCAAATAAGATCCAGTTCAAGGTTGATGCCTTTCGATTTATTGAGACAGATGTATCTACGGTGAGAAGCGACTACTGTAGGTCACAAGTCGTCTTCAGAAGACTTTTTGGGGTGTAGTCCTACACTTGGATAAACCTTGTTGATGGTTCCAATGCAGATGCTACCTTACAACTTTATATACTATGTGCTGCACTCAACCGATTAAGATGAAATCCTCTAACTATACATTTTCTCCTAGATCTACATTATCTGTAATCTAAGAGCGGCACCAGCCAGCCAGACTCCTGATCCAATGAACAAGGCCTGCTCCTATAAAAAGGCGACTAGTAGGTAAGCAAAATTAGTACTCTCGTTGACCAAATGTTGTTCATAACCTTTCTGAAGATATGTGACCTACAGTAGGTCTTGAGCCACTTGAGTTGGTCTGTAGTAGCTGGCACTTCAAGGACTTGTCAAGGGTGGACTCTTAAAATTTAGGTCTCCTGACCTGTCCACTAGCTTGTGCATTCCGCCACTTATTTTAAAAGGCCCATTATGTCTGTAGGTTCAACTGTGCTAGTTATGAAAACCTCTGGTGTTTCTACGGACTGACTCTCAAGGCATAGATGTTTCCAAAGGTGACCTTGACAAGTAAACAATGGGACAAGAAGGTCTTGACCTTTTGTTTACTGGATGACATGTGAAACAGTACTAGAGGACTCCCCCACTGGGTTAAACAGGTAAAATTCCCTGAAGTCAGTGACTCCTCATCTGTATTTCTCTAGCTGGCTCGCTCTTGAGGGTTCTGATGACATTTGCCGCTGCTGTGATTCTGAGAATTGTGAAGCTCCTGTAGGCCAGCCCAGAAGATGGGGCACAATCTATGGTGGATCCAGAGGTATTGGGAAGAGAGAAACTGATGAGCACAAAGATTTGTTGGGTAAGTTCATGCCCTGACTTAGCTCTTCTTGCCAGTCTGAACACTATTGTCCTGGTAGGCATCCCATGTCTTGTATTATGAAATATCTACAGTGTACCTGTTGGGCCTGCAATAAGCCTTTGGAGCTACAACTGTCAACTTCCACTGTATCTACGTCTCAAGTCAGAGGCCCGGTAGATCAAGAATAGGGACTTGGGCACTGTCCAACTACTCTAGTGTGTAGCATTGTGGGGTTGAAATGTGTCTACACCTTTGGGGCCATCTACTAAGGCTCTTCAGATGATCCTTTTTCTACATGGAGTATAATATCATAACCTCATAATAATCGTGTACCTCTTTGCTTTACAGGTCTTCATTCAGAGGAGCAGGCTATGGCCACACTTGGTCCTTTATTGGTCATCAGTGCTGAGAAGAGCCACCAGGAATCAACTGCAGAACGTGTCCATGATTCAAGAGCCAAAGAAGAGTCCCATCCCCTAGAGCTGTGGATGTTGGTGGCTATCTGTTCTGTCAGTGTGGCGGTTGTAGCTGTTGTTCTTATTGTTATTGGTAGCTACATTGTAAAGAAATTGTCACCACCTGAAACTGTATGAAATAAAGTTCTGCCAAACCAATCTCACTGTCTGTTGCCTAACCTACTCCAATGGCAGGGTGTCTATGGTGGACTAGCCTTGGCAGTATGATTTAGTCTTTGTGAGTATAGGGGGCAGTATTATTGTAAAGAACTTGAAACTTGTCCACTCTAAGGCCTGGTTTGTGAATACTGTGGTTGGAGCCATAGTTGAGGCTTGGCTGAAAGATCATGTCTGAACAGAACTTCAGTGTTCAACCAACCCATCCGCTGCTATCTTAAGGGAGTCTTCCATGCAAAGAAGCCCTGAAAAGGTGAGTTGTGAAGGGCTCTTCATAACATAAGAATTGGCTGCAATGATTCTCTGTAGTTGAGGAGGGGGGGGGGGGGTTGTCTGAGCAGGGCTGGTTCTATACAAACTGTGGCCCTGGGCAAAATTAAAAGGAGGCCCCAAATACTGATATACCAACAACGCCATGATATTTCCAGTGGCAGCCCTTTAACGCCCCCTTTCTGCCCCTAAAACAGAAACAATCCCTCCTTAGGCACACAATTCAAACAGATTTTTTGCAACCCCCCCCCCCTCCTCAGTTGTTATAGCGCCTCATTATAAATAGTCCCTGCTTATAAACAGTGCCCCATAACAGTAATAGCCCCCCTCATAAATAATAGTGCTCCAATATAAATAGTCCCCTTATTAGCCCTCTCATAAATAGTTCACCTTATAGTCCACACTCTCAATATTGGCCCTCTTATAAATGGACCCTTTAACAATTCCCTCAAAGTTCCCCTCTTATAAATCAAAGCAATGAAACTAAGATATGATGTTGTCCCCCTTTTATTATAGGCCTATTATAGCCTGCCTTGTCCCCCCCCCCCCTTATAATCTGCCTATATATATAGTTTCCTCTATAATAGCCCCCTTATATTTGTTTCCTCCCTTATACATAATAGCCCCTTATGTATAACCCCTCTCCCCCTTATAACAATCCACCTTATATTTCCTCTCCATAATAGCCCCCTTATAAATAACAGTTCCCTGTTTATAACAGACTCCGCCTTCGAATATATTATATATAGTCTCTTATATACAATCTCCCCCTTAAAATAGCTCCCTTATATATTAGTTTCTCTCCTATAATAGTCCCCCCTTATAATAGCCCATATATATATATATATATATATATATATATATATATATTTTTTTTTTTACTCTCCTTTTAGTAGCCCCTCTTATATATTAGTTACCCCCACTATGATCAGAGCAGCCAAAGATTCTCCCTGTAGTACTGGCACAGGTGGCACAATGCAGTGACATCACTCCACCTGCGCTGTGACATCCTGTGCATTACCGGCGGTCCTCTATGGTAGAGCAGGGACTTTTCAGCTCCCTGCTCTATCATAGGATTAAGCACAGCATGCCAATACATCTGTGGAGCTCCTGGGATTCAAGCTAAAAGCCTGATGCTCTGAATCCCGGGGGCCCCCTTGAGGATATGGACCCTGGACAATTACCCAGTTTGCTGTCCCTCCACTAACGCCGGCCCTGGGTATGAGGTAACTTTGCTGACTTTGACACCCTGCTCTGATACAGATAGTAATATGACAATCTATTCAGCCACAGCACCCACCCTAAAATAGATTGAACCCTTTTATGTAAATTTGCTGTTGTGCAGAAATTTTAGGCAGATGTGGTACAATGCTGCAAAGAAAGCTTTGAGAAAGAGGTTTAATTGACAAACTGGAAAGTGAATGAAACATGTAAATCCCATCAATATTTGGTGTGACCTTTGCCCTTTGGAGGAGGAGTCCTGGAAGTGATGATATGGCCCCCACAGATATAGCTCTGATCTCATCAGCATCCAGTCTGTCTGGGAGGACAGAAGGATTGGATAAGCCTACATCCACAGAAGATCTGTACTTAGTTCTCCAAAATGGCGGGAACAACCTCCCTGCCCAGTTCTGCCAGAAACTGTCTGCAAGTACCGAGAAGAACTGATTGAAGGCAAAGGTCACACCAAATATTGATGGGATTTACATTTCTATTGTCATTCTTTGCAGTGTTAATTGACAAAAAAATAAATGCTTCTATTTCTGAAAGCATTCTTTACTATGTTCCTTCTGCCTAAAACGTTTGCACAGTAGATGAAATGCTTGCTGTCAGTGAGTGGAAACCTTGATTATGAAGCTTAGCAGTAAATACACGGAGTAACGTGTGACATCATACAGTGCAATAAGTCATCGCCATAGTCAACAGACTTATAGCTTAAGGCTCCCATGTAGTGAAATGCAGCTAAAAAAAACACTGCGGAATAAAAATGCAGCAAAAACGTGTTTTTCATGGACTTTTCCTCTGCGTTTTTTTCCCCTATTACATCTATAGGGAAAACGATTGGGATTCCGCATCTAAAATTAACATGCCAAGATTTTCAAAAAATGCATGCATTTTTGAAAACTGAGCTTTTCCGGAGCTCCCCATCCACAAAGTGTGGATGAGATTAAATGAAATGTCATTGCGTTTACTGTCCCATCAAAGTGAGATTTCATTTAAAGGGTTTGTCCAGTTTTCCACAAGGAGCCCAGAAGTATCAGACAGTGGAGCACCTGGGACAGGTGAGTATGTATCAGTTGTTTTCACCTTCCCCGGCCACCCTGTGGAACATTGAACATCCTGGACAACCCCTTCAATCTCATCCACACGTTTTATCCCCTTAGACTTATATGAAAGGAGACAAAAATAAAAAAAAAATACAGTGGAAAACACAAGCTTTTTTGCACTTTTTTTTTTTTAAGCTTGCTCTTCATTTTCTGCTGTGTGAACCTACTTGAAGGCCATTTTTTGGAAGGTGGTGGATTCTACAACCTTACATAGACACATGGCTTCCAGCAACTGTTGTGTGGTCATATTATACTGAATATTTTATTTATATAGCACCATCATATTCTGCAGCGCTTTACAGAGATATTGTCAGTTACTGTCCTGTATAGGGCTCACAATCTCCATTCCCTATCAGTACAGTCTTTGGAATATGGGAGGAAACCCACAAACTCCTTGCAGTTGTTATTCTTGGCTGGATTTGAACCCAGGACTCCTGCGCTACAAAGTAACAGTGCTAACCACTGAGAGTAATGACTAGGCCAAGGGCCCGCTGCCCTCATAGACTTACAATATATGGCGGTATTGTGCTGTGTTATAGCACGAGTGTGCTTGTGCGGCTATCAACCACTACCTATCACCATGGAGCTACTGAGGGCCTATTAGAAATGAGAGAATCTGACTTTTTATGGGCAACCTCTGCGAGAAATCTCATCTCTTGTCAAATCCATTGCCATCTATTTGAGCTATGTTCACACAACCATGCTGATTCTCATGTCAGGACCATCAACCATCCATTTTTTTTTTTTTTTTTTTTTTTTTTACGGACCCATTGACTTTCAAAGAGAGAGTCGGGTTTGTGAAAATGGAGTTGAGTTTCCAATCTGTCAAAGATTAGAGCATGCTGTAAGTTTTGACAGATCATAGACAGCACTTGGCCGTGAACCTCGCCAGTGTGAATACAACCTTAGAAGGCTACGGCCATTTTTCACGGCCATCTTTCACCCTTGTGTTCATGGATCCCCCATACATGAATTTATAAAGGGGTCAGAGAAAATAGACACAAATAGGACATGATATGTTGACTGTCTATTGTAACGTCAAAGCAACGGCCATGTGAATATCCCCTTAACTTGAATTGAATTTCATGATGTCGTGTGTGTGAATATAGCTTAAGGCGTCAGACATCAACATCACAGCAACATCGCACCAAAATCCTTGTGCGACATCACGTCGCATTAAATCATGCAACAAAAAGTTTCATGGGATTTTTTTTTAATTGCGCGACATGATGTCACCATGTGGCCCTGGCCGGAGTCCAACTTTTTGTCTTTTAGGTTAGGGCTACACGGTGACTTTTTACACAACTCCCGTTGCACGTCCTTGACATTAGTGCAGGGGTCGCAGGGCGATCTTCACTGCAACATAAGATTAAAAATCGCATTAAAATTGTGCAACAAAAAGTCATGAACTTTAATGCGACACAATGTTGCGGTGATGTCGCACAATGCGATTTTGCAGCAAGTTTGCTGTGACATGGATGTGTCAGTGATTGCTTGTTTTTCCAAAAATATACCTTATAGTTTGTAAATAACTGTCTACACCTGCGCAAATACACAAAAATGTATTAAAAAGTATAAAACGCTAAATTTCAGCAAAGATGATAAAAACAGCAATTGCAGCCGCAACACCGTTGCTGTCTATGGGAGCGGCGCTGTCACATGCAACATAAAATCGGACAAGTTTGGATTTTTGTTGCGTTGCAGTCACGCCATGTCACACGCAACACCTTAGAAATGAATGGCTTTTTTTGCTGTGTGATTTTAAGACGTGCGACAAATGTCGCCATGTTGTCCCAGCCTTAGTCGGAGTTGCGGTCAATGTGTATCTCTAGCTTTAACCTGTAACTTGCAACCAAAATATTTCATTTTAGTTAAAGGAAAAACCTTTTTGTCTTTTAACCCCTTACTTCTGTTATGATCTCTTTGCACTTGTGTCTTGGTTTCCACTCATGATAATGGTGTCCAGCTGAGCACAATGAGGTGTCAGGTGGAGGGATGACCATGTGATGGGTGGGGCATAAAGCTCAGCTCCCTCCACCGGCTCTTTGTGTTCTTTGTCCTGCAGTCAGGATGTGGTGGATTTGCTTAGTAGTTGGGTTTCTCTATGGACCAGGCTTTAGTGCTGCTTTGGGGAGACACCGGCGACAGTCAGATGCTTGGAGAAGTTATCAGCCTGGAAGGGGAACCTATGGACAACCTCCATCTCAACTAGGTTCTCCTGGAAGAAATCTGTTGCCTCAGTCTGTAGTTGGTGTTGGGTCTCTGAGAGGTGCTCAGCCTGTGGCTGGGTGGGGATCTTCTAGAGGGCTTGGACAACTTACACCTCAGCTTGTTTCTTCTAGAGGAAATCTGTTTCCTCAGTCAGTGTCTGGTTTTGGGTCTCAGAGAGGTGCTCAGCCTGTGTCTGGATGGGGCTCCAGGTATCTTGGAGGAGGATTTCACCCCCGACAGTTAATACAACCTACACCATCTCCATCCTCCCCTATCAGTTTGCAGTGTACTGAGGACAGTATGGTGGTGACTGTGAACAGAGACTTCTATGGTAATGGTAAGCTGGTGAAGCCCTCAGACCTGACCCTGGGGACCTGTACATTTGGACCCCAGACTACAAATGCCATGGTGGTCTTTAACAATGGCCTTGAACACTGTGGGAACACCTTGGAGGTAAGTGATAACTGAATAACCTGTGCTGTCTTAGCAGTATTGGAAATAAGTGCACCTCTATAGAAAGTGGTTAGAATATACCATCTAACCACAGGCCGGTGGCACTAGACACTGATTGTAACCAGGACTTAAGTCCACAATGGTCTGCTAGTTTTGATGATACCTGCACTGCTGGAGGACTTGCCTGCTGTATTATAAGGCACAAACCTCATAAATCATACTCTTGTGGGCTGTGCTCTACAACATGGCCTCTCTGGAATATTTTTTCTTTTTTCCTCCAGATGACTCCAGACTGGTTGGTCTACAATGCCCTCCTGCACTACACCCCCACCGCCTCCAGAGATGTGCCCATTATCAGGACCAACTCTGCTGTGGTTCCCATTCAGTGCTTCTACCCAAGGTAAGGCTACAACAATTGGACATGTCTGTACCTATTCAGGTGGTTATAGGGTGTTCGATTCTGTCACCAGAACCTGGTATACTATCCCATTGACCCAGGTTAGGGTCCTTTGGACTAAGTGTTCACTCTTCAATGGAAGCACCAATTCAGAAATTGTTATAGGCAAATAAGTGATTTAGAGGGAGTTGCTGTCTCTTCAAGGAGGTAAGCAACAATGCCCTCTTTTTCAAAGAGCTCGCTTGCATATTAACAAACTGAGGCCCTGATTTGTGGTGGGGGATCCACTGGTAGACAGGATGGTCCCTGGAATCAATAGGGCTGGGTTTTGGTGATCAACTGTCCAAGGAAGCCTCTAGTTAAAGGAAGTCTAAGTAGACTAATTGCCAATGAGATCCTTGAAAGGTGGCTACTAACCACTGTGGGCCCCCCCATACTATCAATGGAGTCTTTACATTAATTTCATAGCTTGATCTCTAGTACATAACTAGCACCAGTTTATGGTATGTCCTAGCTGCATGGTGGCTTCCAGCACGTTACAATGTTCCCTTTAGCGCTACTGTTCAAGCGATGGACTTGCTTTGTTTGAATGGTCCTCAGTAGGCTGAACAATAATTGAAGCTGGCCATTCCCATGATGGTGGTTGACCGCAATCTTTTGATCTCATCAATACATGCTGGGATTTGGACACTTCTACTATGTGGATGGAGGACTTGGACAACTTTCACCTCAGATGTATTGCTGACACTGTCCCAAACTAACACACTTCAACCTATTAAGTCCCACCTGGTGGTCTGATAGTCAAACTTCCAGGGGTCTATGAACTACTTGTTTGGCTTGTACTCCTGCCGGAATATAGCCCTAAATGGAAATGTGCTATAGAGTATAAACTGATCCTAATAAGTGTGTGGCTTTGTTTTTGTCCAGACATGGCAATGTAAGCAGTGACCCCATCAAGCCAACATGGGTTCCCTTCAGCTCCACAGTAACCTCAGAAGAGAGACTAGCCTTCTCCTTGCGTCTCATGACTCGTAAGACCTTCTTAGTACTAGTGTAATGGTGTGGAGTCCCTTGGTGTATAGTTTACTAAATTCCAGTGTTTTCTCTTCAGCTGACTGGAGTGCTATTAGTCCTTCCCTGGTCTTTGCACTTGGTGACCTCTTCTACGTAGAGGCCTTTCTGGACATTCAGAACCATGAACCAATGATGCTGTTTGTTGATAGTTGTGTGGCCACCATTACTCCAGACATGACCTCCAAACCTAGCTATGATATAATCTCTAATAATGGGTGAGTTGCTACCATTAATCCTGTGCAAGTCTTCAAGGAGCCCAGTTATCTTCAACTAATCTCCTCTACAGGTGCTTGATGGATGGGACGCAAGAAGATTCCTCTTCAGTCTTTGTATCTCCAAGACCTCAACCAAACCTCCTCCGGTTCATGATTGATGCCTTTGTCTTCATCAACAGTGATGTCTCTAAAGTAAGGGCTCCTGTTTGCACTATACTGGGCACATCTGACCCCTCGTTTCCCTAAAGACTACCTTGTTCTAACACTTGGTAACCAAGATTGAGAACCCATAACACTTGGGACCCTTGTTGTCCTAACCTTAAAAGTTATCCTACAGATGGGTCATAAGTAACTGCTTTTTTCCAATCGAGAACACTGCACCCTTACTAATCACAAGGCTGGGGTCCTGAGTAGTTACCACATGTACAGTGGATAAGTAATGGGACTAAATTTCTCTTGTAAGAATTGGTCTCTTGAAAGTAGAAGGAAACATGAGCACAAAGTTGTTTAGAATGTCATATGAAAATGACAATATCTTGTCCTAGATCTTTATCACCTGTTCTCTGAGAGCTGCACCGATCAACCAGACCCCTGATCCAATGAACAAGGCCTGCTCCTACAATAAAGCATCTAGCAGGTAAAATCCCCACAGGAAAGGTATCTGGTGTAAAATGACTACACAATCTTATATGGTGTCTTGGGTAACTACAGTTTAAACACTTGGTTGACTGTCTTCTAGTTGGTCACCTGTGGAAGGACAAAGTGGGATCTGCCAGTGTTGCTCCATCGGGAACTGTGCAGCTGGCCAGGGAATGTCCTGGATACCTCCCCCTGGAAGACCAAGAGGGTTTGGGAAGAGAGATGTTGGTGAGTGACACATGTAGCACATCTTGAGACCTCAATCTTGTTGAGAATGGACCCTAAGTAAATTGATCATGGGATGGATGATCCTACAGTATAGACTGGAGGAGACTGAGGCAGTCTCATTTCTGCCAGACTAGATAATAGAACTCTATTTTTGTACTATAGACTATGGTATACTTTGATGTGTATCTAGTAAAATGCATTCCTCAAAGATCTCTACAGAGGCTTGCATAATCTAGACCTGTGGTTAGCTGGGTCCTCTTACTACGGCATGGCACAAGCAGCCAGAGTGTTTTGTGGTGGAGTTTTTTTTTTTTTTTTTTTTTTTTTTGTACTAGTTGTAACTGTTTCTCACTTCCAGGTTCTCATGAAGAGAAACATGGCCTGGCTGTACTGGGTCCTGTTCTAGTGTCTGGAGCTAAGCCCAACAAAGGCTCACATGTAGAAACTGCCCAAGCTTCCAGGATGAGTGCAGGACAAGGACCTCTACAGCTATGGATCCTAGTTGCCATCAGCTGTGTCTCTGCAGTAGTTGTTGTCATTGGCCTTTCTATAGCTGGAAAATGCATTCTGAAACAATTTTCTCGCAAAGAATCTGAGTAGAAATAAACACTTCTTGGTTAATCCTTGTCTTATGGAATTTCTTGTTGTTGAGAACAGAGGTCTTCATACAGGTTGACTACATGCCATGTACAGTAGGACTCGTTCATCTGGCTAACATTCAGATTCCTATGGTATGGATCTGTAATGCCTCACCTAGCTACCTATCAATAAGGGGATGGAGTAAACAGATCTGAGTGGGCTCCAAAACCAGGAATAGTAATGCTATTATGGCAGTAGATACTAAATTTTATGCAAATGATTTTTAAACCATATAATGGGAAACAGTAAAAATTACTTTCCAGTGACGTCTTGTGTTAGCTTACACTTCTTGTGTTTATGAACTGCCCAGACCACCATGACTACTTCCTGCTGCAACCTTTTGGGTTTCAACTGTATCAGAAGGGGTTGAAAATGGAACACATGTATGTGAAGGCCTGATATCCATTGTCCTGAGGTTGTCACTGCCGCCCTTAATGACCATCCAACTAGCTCCACCTTCACCTAAAGAAATCTGTGACCATACTACATGTATTTGGCAAATCTCTTGGGTGCTGAGGATGCAGATAGGATAGAACACAATGGTAGAGCAGTCAGAGGCTTGGGTGCAGGCAGTTAATATGGTAATGTGTTCACGCCTGCTGTTCGGAATGGACCACAGCAGAGGAGTATTGTGTTGAGGTTTTAGTTTGACCTTTTATTAGAGTGGGGGTTTTCCACAAAGTAACATTGTACATGGGGTGGGTCGAAGTAACTATATGGGTGCAAGAGCAGGCACCTATGCAAACATTTTTCAATAAAATATGAAGGTTTGCAACTAGGCCCATTTCCTTGCTCCCCCCCCCTCCCCCCAATAAACAGAAGTTTCACAAACTCCACAAAGCATACTTTTTTTTTTTTTTTTTTTTTCATATGGGGTGGGGGGACTTGCACTTTAAAGATCAAATAGGTTCTGCTCAGTTGACTTCCATTGATTGCAGACACCATAAAACATGCACTGCCTGTTCAGGAAGGGTGTGCCTCCAATATGGCATCCCAATGGCACAACCCACCAATAGTTGCCTTGAAATTTTAAAATTGTTAGCTCCACGGCTTACATCACTAGTGGCAAAGTGAGGAGGAGCTAGGGCTGTAGGATAAGAATGGCCATAAGGCCCTCCATTAGAGATTGGTTCTGGCACAATTGGAGGTGGTTTATCAAGACCAACAGTGCACCGGTTTTGATGTTCATGAGGAGTTGTTGGCCTCATCATAAATATAGGGTACCCTCTGGCGTTGCATGCACCTGCATGAAAATCTATACCTGTTCATAGCCATCCCCTGAATTCAGGAGAGTGGGTGAGGGTTGTGTAAAAGAGAAGCAATTTTTGGGGTACAACACTGACTTGCGTCGAAAACTGGCTTACAAGACCTGATTGAGTTCCCCCAATGGTCCTGTAGTAAACAACCTCATTTGCCTTGCTGCTTCTTGGATGCCCTTTTTGCGCTGACCATGCAGGATGTCCCAGTCATAGCTTGGAGTTTCCCTACTCTATTGGCAGATGTAATAGCCAGCAAAAAAGTGGCTTTGTAGGCTAAATATTTTAGCTCCGTAGTCTCCAAGGGTTCAAATGGAGGAGCGCACAGGCCTGCAAGGACTACCGCAAGGTCCCACTGGAGATGATACCGAGGGCTTTAACCTCATTGTCCCTTTAAGGAACCTTGCAACCAGAGGATCCTGAGACAGACGTCTGTTCAAATGAGTGGAGAGGACCGCAATCTGCACTTTCAAAGTGGCAGGGGCAAGGCCCTTATCCAAACTGTCCTGAAGAAAATTTAAAATATCAGTCGTTGAAGGTTCTAGATTATTATTACCCTTCTTGGAGCACCGCTTCATGAAAATCTTGGCTGTCCTCTGGTAGTTCTTATTGGTAGAGTCTGCTCTTGCAGAAGAAAGGGTCTTCAGGACGGCCTCTGATAGTCCTCTATCCTGCTGTAGGGACTGCTCAACCTCCAGGCTGTCAGGTTGAATCTCCAGAGATCCTGGCACTTCAGAGATCCTTGGGAAACCAGGTTCTGGATGGGGGAAAGCCTCCAATATATCCCTCGACTCATCTCCATGAGTTGGGAAAACCAAGCTCTTTTTGGCCAGAATGGAATGATGGCTATCACAGAGACTTGGTCCTGTCTGATTTTCATCAATACCTTCGGTATCATTGGAAATGGAGGGAAGATGTATGCCAGCCTGGACCTCCAAGGGATGGACAGGGCATCCACTGCCAAGGGATTGTCCTGGTAAAGGGAACAGAACATCTCCACCTTGGTATTGAGTCGGGTTGCCATGAGGTCTATTTCTGGAAGACCCCACTTCAGGGTAATCTGATGAAAGACTTCTGGATTGAGTGACCATTCTCCTGATACGGCATGACCCCGACTCAACCGATCCGCTACTATATTCAGGGAGCACTTGATGTGAACTGCGGATAAATGGGTTAGATTTTTCTCTGCCCAGGAAAAAATCAGATCTGCCTCCCTGAGGAGGGATGATGATCTGGTGCCTCCCTGTCTGTTCACATATCATATCGTCATCATGTTGTCCGAGCGAATCTTGACTGCTCTTCCCTTGAGAAGAGGCGAGAAATGGAGTAAGGCACGGTACACAGCTCTGAGCTCCTTCCAGTTGGACGACGTCCTTCTTTCTGGAGCGCTCCAGACTCCCTTTATGGAGTTTCCGTCCAGATGGGCTCCCCATCCCGTAAGGGATGCATCTGTAGTCAACAGGGTCCAAAGAGGTTGGACCGTGGACCTTCCGTCCTTGAGGTGCAACCACCATCTGAGGGAAAGACGGGTCCTGAGGGAGAGTCGAATCCTCCTGTTGAGACCGGGAAGAGAGCGATCCCAAATTCCTAAGATTTCCATCTGAAGAGGACGTAGATGCCATAAGGGCCAAAGAACCACCATGATGGAAGATGACATCAGACCTAGGATCTTCATCAAAGTTCTGATGGACGCTCTCGACCTCCTGAAAAGTTGCCGAACTACTGTAATTAATTTCTCTTTCCTTGCAGTTGTCAAGGAGATTTCCAGTTGCTCTGAATCTACGAAGTAACCAAGAAACTTCCTTTGGTTTGAGGGGACGATTTCTGACTTCTCCCAATTTATGAGCCATCCCAGGCCTTGAAGCAGGGATATGGCAATCTGTAAATGCTGGAGCAGAACAGACACTGACTGGGCTTTTATTAGCCAGTCGTCTAGATAAGTGACCACAAAGAGTCCCTGAAGCCTGAGGGCGGCTACTATGGGAGCCACCACCTTGGTAAAGGTGTGGGGAGCCGTGGAGATCCCGAAAGGAAGGGCCGAGAACTGATAATGCTTCCTGTGGCCGGAAACTATAATCGCAATCCTTAGGAACTTCCTGTGCGGAGGGTAAATTTGCACGTGCAAATAAGCATCCTTCAGATCTAGGGTGACAAAAACATCGCCCTGGAGGAGAAAAGAAGAAACTGAGTTTATGGTTTCCATGAGGAACCGTTTTCTTCTGATAAAACGGTTCAGATACCTCAGATCTATAATCATCCTCCATCTGCCTGCTGGCTTTGGCACTAGAAAAATGGGAGAATAAATCCCCAAACCTTCTTCTAGAGAAGGAACTTCTTCTAGAGCTCCTTTGTGGATATACTCTCGAATGGAGCGTTCCAAAATACCCTGCTGAGACGCAGGAAGACAGCGAGTTAGGACAAACCGATCTTGGGGAGGACAGAGAAACTCCAATTGTATATCGTCGCTGAATTAATTGTAAGACCCAAGCGTCCTGAATTTTTTTCCTGCCAAGTGCTGAAGAAAAGGGAGAGACGACCCCCCGACAGGAATCTCGGCCACAGGAAGACAGCTTCTTATGTCAAAAACTGGGCTTCCTTCTATCCTCAGTCTTGGGGGATCTCCGTCCAGAGCCTCTAGAGTAGTACCTAGAGCCACTCTGTAACTGCTGACCACGTCGAGGTGGATAACCTCTGCCGCGGCCAGGGCCAAATCTACCCCTAAAAGACTGAGGCAAAGTTTTGCCTTTTTTATCAGCCAAGCCCTCTAAAATTTCATCCAGGCTACTGCCAAAGACTCTTCCTGGCTCAAATGGTAAAGTACAAAGGTTATACTTGGAGATAAAATCAGCTCTCCAAGGTTTTAACCATAAGGGTCTCCTCGCCGCCGTGGAAAGCGCCAAGGACTTTGACGCCAGCCTTAGTTGATAATGGGAGGCCTCAGCTAAAAATTCTGATGCCAAAGAAGTCGAACTTAAAAAAGAAAGGAGCTTGTCTCTGGAGACACCAGAATCGATGTCCCTCTCAAGCTGGAGCAAATCAGCCCGTAGTTTGGCTGAGACTTCACATGACGCAACAGCGACCGAGGTCTGGGCAGAGGCCACTGAGTAGGCCTTCTTGAGAGTATTCTCCATGCGTCTATCCCTAGGATCCTGTAAATTTGCTCCATCCTCAGATGGTACTAGAGTGCGGCGAGATAACTTTGCTACCGCTATATCCATCTTAGGGGGGAGGACCCCACTGATTCAGTTGAGACTCTGCGATGGGGAACAAGGTCTTAAACCTACCAGTAATTACAAAGGGTTTCTCCGGAAATTTCCACTCTGAAGACATTAATTTTTTTAATGTTTCGTCCACTTGGAAGTCTCTGGGCCCTCTATAGGTGGACGTGGAGGCTTCCCCATCAACATCACGGTCCTTAGACCAGATGGACTTCAGCAGCCTATTAATTTTCTCGAGTGGGAAGAGAGGTCTGCTGGCATCTTCAGTGGAGTCATCAGAGGACAAAGTTTCATCCACAACCTGAAAATCTTCGTCCGAGACCCGCAAGAGGGGATGTTTTTCAAGACGTGCGAATTTACTTATCACGGACACAATCTTTCAGGAGAACTGAAAATCTCGTAATCAACATGTATGGTAAAGACAGAGGTCTTAAAGCTTCCAGACCCTCCTTGTCCAGGTGGATTAAGGAGGCAATCAAAATTTCTTTCCTTGCTCAAGGATTGCTTCCTACAGTTTTTTGTACAGCCCATTCGACCAGGGCTGTGTCCACTTCTTGGGCTGAGAATCGCTCGCTTCCACTAGATCAAATTTGTGCGGCTTCTTCTTGGTCATCCCAGCTGACTTTCGTTAAACACTATCGTTTGGATATCCGCAGTTCCGAGGCAACTGCCTTTGGTCAGACAGTTCTTGAGGTTGTAAGGCAAGGAAACCCTCCCTAGGGGAATTACTTGCTATATTCCCATATTGTGCTACTGTAGGACGTAAGGGAATCGTTGATTATATTGTTAATCTGTTTTCCCTTAGTCCTAACAGCAGCACAAGACGTCCCTCCCTAAAATCTTGTTTTCTTTTACTTTATAATTTACACAGGTGAGGGAGGTCTCTCGTGCCCTCTTATAGGGCAGGTTAGTAAGCATGTTTTTGGTGCTAATTAAAAGTTCCACCTGTCCTAGACAACACACAGGGGCAGAGATACCCCATATTGTGCTGCTGTTAGGACTAAGGGAAAACAGATTAACAATATAATCAACGATTAACAAACTTTAGGGGAAAAACAAAATATGGGAGGACAAAAGACCTCCCTTCACCTGTCCCACCACACAGGACAGAAAAAAACACAAGGGGGGAGGTCTCTTTGCCCTCTTATAGGGTAGCGTAGTCATGCATAATTTATGTTAATTAAAAGCTCCGCCTGTCCTACCAGCACACAGGTGCAGGAATACCCCATATTGTGCTGCTGTAGGACGTAAGGGAATGGGATATAGGCGCCACTCTTGTTTGACATTATCTATGACAAATTTGGGGAAAAAAAAATAAAAAAATCATAGGGATGTGGCTAAATGCAGGATGATTGCGCCACGTTTCATTGGCATTATATATCAGGGTCCATATAAATACTCATGGATTTGAGAGTTTGGTAAAAAATTAAAATGGCGCCCATTAGAAATATTGGGAGTAACTCTTTAGACAAGTTTCTTTTCCTTATACCAAATATATATGTTAAAAAAAATAATTTCAGACTCCTTTTTGCAACCCTCTTTTTCTTGTGGTTTTCAAAACTGTTGCGGTTGATATAAAAGGTGACATAATAAATGTGGCGCTCTCCACGGACTCCATTTTTGTATGGAACACAATATTTGCGCATATTATATGGGGAAATCCTCCCAATGAGTTCACCATGAATATATAAGATGACCTATAGAAACAATGTTCTTTATGGCTGCCATATTTATAACAGATGGACGCCACTTGACAGTTTAAAAAAATAAATATATATATATATATATACAGTACAGACCAAAAGTTTGGACACACCTTCTCATTCCAAGAGTTTTCTGTATTTTCATGACTATAAAAATTGTAGATTCACACTGAAGGCATCAAAACTATGAATTAACACATGTGGAATTATATACTTAACAAAAAAGTGTGAAACAACTGAAAATATGTCTTATATTCTAGGTTCTTCAAAGTAGCCACCTTTTGCTTTGATTACTGCTTTGCACACTCTTGACATTCTCTTGATGAGCTTCAAGAGGTAGTCACCTGAAATGGTTTTCACTTCACAGGTGTGCCCTGTCAGGTTTAATAAGTGGGATTTCTTGCCTTATAAATGGGGTTGGGACCATCAGTTGTGGTGTTCAGGAGTCAGGTGGATACACAGCTGATAGTCCTACTGAATGGAGTGTTAGAATTTGTATTATGGCAAGAAAAAGCAGCAAAGTAAAGAAAAACGAGTGGCCATCATTACTTTAAGAAATGAAGGTCAGTCAGTCTGAAAAATTGGGAAAACTTTGAAAGTGTCCCCAAGTGCAGTGGCCAAAACCATCAAGCGCTACAAAGAAACTGGCTCACATGAGGACCGCCCCAGGAAAGGAAGACCAAGCGTCACCTCTGCTGCGGAGGATAAGTTCATCCGAGTCACCAGCCTCAGAAATCGCAGGTTAACAGCAGCTCAGATTAGAGACCAGGTCAATGCCACACACAGAGTTCTAGCAGCAGACACATCTCTACAACTACTGTTAAGAGGAGACTGTGTGCAGCAGGCCTTCATGGTAAAATAGCTGCTAGGAAACCACTGCTAAGGACAGGCAACAAGCAGAAGAGACTTGTTTGGGCTAAAGAACACAAGGAATGGACATTAGACCTGTGGAAATCTGTGCTTTGGTCTGATGAGTCCAAATTTGAGATCTTTGGTTCCAACCACCGTGTCTTTGTGCGATGCAGAAAAGGTGAACGAATGGACTCTACATGCCTGGTTCCCACCGTGAAGCATGGAGGAGGAGGTGTGATGGTGTGGGGGTGCTTTGTTGGTGACACTGTTGGGGATTTATTCAAAATTGAAGGAATACTGAACCAGCATGGTTACCACAGCATCTTGCAGCGGCATGCTATTCCATCCGGTTTGCGTTTAGTTGGACCATCATTTATTTTTCAACAGGACAATGACCCCAAACACACCTCCAGACTGTGTAAGGGCTATTTGACCAAGAAGGAGAGTGATGGGGTGCTACGCCAGATGACCTGGCCTCCACAGTCACCAGACCTGAACCCAATCCAGATGGTTTGGGGTGAGCTGGACCGCAGAGTGAAGGCAAAAGGGCCAACAAGTGCTAAGCATCTCTGCGAACTCCTTCAAGACTGTTGGAAGACCATTTCAGGTGACTACCTCTTGAAGCTCATCAAGAGAATGCCAAGAGTGTGCAAAGCAGTAATCAAAGCAAAAGGTGGCTACTTGGAAGAACCTAGAATATAAGACATATTTTCAGTTGTTTCACACTTTTTTGTTAAGTATATAATTCCACATGTGTTCATTCATAGTTTTGATGCCTTCAGTGTGAATCTACAATTTTTATAGTCATGAAAATACAGAAAACTCCTGGAATGAGGAGGTGTGTCCAAACTTTTGGTCTGTACTGTATATATATATATATATATATATATATATAGTGTATATATCAAAGGGGCGTGGCTAAAATCTGTTCACAATGATGTCAAAATGACTAGATATTACCAGTGAAAATATTTGAGGTTTACAGAGGGCCATGGGCGCTAATCTCACTGAAAACTGCACAAAATTATAACCGCCTGAAACCCGCCTGTCACCACAAAATGTCCTTGTTGCCCGTAGCAACCAATTGGATCAGCTTTTGTTTATTCGACTTGGATTCTATGACAACTTCAATACAAAATCTTATGGAAAAACATCCAACATCGCGGTCAAATATATCACACATAGACCGCCCTGGCGTGATAGAAGCTGCACTATGATTGGCTCTTATGTGCAAACATGGCCTCCTTGTTTGTCCCCATGGACGAAATGGGGGAGGTTTATTCATTTTTGATGGATATCTGGTGTAAAAAAGTTACAAACCTTGGGTGTGCGACTTCTTTAACGCCAGTTATGACAATCATTGTTGCAACTGGCATTTTTGCCCTTTCCACACCACTTTCGTGAAAGCGCAGGTGGCGTGGGAGTTGCACTGGCGAAAATTATGTACATTCCAGTACAGGCACATGACCCAGCGCATCATAAATGATGTGGCTTTACAGCCAGTGCAAGAGATATGAAGACTGGTGTACAATATGCCAGTCTTGATAAATATGCCTGAATGAGTTGGAATACTGCATGCAATTTCAGCCCAGTGACCACGATGACCTATCCTATATGATCCCACTGGCTTCCATGAGAGATGACATCATACTGCTTTCCATCACTAACACGCTCATGTGATGTCATCATAACATTAGAATGGCGTTATAATTGCCAGACCCATTAATTTCCCTATAGCCATGTGATAGTGAAGTTTTTTAGTCGCCCAAGCCTAAAATATCTTTTGTATATGTGCTAAAAGAATTGGAAACAAATCCTAGTATAAACCGCAGGTCATTGCTATGTCCTCACCAGGTGGAGAAGGTCCAGCTGAGCACAATGAGGTTTCAGGTGGAGGGATGACCATGTGATGGGTGGGGTATAAAGCTCAGCTCCCTCCACCGTCTCTTTGTGTTCTTTGTCCTGCAGTTAGGATGTGGTGGATTTGCCTAGTAGTTGGTTTTCTTTATGGACCAGGCTTTAGTGCTGCTTTGGGGAGACATCAGCGACAGTCAGATGCTTGGAGAAGTTATCAGCCTGGAAGGGGAACCTATGGACAACCTCCATCTCAACTAGGTTCTCCTGGAAGAAACCTGTTGCCTCAGTCTGTAGTTGGTGTTGGATCTCTGAGAGGTGCTCAGCCTGTGTCTGGTTGGGGATCTTCAAGAGGTCTTGGACAACTTTCACCTCAGCTTGGTTCTTCTAGAGGAAATCTGTTGCCTCAGTCAGTGTCTGGTTTTGGGTCTCAAAGAGGTGCTCAGCCTGTGTCTGGATGGAGCTCCAGGTTTCTTGGAGGAGGATTTCAGCCCCGACAGTTAATACAACCTACACCATCTCCATCCTCCCCTATCAGTTTGCAGTGTACTGAGGACAGTATGGTGGTGACTGTGAACAGAGACTTCTATGGTAATGGTAAGCTGGTGAAGCCCTCAGACCTGACCCTGGGGACCTGTACATTTGGACCCCAGACTACAAATGCCATGGTGGTCTTTAACAATGGCCTTGAACACTGTGGGAACACCTTGGAGGTAAGTGAATAACCTGTGCTGTCTTAGCAGTATTGGAAAGAAGTGCACCTCTATAGAAAGTGGTTAGAATGCAACACCCAACCGCAGGGTGGTGGCACTAGACTCTGACTGTAACCAAGACTTAAGTCCAGTATGGTCTGCTAGTCTTGATCTTCCCTGCACTAATGGAGGACTTGCCTACTTTAATTACAAGTCACAGACATCATAAATCTTACTCTTGTGGGCTGTGCACTGAGATCTATGCCAGTAAATGACCAATTTGTGGGCTGCTGCCTACAACATGGCCTCTCTGGTATATAAATTTTAATTTTATTTTTTTCCCCATATGTTAATGATAGCCAAGAGAAGACAGGAGTGTACAAGTGCTAAATAACTCCATTACATCCTTCATGGGTTCTGATTTTCCTTAAGGTTAAGGCCCTGCTTCTACAGATTTCCCATTTCTGTTGTAGCCACTCCTTTTCTGCAATGGGGGCCCTCAACACTTATATATTTTTTTTTTTTTTTTTTTTTTTTTTTTTTGTTTCCTGTTGGGTGGGTTTTGTTTCCTTTCTTTCCCCCCCCCCCCCCCCCCCCCCGGGGGGGGGGCGCCCGGGGGGGGGCCCCCCCGGGGGGCGCCCCCTGCGCCGCCCCCGCGGGGGGGGGGGGGGGGGGGGGGGGGGGGGGCCCCTTCTGTGGTGGGGTGTGGGGGGGGTGGTGGGGGGCGGGGGCGGCGGGTTTTTCTGGGGGGGGGGGGGGGGGGGGGGGGGGGTCTGCTCTTTGGTTAGAAGAGAAAAAAATTTGGGAAGGGGGGGGGGGGGGGGGGGTGGGGGGGGGGGGGGGGGGCGCTGTCGGGGGGGGGGGGCGGGGGGGGGGGGGGGGGGGGGGGGGGGGGGGGGGGGGGGGGGGGGGGGGGGGGGGGGGGGGGGGGAGTTGCAAGAAAAATATATTTACGCGTTAAAGATAAAACAGGGATAAAGACAAGCCAAATATGCAATATAGCATGAACAATTTCAAGGCAAATTCTACAATGGGTTCTACTTTTTATGTCCACTTCTGCAGTATGGACACTGAATGAGCAATATACCCAAAACTATCCCTAACTGACCCTGACTTCACATTTTGGTGAACCCCCTTTTCCCCAGTGGTCCAGGTGTACCGCTTAGTCCGTAGAAGCGCGCGGTGGGGCCGAAAGTCGTTCCTTTATTTTATCGTGAAGCGTCCTCTCCTCACGGTTATCAAGATCTCGGGAGTAATGGAGTCCTCTTTAACAGACAGGGAAACCAAATGAATCCAACTGCAGATTCCACTCAGCACACTGACAGTCCTGCCGAATCCATACACTGAGCTGGGATTTAAGCCAGGGTTTAGCAGTTACTGTCCGGTACTTCAACAGCACTGCGAGTCTCTATCTGTGGTATCCATATACACAGTCACAATGTCAGTCTCACTGATCAGCCACTGAGCACAGTTCCTTTCACGTGGACTCACTAGTCCTGTTGTCTCTTTACACTCTGTTTGTCTCTGGACCAAGATACAGCTTGCCTGTACAGAAAATCTCCACACCATTTCAATACAGCACAGACACCTGTCTTCTCTCTTGCCAAGATGGTGTCTGCTCTCTGTTCTCATCACTTCCTGCTTCTCTGCTCACACTGTCTGCAGAACAGGCAGGCTGACATCAAAGGGGGTGTGTCATTCCAGTGTCATGTCACAATTACAATGGCTGCTGTCTTAAAGGAACAGAATCACAAACACATTCAACATTAACAGTTTATACAGACAAATGAAGATCAGGACAACACTGGCTGTCTCTTACACTTGTATACTGAGGCCCTGATTTGGGGGGGGGGGGGCCGGGGGGGGGGGGGGGGCCCGGGGGGTTGGGGGGGGGGGGGGGGGGGATAGACTTTTTTTAGTTGGGGGGGTGGGTGGGGGGGGGGGGGGGCTTTTTTGGGTTGTGGGTTGTGGGGGGGGGGTGTTTTTCCCCCTGCCCCCCCCTTTTTTTTATTGTTTTTTTTTTTTTTTTTTTTTTTTTTTTTTTTTTTTTAGTTTTTTCCCTTTTTTTTTTTTTTTTTTTTGTTTTGTTGGTGTTTTTGTTTTTTTTTTGTTTTTTTTTTTTTTTGCTCAACTGTTCAAGCGATGGACTTGCTTTGTTTGAATGGTCCTCAGTAGGGTGAATAATTGAAGCTGGTCATCCCGTGATTGTTGACCACAATCCTTCTGATCTCTAAATCGCAGTATATATTGACACTTCTACTATGTGGATGGAGGACTTGGACAACTTTCACCTCATGTATTGCTGACATGTCCCAAACTAACACAACACACTTCAGCCTATTAAGTCTATTGCACCTGGTCGTCTGATCATCAGAACTTCCAGGGGTCTATGAACTACTTGTTTGGCTTGTACTCCTGCCGGAATATAGCCCTAAATGGAAATGTGCTATAGAGTATAAACTGATCCTAATAAGTGTGTGGCTTTGTTTTTGTCCAGACATGGCAATGTAAGCAGTGACCCCATCAAGCCAACATGGGTTCCCTTCAGCTCCACAGTAACCTCAGAAGAGAGACTAGCCTTCTCCTTGCGTCTCATGACTCGTAAGAACTTCTTAGTACTAGTGTAATGGTGTGGAGTCCCTTGGTGTATAGTTTACTAAATTCCAGTGTTTTCTCTTCAGCTGACTGGAGTGCTATTAGTCCTTCCCTGGTCTTTGCACTTGGTGACCTCTTCTACGTAGAGGCCTTTCTGGACATTCAGAACCATGAACCAATGATGCTGTTTGTTGATAGTTGTGTGGCCACCATTACTCCAGACATGACCTCCAAACCTAGCTATAATATAATCTCTAATAATGGGTGAGTTGCTACCATTAATCCTGTGCAAGTCTTCAAGGAGCCCAGTTATCTTCAACTAATCTCCTCTACAGGTGCTTGATGGATGGGACGCAAGAAGATTCCTCTTCAGTCTTTGTATCTCCAAGACCTCAACCAAACATCCTCCGGTTCATGATTGATGCCTTTGTCTTCATCAACAGTGATGTCTCTAAAGTAAGGGCTCCTGTTTGCACTATACTGGGCACATCCGACCGCTGGTTTCCGTAAAGACTACTTAAGATCCAACACTTGGTAACCAAGATTGAGAACCCATAACACTTGGGACCCTTGTTGTCCTACCCTTAAAAGTTATCCTACAGATGGGTCATAAGTAATTGCTTTTTTTTCCCATAAAGGACACTGCACCCTTACTAATCACAAGACTGGGGTCCTGAGTAGTTACCACATGTACAGTGGATTATTAATGGGCCTAAATTTCTCTTGTAAGAATTGGTCTCTTGAAAGTAGAAGGAAACATGAGCACAAAGTTTAGAATGTCATATGAAAATGACAATATCTTGTCCTAGATCTTCATCACCTGTTCTCTGAGAGCTGCACCAATCAACCAGACCCCTGATCCAATGAACAAGGCCTGCTCCTACAATAAAGCATCTAGCAGGTAAAATCCCCACAAAAAGGTATCTTGTGTAAAATGACTACACAACCTTATATGGTGTCTTGGGTAACTACAGTTTAAACACTTGGTTGACTGTCTTCTAGTTGGTCACCTGTGGAAGGACAAAGTGGGATCTGCCAGTGTTGCTCCACTGGGAACTGTGCAGCTGGCCAGGGAATGCCCTGGATACCTCCACCTGGAAGACCAAGAGGGTTTGGGAAGAGAGATGTTGGTGAGTGACACATGTAGCACATCTTGAGACCTCAATCTTGTTGAAAATGGGCACTAAGTAAACTGATCATGGGATGGATGATCCTACAGTATAGACTGGAGGAGACTGAGGCAGTCTCATATCTGCCAGACTGGATAATAGAACTGTTTCTTTACTATAGACTATGGTAGATTTTGATGTGTATCTAGTAAAATGCATTCCTCAAAGATCTCTAGAGACTAGTCTAGACCTGTGGTTAGCTGGGTCCTCTTACTACAACATGGCACAAGCAGCCACAGCTTTGTTTTTTTGGGGGGGGGGGGGTTGTGCTAGCTGGTAATATTGATCTATAACTCTACACTGTTTCTCACTTCTCTTCCAGGTTCTCATGAAGAGAAGCATGGCCTGGCTGTACTGGGTCCTGTTCTAGTGTCTGGAGCTAAGCCCAACAAAGGCTCACATGTAGAAACTGCCCAAGCTTCCAAGATGAGTGCAGGACAAGGACCTCTACAGCTATGGATGCTGGTCGCCATAGGCTCGGTCTCTGCAGTAGTTGTTGTCATTGGCCTTTCTATAGCTGGAAAATGCATTCTGAAAAGACTTTCTCACAAATAATCTGTGTAGAAATAAACACTTTTTGGTTAATCCTTGTCTTATGGAACTTCTTGTGATTGAGAAAATAGAGGTCTTCATACAGGTTGACTACATGCCATGTACAGTAGGACTAGTTCATCTGGCTAACATTCAGATTCCTATGGTATGGATCTGTAACGCCTCACCTAGCTACAGTGCCTTGTGAAAGTATTCGGCCCCCTTGAATTTTTCAACCTTTTGCCACATTTCAGGTTTCAAACATAAGGATATAAAATTTGTATTTTTTGGTGAAGAATCAACAACAAGTGGGACACAATCGTGAAGTGGAATTAAATTTATTGGATATTTTAAACTTTTGTAAAAATAAAAAACTGAGAAGTGGGACGTGCAATATTATTCGGCCCCCTTAAGTTAATACTTTGTAGCGCCACCTTTTGCTGCGATTACAGCTGCAAGTCGCTTGGGGTATGTCTCTATCAGTTTTGCACATCGAGAGACTGAAATTCTTGCCCACTCTTCCTTGGAAAACAGCTGGAGCTCAGTGAGGTTGGATGGAGAGCGTTTGTGAACAGCAGTTTTCAGCTCTTTCCACAGATTCTCGATTGGATTCAGGTCTGGACTTTGACTTGGTCATTCTAACACCTGGATACGTTTATTTGTGAACCATTCCATTGTAGATTTTGCTTTGTTTGGGATCATTGTCTTGTTGGAAGATAAATCTCCGTCCCAGTCTCAGGTCTTTTGCAGACTCCAACAGGTTTTCTACCAGAATGGTCCTGTATTTGGCTCCTTCCATCTTCCCATCAATTTTAACCATCTTCCCTGTCCCTGCTGAAGAAAAGCAGGCCCAAACCATGATGCTGCCACCACCATGTTTGACAGTGGGGATGGTGTGTTCGGGGTGATGAGCTGTGTTGCTTTTATGCCAAACATATCGTTTGGCCACATTGTGGCCAAAAAGTTGGATTTTGGTTTCATCTGATCAGAGCACCTTCTTCCACATGTTTGGTGTGTCTCCCAGGTGGCTTGTGGCAAACTGTGGTGAGACTTTTTATGGATATCTTTGAGAAATGGCTTTCTTCTTGCCACTCTTCCATAAAGGGCAGATTTGTGCCGTGTACGACTGATTGTTGTCCTATGGACAGACTCTCCCACCTCAGCTGTAGATCTCTGCAGTTCATCCAGAGTGATCATGGACCTCTTGGCTGCATCTCTGATCAGTCTTCTCCTTGTTTGAGATGAAAGTTTAGAGGGATGGCCGGGTCTTGGTAGATTTGCGGTGGTCTGATACTCCTTCCATTTCAATATGATTGCTTGCACAGTGCTCCTTGAGATGTTTAAAGTTTGGGAAATCTTTCTGTATCCAAATCCAGCTTTAAACTTCTCCACAACAGTATCACGGACCTGCCTGGTGTGTTCCTTGGTCTTCATAATGCTCTCTGCGCTTTAAACAGAACCCTTAGACTATCACAGAGCAGGTGCATTTATACGGAGACTTGATTACACACAGGTGGATTATATTTATCATCATCAGTCATTTAGGACAACATTGGATCATTCAGAGATCCTCACTGAACTTCTGGAGAGAGTTTGCTGCACTGAAAGTAAAGGGGCCGAATAATATTGCACGCCCCACTTTTCAGTTTTTTATTTTTTTACAAAAGTTTAAAATAACCAATAAATTTCGTTCCACTTCACAATTGTGTCCCACTTGTTGTTTCTTCACCAAAAAATTAAAATTTTATATCCTTATGTTTGAAGCCTGAAATGTGGCAAAAGGTTGAAAAGTTCAAGGGGGCCGAATACTTTTGCAAGGCACTGTACCTATCAATAAGGGGATGGGGTAAACAGATCTGAGTGGTCTCCAAAACCAGGAACAGTAATGCTATCATGGCCGTAGATACTGAATTTTATACAAATGGACTATTTATACAAATAAACCATATAAGGGGATACAGTACAGGAAAATTACTTTCCAGTGATATCTTGTGTTAGCTTACACTTGTGTTTAGGAAATGCCCAGACCACCATGACTACTACTTCCTGCTGCAACCTTTTGGGTTTCAACTGTATCAGAAGGGGTTGCAAATGGTACACATTTACACCCACCCTTAATGACTATCCAACTAGCTCCACCTTAGCCTAAAGAAATCTGTGACCATACTACATGTATTTGGCAAATCTCTTGGGTGCTGAAGATGCAGATAGGATAGAACACAACGGTAGAGAAGTCAGAGGCTTGGGTGCAGGCAGTTATGGCAATGCTGTCACGCCTGCTGTTCGGCGCGGACCACAGCAGAGGAGTATTGTGTTTGAGGTTTGTGGGAGTGGGTCAAAGTGACTATATGGGGACAAGAGCAGGTACCTATGCAAACATTTTTCAACAAAATATGAAGGTCTACAACTAGGCCCACTTCTCCCCCATCCCCCCCTTCCCCATCAAATGCTAAGCAAAGCATACAATATTTTTTTTTTTTTATTGGATTCATACAGGGTGGGGGGACTTGCACTGTAAAGATCATGAAATGGGTTTTTCTGCTCAGTTGACTTCCATTTATTGCAGACACCATAAAGCACAGCCTGTGCAGGAAGGGTATGCCTCAAATTTGGCATTCCAACTGTACAACCCACCAATACAGTTACCTTGAAATTCTAAAATTGTTAGCTGTTGCCCCTCTGCTTACATCACTAGTGCCAAAGTGAGGAGGGGCTAGGGCAGTAGGATAACAATGGCCATAAGGTCCTCCATTAGGGACTGGTTCTAGCACAATGGGAGGTGGTTTAGCAAGACCAACATTTAGTACATATTGCAGACACCATAAAGCACACAGAACCTGCTGCACTGCCTGTTCAGGAAGGCTGTGCCTCCAATATGGCATCCCAATGGCACAACCCACCAATACAGTTACCTTGAAATTTTAAAATTGTTAGCCCCACGGCTTACATCACTAGTGGCAAAGTGAGGAGGAGCTAGGGCTGTAGGATAAGAATGGCCATAAGGTCCTCCATTAGGGGCTGGTTCTGGCACAATGGGAGGTGGTTTATCAAGACCGATGTTCATGAGTAGCTGTTGGCCTCATCATAAATATAGGATATCTTCCGGCATTGCATGCACCTGCATGAAAATCTATACCTGTTCATAGCCATCCCCCAAAATCAGGAAAGTGGCGAGGGTTGTGTAAAAGAGAAGCAATTTTTCGGGTAAAACCCTGGCTTGCATCGAAAACTGGCTTACAAGACATAATTGAGTTCCCCAAATGGTCCAGTGGTAAACAACCTAATTTGCCTTGCTCCTTCTTGGTTGCCCCTTTTGCGCTGACCAGGTTGGATGTCCCTGTCATAGCTTCAGTCTAGCCTTAAATTAGCTGTTTTTTGTCAGATTTGCTCTGTACATCTAGATTCTTGGCTGCTCAGATGATTTTGGGCAATATCACATAATAGTATTGACAGTAGATGGTAATCTTACCGTATGGTCCACATGGTCACAACGATGACTAATATATTTTCATACGATTTACCTCAAAAATGAAAAAAGTTAATCTCTGGAATGTTTTATGGGCACAAGTTGATGGGTGACGGCAACTGCCCTTCTTGCCCAACTGATCAGCTTTCATTTCTTATTCCAGGACTGCTGTGACTTGGGCCTTATGCACACAATAGAGCCGTTTTTCATAGAACTAAAAAAAACCTGCAAAAAATGGCCATGTCGGTCTGTTGAAAGGGCTTATTTACATGACATGACATAAGTGTCTACAGGTCTCTTCACATATCTCTATGTCCATCAAAACAGACAATGAAAGAACATGACCGTTTTTTCGACGGTCTTAAAAACAGCAGCGTGAGGGTCGTGTGAATAAGGCCTTACTGAAACGCAATTTTAAACAAACCAGTATCACAATAGCTTAGGAACAAGAAATCGCACAGACATTTTTGGTATGAGTTTTTTTGTTGGCTAAAGCCCCACGTTGCGAAAATGCAGTGGTTTTGCCAATGCGGAAATGCTGTGGATAAAAAAACGCTGCATTTTATATTACCTGTAACATAAATGAGATTCTGGCTAATCCCATCCACACATTATAGAAAAAATTTTTTGAAAATTGCAGCTTGTCAATTATAGCAGCAGAAATGGCGACGTTTTCCCTGATAGGTTTAATAAGGGAGGAAAATACGCCGAGAAAAACTCAAAAGTTTCACTGTGGAAAAAAAAACGCAATGTGTTTCCACTGCAGATTTTTCTGTTGCGTTTTTTTAGCTGCGCTTCGCTACCTGGGGCCTTAGCCGTAGAGTTTTTTTTTTTTTTTTTTTTTGTGCGGCAGCTTACATTACACATTTTTTTGATCACATGACCAAAGTCACCTCAAATCCCTATCCTAAAATGTCTCATGTAAATACACTCAGCAGCCGCTGAGATTCTCCATCGATTTTTGACCAGGTTTTTAATGCAAATTAAAACAATAATGTCAAAAATAGATTAAAAAATAGTGTTTCTATCCACTTTACATTCTTTCCCTTTATGATCCACACTTGGTTATAGCATTAAAACTGCACCTAAAACCAATACACAGTTAGGTTGGATTCACATGGTGCTTTTTTCCCCCAGAAAAATGCATGTACAAACACTGGTCTTTTATATGTGTTTTTGAGGAATAATGCACCATGTAAACCCAGCCTCACCCAGAGGAATGGGAACAAATCCTAGTATGAACTCCACCTCATTGCTATATGCTTATAAGATTTGGTGGAGAAGGTCCAGCTGAGCACAATGAGGTGTCAGGTGGAGGGATGACCATGTGATGGGTGGGGTATAAAGCTCAGCTCTCTCCACCCTTTCCTTGTATGTCTTGTCAGGATGGATCTGTGGTACAGTTATCTGGTAGTGGGTCTTCTCTGTGGGCCAGGCTTTAGCAGTGCCTTGGATAGATCTCAGCGCCAGTCAGATTCTAGATGGAGGAATTATCAGCCTGGATGGGGATCTTCTATGTAGAGGACTTGGACAACTTTCACCACGAGTAGGCTCTCCTAGAGGAAGTTCTTTTCCTCAGTCAGTGTCTGGTTTTGGAGGAGGATTTCAGCCCCGACAATTAATACAACCTACACAATCTCCATCCTCCCCTATCAGTTTGCAGTGTACTGAGGACAGTATGGTGGTGACTGTGAACAGAGACTTCTATGGTAATGGTAAGCTGGTGAAGCCCTCAGACCTAACCTTGGGTACCTGCCAACCTACTGCAGTACAGACTTCTAGAGTGGTATTTCAAAATGGTCTTCATAACTGTGGAAGCAACTTGGTGGTAAGTGTTTGGAATAACTGTGTAAGACAGTGTTCTAGAATCCCAATTAATCATCTAAAGGCCATGGAACTGCTTGTGGTGGTCCATAGTGTGCAGGGAATCTGTGATTCTAGAGTTGTGGTATGACTGTACTTAAGTTTAGGAGTACAATTCTCCTTATGTTCAATGGTCAATCCATACCTATCTGCCTGGTCTCCATAGGGTACCTGTGTCCACTGTGGAGTAACTACACTACTCCTTTTTTTTTTTTTTTTTTTTTTTTTTTTTTATTATACGGTTACTTGATATCTTTAACACTCTTGTGATGTTTATCCTTCAAGATGACTCCAGGTTGGCTTGTCTACACCATCAACCTACTTTACAAACCCACTTCTCCCAGCAATGTTCCCATCACCAGGTTCAACCCTGCTCTGGTTCCCATCCAGTGTTATTACCCACGGTGAGTCTGTACCTATGATGCGGTCTATAATCAGGTCTTCTGAAGGAGATGGTGTGAACTTATGAGCAGCAAAGAACTAGGATAAGGTTCGTCACTTCTCATGGACCTCTCTTCCACAGAAGCATTGTTTTCACCTACTATACTACATTGTGGTGGATTTATTAAGACTGGTCTTTTCTAGGTCAGTTTTGATTCATTTCCATATTGGCACGAAGTGTGCTTGAATTAAGAGGTTCCTGCCTCTTGTGGTACATCTTGAGGTGCCAAAATTGGCATAGCTTTCAGGCATAACTCATGCCAGTTTTCTGTAAATCTATTTGGCCTTACCTTCCCTGATCTCTGTTCAAATTCTCCACCCATTTCTCTAAAGTGCCAAGCCGATTGGGTCAAAGTTGGGGGGGGGGATGTGAACAATGCAATGTGTTTTGTGCCAGAAAACTAGTACACTTGTAATGATCTCCACCCCCACTGATGTGTAATGGGAGTCATGTCCATGGGCCCCAAGTACAGTTACAGTAAATCTTTCAGAATCTAGAGACCATAGAAGTGGCCTCAGTTGTCATGATTGGGCCTTCAGGCTACTTCTTGACATCACCCAAAAAATTATAAGATTCTTGATTTTATAATTTTTATTTTTCCTTCCGCTTGGCCAGACATGGCAATGTGAGCAGTAACCCCATCAAGCCAACATGGTTTCCCTACATGACCACAGTCTCTTCAGAAGAGAGACTGTCCTTCTCTCTTCGTCTCATGAATGGTAAGAAGCTTTTCTAGCTTTGTTATGGTACAACGTCTCCTGGCCTATTCTAAAACTCCGGCATATTCTCTTTAGCTGACTGGAGTGCTCCTAGTTCCTCAATGGTCTTTCAGCTTGGTGACATGTTCTACTTAGCATCATTGGGTCATGGTTCTGAATGTCCAGAGTAGCTTCTGTTTGTGGATACTTGCAAGGCCACCATCACTCCAGATATGACCTCAACTCCTAGTTATGACATAATCTCTAACAATGGGTGAGTTTCTACAATAATTCTGTACACCTCTTCACAGAGCATTGTTCTTTAACTGAGCTACTTCCTCTACAGATGCTTGATGGATCCGATGCAAGAAGATTCTTCTTCAGCCTTTGAAATGCCAAGACCTCAACCAAACATTCTCCAGTTCAAAGTTGATGCCTTCATCTTCACTGACAGTTATACACCTTTGGTAAGGTATTTGGCTTTGAAGTTGGACTGTCTGTACTGCCTTGGTATATAGTCATCTGGCTTGGCTTTCCTTAAGTAGACTGACTACACTTCCCAGATGGTCCAACTAACGCTTGGCATGCTCAGTTTTATAGCTGTTGCTTCCAGACTTTTTTAATATACTGTATAATGTAAAGATGACATGAATTGTAAATCTATTCTAGATCTTCATCACTTGTTCTGAGAGCTGCTGCCATCAACCAGACTCCAGATCCAATGAACAAGGCCTGCTCCTACAACAAGGCTACTGGCAAGTAAGGTCCAATGTAGCTATTTTACTCCTTAGTTGGTGTCTTGAAGGACCACTTGACTAATTGGGCCCATTTCTGTTCTAGCTGGTCACCTGTGGAAGGCCTAAGTGGGATCTGCCAGTGTTGCTCCACTGGAAATTGTGCAGCTAGCCAGGGAATTCCTTGGATGCCTCCCCCTGGAAGGCCAAGAGGGTTTGGAAAGAGAGATGTTCTAGTGAAAAATCAGTGTTTCTATGGTTGAACACTAGTCTTCCATGAACCTGATGTCATGATGCTTCAGCAAATTCCTGCCAAGATGAAATTTCACCTGTGGCATACAAGCTTAGACTATTCCTCCTCCAAACTACTTTCCTAAGCCCAAAGGCTTGGCTATTCTAGAAAGTATTATGAACAGAACCTCTGCAAACATATTACAAGAGGCTTATTATCCTTGTTACTTTTTCCCAGGTTCTCAAGAAGAGAAACATGGCCAGGCCACAGTAGGTCCTCTTCTACTGACTGGAGCCAAGCCTGACCAGATCTCCAGTGCAGGAACTGCTCAAGCTTCCAGGATGAGTGCAGGACGTCAATCTCTACAGCTGTGGGTGTTGGTGGCCATTGGCTTGGTCTCTGCAGTACTTGTTGTCCTTGGTTTTGCTATGGTTGTAAAATGTCTCTGGAAAAGATTTTCCCACACAGAATTTGTATCAAAATAAACACTTTTTTTTTGAGTAGTTCTTGTCTTGTTCATGGGTCTCCTTGATATGGTCAACATTTGAGTTGGGGTTCTAAGGGCTTTATACATAAGATATAATGCTTTCTACCTCAGGGGAAGTCTTGGGTAGCATATGATATCTGTGCAAGAAAACCTATGGGGCTACAACTTGTTGCTGCTGGTGAGCAGCTCACTCAAAACTACGTAGGACCTGTCAGCATGTCCAGCAAAATTCTTAGTTGCTAACGTGTGAATAGCCCAAGCAGTAGGTATGTCTTAATAATTGGGGTTTATATAGAGAAGCAACATGTGGAGTTGCCGGACTCTCTCATCTTAAGTTTTGCTCATCAAACACAACATCTTACATATGTCTGTTTATGGGGCTGCCTAGGGCACAGAAGACCTACTACACACTGCTACAATAGGCCTCAGGCTGATGAAATAAGTCAGAATGTTAGTCAAAATTGATGCTTCATGTTCTTTGTTATGGAGCAGCTGTATGGCCACAAGACCCTGTGCTCCTGGTAAGTCAGGTTTTTGTGTGCCCACTGAGCATGGCAATACTTGTGTTCAAGGATCACTCAGTAATGGAGTTGGTTGCAGAAGAGTGCGAAGAAGCTATATTTGGGGTTAGGAGGGCAAGCATTGGCAGGCAACGTGGTGGTTAGTCTCTTAGCAGATAATGTTGCAGTTGGCTTAAGCTCATAGAACTCATATTTTTAGTGAAAGCCGGGTCAGTGTTTGTCCAGACTAATTTCCAAAAATAGCACCATACCAGCCTACAGGTTGTCTGTTTCAGTTCAGTTCCATTCACTTCAATATATCTGAGCTGCAGTACCATACATAACCTTTAGATTGTGGCACTGTTTATAGAATTTTTTTTTTTTTTCGCCTAGTCAATCCCACTAAAGAGGACTTTTCACCACTCTAACTACAGTTCTTATCCTTCAATAGGTGTCACTATACTGATTTCAGTGCAGTTGGAAATTTTTCTTTAGCCCCTACCTTCCCCAAATCAGTGCTATTGTTTTCAGCACCCATATGTTAATTAGGCTTCTATTCATTTGGATGGTCCCTTTTTCTGTGCTCCAGCCTAGGACCACCCACCTGATAGTAGGCAGCCAAATCTAACATATTGGATGCTGAAACTATCAGCACCAATTGCTCAGGAATGGTGGGGTCTAGAGAATATTCCAACTGTACTGGAATCAGGAGAGCAGCAGCTGGTAAAGTCTTCAATGGTAGAGATGTCTTGTAGGTCATGAGCAATAAAACCATTGCAGATCAGTCACTATGTAGACCCGTGCCCTAAAGAAATACACGGAGTATCCACTTCTGTGTTTTGGTCAAAAAAAACAGCCACATAAACCGTGTTTGTGATTCCAGATTGTCACTTGCTCTCCTGTGCAGCCTGCTTCCTCCTTCCTTGACGACTCCTTTTCTGGTGCTGGAGTGGAGGAAGATGCAGGTGCCACAGGAAGAAGAGCACTATAAACTGCAAACCTCCCAACTTTCAAAGGACAGAATGGGTGCTGCCATTTTGGGGAGGATTGTCAACATCTGGGCCAGTGATCCATTGCCATGCCAGCCAGGATCCTATTGAAGGCTCCCAAGCTTGTTTGGCATTTACTGCTATTGCAGGCTGCTCTATGCAGTGTATAATAGAAGTGCTGATATTTTGCATTGCATTAGTGATCAGACCCCTGGGGGGTCTAATAAATACAATATGAAAAAAAAAAATTTAAAAGTATTAAGTTCAAATCACCCCCCTTTCTCTAGAAAACACATAAAAGTAAAAAAAATGTGAAACACATTATGTAACACCATGTCCAAAAACGCCCGGTCTACAAACTTATAAAACTGGGGGAAAAAAAAAAAATCAAAAGTGCCGAACCAACGCTGTTTCGCCTCTGATACAAATTTGAATAAAAAAATGATCAAAGCAATAGACATTCCCCAAAATTGTATATATAAAAAAGTGCATCTGACCCCACAAAACAGATGCCCTATGTATCCCCGTATTACAGGATTGCACAGGAGGGTCAGGAATGGCTTCATGACTTGCTGAGGAAGGAGGAAGACACCCCTGCACTTGCTGCGCCACTCCCTGCTTCTGTTTCACAGCACACTGGAGAGGGAGGTAGGCCACAGTGCTGCAACTGTCCCCCCATGAATCTCAGCCCCAGCTCTTTTCCCCATCAGCGTGTTGCATCCCAGGGTGAGCGGTTTCCCAGGCCCTATCGTGCTGCCGCTGCCACGCGCAGCAGGCAGGGCACCCGGGCGGTCCCGGCCAGGCAAGTTGCTTCCGACGTGGAAGGGAAGATTCTCCAGGCAGCTCCGGTTCAGCGGAGCAGAAGATTGTCACTCCCCCTGGCGCCAGCGAGCAGCACAGCCAGCACAGCCGCACTGCTTCAACACACAGCCACAGGTGAGACTCCGGCGGAGGACAGACTGAGGCATTATTACATAATAGACTCAACCATAGATGGTAGTCTTACTGTATGGTCCACATTGTCCAAAAAAGCCACCAAAACTTATGGGAGCAGAATGCCACACCAACCTTTCCTTGGTATTGGGAGAAGCAATGGTGGGGTTGTTTGTATTTATTTTCTTGTTATTATCCCAACAGTGTGGCAGTGGCAAATAGCACTGGCAACTACAGAATTTAAAGAAAAAAATGTGGCACACTGTCAGCATGCCTTCCACTTCAAAAGTGAACTGATAAAGAATTGACTTCAAATCCCCTGAAAATTACCCCTTTATAGGAGCAGATGCAGCACCAAGGAGTGACAATTCGTTGATTATGACGTTAATTTGTTTTCATTTAGTCCTAACAGCAGCACAATATGGGGTATTTCTGCCTCTGTGTGCTGGTAGGACAGGCAGAATTTTTAATTAGCATAATTAATTGCAGGACAACACCCCTATAAGAGGGCAAAAGAGACCCCTGTGAAGTAAAAGCCAAGTTTATGGCTTCCTTACACCAGCAGGCCAAGGGGGTCTTAGAAGCCTTGATCCCTTTATTCTTCCCAGCAAAAGACAAATAGAGGTTCTCTGACCGCCTAAAGGCAGAGAACTCTGAATATAAATTCTGAGACATCTGGCAACATCCAGGGAGTGAATTTTAACTTCCTCTGGGGTTGACGGATTGGGATAGAAGACTGGTAAAGAAATAACTTGGTTCAAGTTGGAATATGAGGGTACCTTAGGGAGGAACCCTGGCATAAACTTCAATTGCACGCTATCTGGATGGAAGGATATGTGAGGTTCTACTGAAGATAAAGCCTGAATTTCTCCAACTCTCTTAGCTAAGGTTAAGGCCAATAAAAACACTATTTTTAGTGTAAGAAATTTAACATCAACCTCTTCCAGAGGTTCAAAGGGGCGATGCCATAACCCCTTCAAAACTTGTGGACAAATCCCATTGGGGAATTGGGTGGGTAACAGGCAGTCTGAGCCTGGATGCAGCCTTAACAAACCTTGTTTATGGGAAGCTGCTTGAACCCTCAAAGTGGAAGGACTAAGAACTTTGTCCAAGCCATCCTGAAAGAATTCCAGGATCTCTAGTATGGAAGGATCAAAGCTCTCAATTCCTTTGCTTAATGCCCAGGAGATCTTACGAATCCGGGCATAGTTCTTATTTGTAGGCTCTGCTCTAGTGAGAGAGAAAGTACTTAGGAGTGCTCCTGAGAGTCCCTTAGATCGTAATAGGGACTGGTCCACCTCTAGGCTGTCAGATTGTAGGATTTCAGATCCTGGCAGAGCCTGGGCCCCTGAGACACCAGGTTCTGAATCGGGGGAAGCCTCAAATATTTCCCGTGAAGGGAAAACCAAGATCTCTTTGACCAGAATGGAATGATGGCGATTACAGAGACTTGGTCTGATCCTCATCAATAACCTTGGTATAATGGAGGTTGGAGGGAATATGTATTCAAGCCTGAACTATCAAGGGATGGACAAGGGATCCACAGCCAAGGGATTGTCCTCCTTGTATAGATCAGAACGTCTCTACCTTGGCATTGAGTCTGGTTGCCATCAGGTCTACCTCTGGATGACACCATTTCAGGGAGATTGCTTGAAGGACCTCTGGATAGAGAGACCATTCCCTTGGAACAGTGATGTCACGACTCAGTTGATCCGCCACTATATTCAGTGACCCTCGGATATGTACGGCAGAAAGATGGATTTAGATTCTTCTCTGCCCAACTCAAGATCTTCCCCATTTCGCTTAGAAGGGTTTGTGATCGAATTCCTCCCTGCTTCTTCAAGTAAGGGACAGTTGTCATATTGTCCGTTCTCACTTGGACTGCCTTGTCTCTCAACTGGATGGGAAAGTGAAGTAGCGTCAAATGCACTGTTAGGAGTTCTTCTCCAACTAGATGACATCATTTTCTCAGGGAGATTTCAAGATCCTCGGGTTGGAATGTCGCTTAGGTGGGATCTCCAACCTGTGAGTAATGCATCCGTAGTCAACAGGGTCCAGTGAGGCAGGACTGTGAACTTTCCGTCTCTTAGCAGGATCCACCACTTGAGGGATGAGCGGGCTTCCTGAGACAGGAAAAAACTTCTGTCTAGACCTCTGGTTTTGTGATTCCAGGCCGACAGGACTTCTCTTTGCAGGGGGCGAAGATGCCATAACGCCCAAGGAACAGCCTCTGCAGCCGATGACATCAGTCCTATTGCTTTCATGCCTGTCCTGATGGTGATTGGCCGAAGAACCAGTAGGACTTTTGTGGCCTTGATTATTCCTTCCCTTCGGGAGGGAGGAAGAGATACTCTCATTAGACCTGAATCGATAATAAACCCTAGAAATGTCTTCTGGGTTGCTGGAGAGATTTGGGACTTTTCCCAATTTATAATCCAACCCAACTGTTGGAGAATTTTACCATGGTGGATGGATGCTGTAGTAGGCCTTCTTTTGAAGAGGTTTTTATAAGTCAGTTGTCCAGATAAGGAATAATTGTGATCCCCTGGATTCTCAGAGATACAGCTACCACAGATATCAGCTTGGTGAATACGTAGGGTGCTGACGTTATCCCGACATGGACAAATTGTCCCATCGACACAGGAATACCACAGTGTTGTGTTGCTGGTGGGAGGAAAGGGAAGAGGAAGTACTGGGCTATGAAGAATTTATTCTCAAATAGTGCAACACTGCGGCTGCTGGTGGGGCTGCCATGACTAGAAGCAGTGTTGCTGTTGTCAAACACATTCTTATTGTTAGTGCTTGCACACGTGTTTCCTTCTAGCGAATGGCAACAATTCTGACACTGTGTCTTCTTTTTTTTATTTTTATTTTTTTTTACAAAAAAATGTTTAATAAAATAACAAAGCACTAGAACACAGTTATTATTACACTAAAACACACTGCATCAGTCAGCTTGTTGTTTTTTTTTTTTTTTTTACGGTTACAACGGCAGTTTATATGTATTGGTTAACCCTTACTAAAAAGAGATTTTTCAGAGTAGCACAGCCTGCGTCTGTGTATTTCCATTATAATCGTTGATTGTAATGTCAATCTGTATTCCCTTAGTCCCGACAGCAGCACAATATGGGGTATCTCTGCCCCTGTGTGTTGTTTAGGACAGGTGGAACCTTTAATTAGCACCAAAAAGGGCACCAGAGACCTCCCTCCGCTGTGTAAATTATAAAGTAAAAGGAAACAAGCTTCTAGGGAGGGAAGCCTTGTGCTGCTGTCAGGACTAAGGGAATACAGATTGACATTACAATCAACGATTCCCCTTACGTCCCACAGCAGCACAATGTGGGGAGATAGCAAGTAATTTCCCTAGGGAGGGTTTCCTAGCCTTACAATGTCAAGGACTGTCTGACCAAAGGCAGTTGTCTGGGAACTGCGGACGTCTAAACGATAATGTTTAACAAAGGTCAAGTGAGATGACCATGATGCAGCTGCACAAATCTGGTCCAATGGTAAGGACCGGTACTCAGCCCAAGAAGTCGACACAGCCTTGGTCGAGTGGGCCGTAGAAAAGACTGGAGGGAGTAACTCCTGAATAAGAAAGGAAGACTTAATTGTCTCCTTGATCCATGTGGATAGAGTAGGCTTGGAAGCCTTGAGACCTTTGTTTTTACTCTGCATGTTGATTAGTAGGTTTTTGGCCTTCTTAAACGGTTGAGTGCGGGATAGGTGAATCTGCAGACACCTTACCACATCTAAGGTGTGGAGTTTTTCTTCCTCCTCAGAGGTTGGAGTGGGGAAAAACACAGGTAATGAAATTAGCTGATTGCTATTATAGCATGAGGGGATGTTAGGGTTAAACCCAAGCAAAAACCTAAGGTGCACCCTATCTGCAAAAAACAAAATGTACGGTTCTCTAGAAGAGAGGGTCTGGAGTTCCCCTACTCTTTTGGCAGATGTAATAGCCAGCAAAAAAGTGGTTTTGTAGGCTAAATATTTTAGCTCCGTAGTCTCCAAGGGTTCAAATGGAGGACCGCACAGGTCTGCAAGGACTACTGCAAGGTCCCACTGGGGAACTGGAGATGATACTGAGGGCTTTAGCCTCATTGCCCCTTTAAGGAACCTTGCAACCAGAGGATCCTGAGACAGACGTCTGTTCAAATGAGCGGAGAGGGCCGCAATCTGCACTTTCAAAGTGGCAGGGGCAAGGCCCTTATCCAAACCGTCCTGAAGAAAATATCAGCCGTTGAAGGCTCTAGATTATTAATACCCTTCTTGGAGCACCACTCCATGAAAATCTTGGCTGTCCTCTGGTAGTTCTTATTGGTAGAGTCTGCTCTTGCAGAAGAAAGGGTCTTCAGGACGACCTCTGACAGTCCTCTATCCTGCTGTAGGGACTGCTCAACCTCCAGGCTGTCAGGTTGAATCTCCAGAGATCCTGGCACTTCAGAGATCCTTGGGAAACCAGGTTCTGGATGGGGGGAAGCATCCAATATATCCCTCGACTCATCTCCATGAGTTGGGAAAACCAAGCTCTTTTTGGCCAGAATGGAATGATGGCTATCACAGAGACTTGGTCCTGTCTGATTTTCATCAATACCTTCGGTATTACTGGAATTGGAGGGAAGATGTATGCCAGCCTGGACCTCCAAGGGATGGTCAGGGCATCCACTGCCAAGGGATTGTCCTCCTGGTAAAGGGAACAGAACTTCTCCACCTTGTCGTTGAGTTGGGTTGCCATGAGGTCTATTTCTGGAAGACCCCACTTCAGGGTAATCTGATGAAAGACTTCTGGATTGAGTGACCATTCTCCTGATACGGCATGACCCCGACTCAACCGATCCGCTACTATGTTCAGGGAGCCCTTGATGTGAACTGCGGATAAATGGGTTAGATTTTTCTCTGCCCATGTAAATATCAGATCTGCCTCCCTGAGGAGGGTTGGTGATCTAGTGCCTCCCTGTCTGTTCACGTACAGCACTGTGATCATGTTGTCTGACCGGATTTTGACTGCTCTTCCCTTGAGAAGAGGCGAGAAATGGAATAAGGCACGATATACAGCTCTGAGTTCCTTCCAGTTGGACGAGGTCCTTCTTTCTGGAGCTCTCCAGACTCCCTTTGTGGAGTTTTCATCCAAATGGGCTCCCCATTCCGAGAGGGATGCATCTGTAGTCAACAGGGTCCAAGGGGGTTGGACTGTGGACCTTCCGTATTTCAGGTGCAACCACCACTTGAGGGAAAGACGGGTCCTGGGGGAGAGTCGAATCTTCTTGCTGATTGTAAGAAGGGAGCGATCCCAAGCCTCTAGTAATTCCTTCTGGAGGGGACGTAAGTGCCACAAGGCCCATGGGACTGCCTCCACTGAAGAAGACATCAAGCCCAGGATCTTCATCAATGTTCTGATGGAGGCTATCAGCTTTTTGAAGAGGTGTCGGACTACCCCGACCAGTTTCTCCTTCCTTGCTGGTGTCAAGGAGACCTGCAGGCGGACTGAATCCAGGAAGTAGCCGAGGAACTTCCTTCGGGTTGAAGGGATCGTTACCGACTTCTCCCAATTTATAAGCCATCCCAGACTCTGAAACAGGGAAACGGCTGTCTGTAGGTGCTGGAGCAGAACAGACTCTGACTGGACTTTTATCAACCAGTCATCTAGATAAGGCACCACGAATATCCCCTGAAGTCTGAGGGCGGCCGATATAGGAGCCACTACCTTTGTGAAGGTGTGGGGAGCAGAGGAGATCCCGAAGGGTAGTGCTGTGAATTGAAAGTGCTTCCTGTGGCCGGAAACTACAACGGCAATCCTTAGAAACCTTCTGTGTGGAGGATAAATAGGAATATGCAAATAAGCGTCTTTTAGATCCAAAGTCACAAAAACATCGCCTTGGAGGAGAAAGGTGGTGGCAGACTTCATGGTTTCCATACGGAAGCGCTTCTTTTTGATGAAGTGGTTAAGGTACCTTAAGTCTATGATCATTCTCCACTTGTCTGCCGGTTTTGGCACCAGGAAGACAGGAGAATAGACACCGGATCCTTCTTCTAGAGAAGGGACTTCCTCCAGGGCTCCCTTTTGAACTCTCGGATGGAGCATTCTAATGTAGTCTGCTGCATTGTAGGGAGGCTGCGAGTTAACACAAACCGATCCTGAGGAGGATGGAGGAATTCGATTGCATATCCTCTTTGGATTACCTGCAGGATCCATGGATCTCGAATTTTTTCCTGCCAGCAGTTGAAAAAATGGGAGAGACGACCCCCGACAGGAATCTCGGCCACAGGAAGACTGCTCCTGATGTCAAAAGCTAGGCTTCTATTTTTTATCATCAGACTTCGGGAATCTCTGGCCGGCGCCTCTAGAGGAATATCTAGAGCCTCTCTAACCATAGAAGTCTTCTTGCTGCAGTGGTAAGTGCCAGGGATTTGGCCGCCAGCCTTAATTGATGGTGGGAGGCTTCCGCTAAATATTCAGCTGCCAGGGAAACCGAGCCTAGAAACCCTAGCAGCTCATCTCTGGAGACTCCAGAGTCGATGTCCCTCTCGAGGTGGACCAGGTCAGTGCGTAATTTGGCTGATACTTCACAAGACGCAACCGCCACAGCAGTCTGGGCCGAGGCAGCTGAATAAGCCTTCTTGAGGGTATTGTCGATGCGCCTGTCCATGGCGTCGTGCAAATTTGATCCATCATCTGATGGTACCATAGTGCGGCAGGACATTTTGGCCACCGCCATATCCACCTTGGGAGTTGGACCCCATTGATCCCATTGAGCAACTGGGAATAAAGCCCTGAACCTCCTAGAACCCAAAAGAGGTTTTTCAGGACATCTCCACTCTGAAGGCATTAATTTTTGTAATGTCTGGTCCACTTGGAAGACCCTAGGCCCTCTATAGGTGGACGCGGTGGCTTCCCCCGTCAACATCACGATCCTTAGATCGGATGGACTTCAGCAGCCGGCTTAATTTTTCGAGTGGGAAGCACGGTCTGCTGGAATCTTCAGTGGAATCGTCAGATGAGAGTGTCTCATCCACTATCTGATAATCTTCATCAGAGATCCGTAAGGAAGATTGTGTATCAACCCGCGGTCTCTTGGCAATCTGGGCGATGGAAGAACGGATCTCCTTAAGAGACCTCCATATAGTCCTTTACCTAAGTGACAACCTCTCTTATAAAAGGTTCTTCTGGCGGAGGTCCGCGACATTGGCGACAGCGGGTAAAATCATAGCCATCAGGTAAAGGGTTATTGCAATCCAATCATGTTAGGTGTTTACGTTTAGAGAACTTTTTCCTCCTAAGCCCATCGCCGTTACCTGATGCAGAAGATGAAATCTGAAACATCAAAAGCCACGTGACAATGAAGAATGGAAGATTGGCAAGCATCAAACAAGAAGAAAAAAACCAAGGGGTATCTTACTTTTTTAAATCGGTCACTTGAAGAGAAAAAAAAGATCCCGTCAGGAAAAAAAAACAGACACCGCAAACCGCAGCAGAGGAGCTAGAAACCACGAGCTCACCAAGTAAAGGACTGAGGACCTTTTAAATGTAAGCAGTGAGGGGAGGAGTCAAACAAAGAAAACATTCATACAGCACCAAAACAGGTCAAATGCCATAATGGAACATAGAGGAGCATAAGCCTAAGCCAGAGGCTCAAAATACAAGCAGCAAAAATCAATTCTATATTTTGCCTTTAAATTTTCAATTTTCAAACTTACCGCACTTTTTCTGAGAAAACCGGAAGTAGGCCGCGGTGGTGTGCAAAGGCTTCCTTCCCCGGGGAACACGGGACCGAAGAAAAGGTTCAGGCCGAAGAGGTTCCCCGCTTACTTCCGGGATCGCGCTGCCTGCAGTACCATGAGCCGGGTAACGCTGCGCTGCAGAGCGGAAAAGGCCCCGAAGGACCGGAGGTTTTTTGGAACATCAGAAAGGACCGAGGTACCCCCTAAAGGTAAGCCAGGAGTAAAAGAAACCCCTAGCAACGGCTGGTCACCAGAGACCTCCGTCCACCTGTCCCACACAGGACAGAAAAAATAACAGGGGAGGGAGGTCTCTGGTGCCCTCTTATAGGGCCAGTAGGAGGCACCTTCTTATTTTTGGTGCTAAGTAAAGGTTCCACCATCCTAAATAACACACAGGGGCAGAGATACCCCATATTGTGCTGGATGTAAGGGGAATATAAATTCCGAGACATCTGGCAACATCCAGGGAGTGAATTTTAACTTCTTTTGGGGTTGACGGATTGGGATAGAAGACTGGTAAAGAAATATCTTGGTTCAAGTTAGAATATGAGGGTACCTTAGGGAGGAACCCTGGCATAAACCTCAATTGCATGCTATCTGGATGGAAGGATATGTGAGGTTCTACTGAAGATAAAGCCTGAATTTCTCCAACTCTCTTAGCTAAGGTTAAGGCCAATAAAAATACTATTTTTAGTGTAAGAAATTTAACATCAACCTCTTCCAGAGGTTCAAAGGGGCAATCCCATAACCCCTTCAAAACTTGTGGACAAATCCCATTGGGGAATTGGGTGGGTAACAGGCGGTCTGAGCCTGGATGCAGCCTTAACAAACCTTTTAACCAGCGGGTTTATGGGAAGCTGCTTACCTAAGCAGGCTGACAAGGCTGCAACTTGAACCCTCAAAGTGGAAGGACTAAGAACTTTGTCCAAGCCATCCTGAAAGAATTCCAGGATCTCTAGTATGGAAGGATCAGAGCTCTCAATTCCTTTGCTTAATGCCCAGGAGATCTTACGAATCCGGGCATAGTTCTTATTTGTAGACTCTGCTCTAGTGAGAGAGAAAGTACTTAGGAGTGCTCCCGAGAGTCCCTTAGATCGTAATAGGGACTGGTCCACCTCTAGGCTGTCAGATTGTAGGATTTCAGATCCTGGCAGAGCCTGGGCCCCTGAGACACTAAGTTCTGAATAAGGGGAAGCCTCAAATATTTCCCGTGAAGGGAAAACCAAGATCTCTTTGACCAGAATGGAATGATGGCGATTACAGAGACTTGGTCTGATCCTCATCAATTACCTTGGTATAATGGAGATTGGAGGGAACATGTATTCAAGCCTGAACTATCAAGGGATGGACAGGGCATCCACAGCCAAGGGATTGTCCTCCTTGTATAGAGCAGAACGTCTCTACCTTGGCATTGAGTCATTGGTTTCCATCAGGTCTACCTCTGGATGACACCATTTCAGGGAGATTGCTTGAAGGACCTCTGGATAGAGAGACCATTTCCTTGGAACAGTGATGTCACGACTCAATTGATCCGCCACTATATTCAGTGACCCTCGAATATGTACGGCAGAAAGATGGATTTAGGTTCTTCTCTGCCCAACTCAAGATCTTCCCCATTTCGCTTAGAAGGGTTTGTGATCGAATTCCTCCCTGCTTCTTCAAGTAAGGGACAGTTGTCATATTGTCCGGTCTCACTTGGACTGCCTTGTCTCTCAACTGGACGGCAAAGTGAAGTAGTGTCAAACGCACCGTTAGGAGTTCTTCTCCAACTAGATGACATCATTCTCTCAGGTAAATTTCAAGACCCTCGGGTTGGAATGTCGCTTAGGTGGGATCTCCAACCTGTGAGTGATGCATCCGTAGTCAACAGGGTCCAGTGAGGCTGGACCGTGAACTTTTCGTCTCTTAGCAGGATCCACCACTTGAGGGATGAGCGGGCTTCCTGAGACAGGAAAAAACTTCTGTCTAGACCTCTGGTTTTGTGATTCCAGGCCGACAGGACTTCTCTTTGCAGGGGGCGAAGATGCCATATCGCCCAAGGAACAGCCCCTGCAGCCGATGACATCAGTCCTATTGCTTTCATGCCTATCCTGATGGTGATTGGCCGAAGAACCAGTAGGACTTTTGTGGAAGGAAGAGATACTCTCATTAGACCTGAATTGATAATAAACCCTAGAAATGTCTTCTGGGTTGCTGGAGAGACTTGGGACTTTCCCCAATTTATAATCCAACTCAACTGTTGGAGAATTTTACCGTGGTGGATGGATGCTGTAGTAGGCCTTCTTTTGAAGAGGTTTTTCTCAGTCAGTTGTCCAGATAAGGAATAATCGTGATCCCCTAGATTCTCAGAGATACAGCTACCACAGATATCAGCTTGGTGAATACGTAGGGTGCTGACGTTATCTCGACATGGACAAATTGTCCCATCGATGTGAACCGAGAGCAAGGCAGGTGGTTTGGACTCCGCAACCAGAAATGAACGCACACGCGGTAGTTCAAGAAAAAAATATATATTTACTATAAGTTAATAAAGGCTAGTTAAAGGTAAAATGACAGGGATAAAGACAAGCAAAATATACAATATAGCATGAACAATTTCAAGGCAAATTCTGCAATGGTTTCTACTTTTACTCTGTCCACTTCTGCAGTATGGACACTGAATGAACAATATACTCAAAACTATCCCTAACTGACCCTGACTTCACATTTGGGTGCACCCCCTTTTCCCCAGTGGTCCAGGTGGACCGCTTACAGTCCGTAGAAGCGCGCGGTGGGGCCCAAAGTCGGTCCTTTCTTTTATAGTGAAGCGTCCTCTCCTCACTGTTATCAGGATCTCAGGAGAAATGAAGTTCTCTTTAACAGGGAAACCCAATGAATGCAATGTAATCCAACAGCAGATTCCACTCAGCACACTGACAGTCCTGCCGAATCCATACACTGAGCTGGGATGTAAGTCGGGATTTAGCAGTTACTGTCCAGTACGTCAACAGCACTGCGAGTCTCTATCTGTGGTATCCATATACACAGTCACAATGTCACTCTCACTGATCAGCCACTGAGCACAGTTCCTTTCACGTGGACTCACTAGTCCTGTTGTCTCTTTACACTCTGTTTGTCTCTGGACCAAGATACAGCTTAGCTGTACAGAAAAATCTCCACACCAGTTCAATACAACACTTGCCAAGATGGCTGCTGCTCTCTGTCTCGTCACTTCCTGCTTCTCTGCTCACACTCTGTCTGCAGAACAGGCAGGCTGACATAAAAGGGGGGGTCTCACTCCAGCATCATGTCACAATTACAATGGCTGCTGTCTTAAAGGAACAGAATCACAGAAATACATTAAACATTAACAGTTTATACAGACAAATGAAGCTTAGGACAACATTGGCTGTATCTTACATATTCCCCCCCACTTTAAGATTGGCAGTCCCTGCCTATGACTGTATATCCAGAGGGTTGTACTTTTATGCACAGAGTGGTAGTATACCGATGTATGGCAGGCCAAACAAACTCATCCTGCGCATACCGAACAGGGGGAATACCAGCATTTGGCCTAGTGGTCCGTCTGAGGACCGGTGGTATATTATGGGGTGCTGCAGCTATGGGCTGAGAAGGACCAGCGGATTCCGCACCAGAGGGGGCACAGGCCGGAGATACAGTAGTCACAGGTGGAACATCCCTAGGAGCAGGGATCGGCCAACAATCATCCTCCTCGTCGGAGGCCCATTCCGCACCTCCATTCTCTGACTGTGGGAGCTCATTCACATTGGCAGGCCCATCGTGATTTGTCCCTTCAGAATGACACAGGCGCAACATATTTCGGTGAAGTACTCGAACACAATCAGTTCCTTCTTTCTGGACCTGGTACACTGGCCCATTCGCATACTTGCGGCAACAACACGATACGGCAAAGCCTCCCATCTGCTTTCCAATTTCCCTTGGGGTTTCTTGACACGAACTAGCACCAGGTCGCCTGGTTGCAATGGTGCTTCTTGCACTGGGGTCTTATCAGGATGGGGATGTTCTTGCAGGCGCTGCCGCACCAATCGATGGATCGTCTCAAGTCTCTGCCGATGCGCCCGCACCCAAGAGGTTGGATCCCTCGGAGGGAACCCATCCACATCATTCAACTGTAATTCTCCCATACTTCACCCAGACCTCCCAAAGAGAAGTGTATAAGGAGAGTACCCCGTTGTAGAATGGACCTGATTGTTATAGGCCCACACCATTTCAGACAAGAACTGAGGCCACTGTAACTTCTTGTCTTCCTCCAGAGCAGCATCTGTAGCAGAGTTCTGTTGAATCTTTCACAGGCCCCATTTCCCTGAGGGTGGTATGGAGTCGTGTGCGACTTCTTTATCCCATAGATACGTTGAACTTCTTTCATTACGTGTCCCTCAAAGCAGGCACCCTGGTCTGAGTGGATGCGTTGGGGGCACCCATATACTCGAATGAAATCTTGGCACAGAGCACGAGCTGCTGACTCAGCTGTCTGGTCCTTGGTGGCGGTTACCACCGCAAATTTGGTGAAGTGATCCACCATTACGAGGCAATACTGGTGTCCGCTATTGGATGGGCCCACCATTAGATAGTCTATCATGACGATTTCTAAAGGTTCCTGGGTCACGATGGTTTGCAGGGGAGCTCTCTGTTCTATTGCCTTATGGATCTCACAAGTTCGACAGCTGCGGCATACTTCTTCGACCATTTGACGAAGACCAGGGCAGTAAATCAGTCGCTGTAACCAACGAAAGGTCTTCTCATGACCAAAATGTCCATTCTTATTATGAGCCTCAACTGCCAACGAGCGAGCCAGTTCACTAGGCACCACAATTTGGTATCGAATGTCAATCTCAGAAGGTAAATAGACCTTTCGGCATAGCACTCCATTTTTCATCTCCAACTTTTCCCACTGACTCAAAACAGATAATATCTCACGTGTCAGTCGTTCTCTTTCCTCTCTACAGGGCTTTTGGCCTTTCTCAACACACTTGATCATCTGCGCCAGCCCCTCATGGGTCTGTTGTATCTGTGCCCATTCCTGTCGTGAGGGACCAAAGAAAGGAGCCATTTCAGTCCCCTCCATCTCAAACTGATTAGTGGCGGTCAAGGCCTGTGAAAATCTGCTGAAGTCGGGCACCTCCACATGCTCCAACTCATGATCCACGTCTTCTGTGGGGGTCTGGGCAGTTACCCTAGAAAGTCCGTCAGCATTCTGGTTCTCTGTCTTGGACCGATACTTAATGCGGTAATTGAACGTAGACATTCGGGCTATCCACCTCTGCTCTAACGCCCCGAGCTTGGCATTTTCCAGGTGAGCTAGTGGGTTGTTGTCAGTCAGTACTAAAACTTCAGCACCGGTCAAATATTCAGAGAATTTCTCGGTCATGGCCCATACTAGTGCCAACAGCTCCAATTTAAATGAACTATAATTCTCGGGGTTTCTTTCAGAATCTCTCAAAGACCGGCTGCCGTACGCTATGACCCTCTCCTGGCCATCCTGAAGCTGGGAAAGCACTGCTCCAAGACCATACAGGCTTGCATCTGTATATAGCTGGAACGGCAAGTGGTAATCAGCATATGCCAAGATTGGGGCTGTTGTCAGTGCATCCTTCAATCCCTGGAAGGCTTGTTCCTGTTCAGGTCCCCACTTCACGGACCGGTTCTTTGGACCACCGGATGTGCCTCGTAGGAGAGCATTAAGTGGTGCTGCTACCTTGGCGAAATCCTTAATAAACCGTCGATAGTAACCGGCTACTCCAAGGAACGCCCTCACTTCTCGCAGGGTAGTCGGTATCAGCCAATCTTGAACAGCCGCTATCTTGTCTCTTGATGGTCTCACCCCTTCTCCTGATACGCGGTGACCCAAGTAATCAATTTCAGATTGGAACAACCGACATTTACTGGGTTTCAATTTGAGCCCATGTTCCCGCAATCTTCGAAATACTTGCCCCAACTGGTGGAGATGGTCTTCAAAGGTCGCAGAATACACTATAATGTCATCCAAGTAGATGAGAGTGAACTCAAAGTTGAAGTCACCGAGACATTTCTCCATAAACCGCTGAAACGTTCCGGGTGCATTTGTCAACCCGAAGGGCATCCGGTTAAATTCGTATAGTCCCATGGGCAAGATGAATGCCGTCTTCTCCTTGTCTTTTGTTGCCATCGGCACCTGCCAATACCCACTAGCCAGATCTAGTGAGGAGAAGTACCGGGCTCTCCCTAGCGCTGAGAGGGACTCCTCAATACGTGGCAAGGGGTAGGAATCTCGTACGGTGCAAGCGTTTAACTTCCGATAGTCTACGCAAAATCGGATGGACCCATCTTTTTTTCTTACTAACACCACAGGAGCCGCCCAGGGACTCTGGCTTTCTTGGATGATCCCACCCTGTAGCATCTTAGCTAACAGTTCTTTCACTTCCTGATACAACTGTGGAGGAATTTGTCGGTAGCGCTCTCTAATTGGAGGGGTGTCTCCTGTGGGAATCTCATGGTAGATCCCTGTGGTACATCCAAAATCTTCAGCATACCGTGCAAAGGTGGCTCGGTTCTCCCACAACAGTTCATCTACCTTCTGCACCCATTCCAGAGAACATGAAATTACATCCATCTTCATCTGTTCTCGAATTGCACAGCCATTCCATTCAGAGGTGGGTTCCTCATCTTCTCCCATGGACACAGTTACGGTCCACTCATCCCTTTCAGTCGGCTTCAGCTGCATTGGAGTTACTTTCCTTACTTCCTCCGGAGTCACATAGATGTTAGCCAGCAGCCTCCCTGGGGTCAGGTCCACACTCTGGTCCTGAGTGTTTACACATCGAAGTGGTACTCTTCCATTGCGAACTATTGCCAAGGAACGGGCCACTAGCGGATCAACACCTCCTTCGGCTGCCTGCAGTGGTTCTACCAACACAGCTATGCCCTCTAGTTTCCGACAGGTGCCTACGGGCATGGACACTATTGTCTCCCGACTGGGTGGCAGTGTAACTTTTGTATGCAAAGGAACTGAAATTCGAGCCAGAGGACGCTGTGCATCTGAACTTTTCTGTAAGCCACATGTCCGGATCAGCCGCTGGAAAGCTGTTTGAGTAGGCCGATGGGTGGTGGTTTCTTTCCAATAACCGTGACCTTTCTTTTCAAAGAGGATCTGATCTAATTCTTTTAACACATTCATCCCCAAAATGACAGGGACCTTTACTTCATGTGACTCCTGTACCACCACAATGCCTTTCCTACCTAGATCTTGGCCACATACCCGGACATTCATCCAGGCCACTCCCACGACCGGAACTGGTAACTGGTTAGCTGCGACCACTCTTACGAATGTATGGGGATCATATTTCACATGTTGCCGGAAGTACCGTTCATAACAGTCTCTACTCAAGGTCGTTACTTGGGAACCCGTGTCAATCATCCCGGTAACCGGAATACCCTCCATTTCCACGTGTATGACAGGACTTGCAGTGATCAGGTCATCATCAGGGCATTCTCCCCTCATAGTCTCCTTGTCAGTCTCCCCTACTACACGCCCTACAGCAGCAGGGGACTTCAGTTTAACGGCGGTCTCTCATAAGTTTGTCGCTGCTCTGGACATCTAGCAGCAACGTGGCCCATCCGTCCACACTCCCAGCAGCGTATCTCCCGTCGTTCTGGCCATCTGTTTGGGCCCCTTCGGTAAGCCCCTTCGATTTCTCCTGAGCACTGCACTAAATGATTTGGACCCCTTCGGTAGGTCCTATCCTCACCCCTCCAGCGGGGTGGTGGGTGATTCTGACTTGCTGGGTGTGGATGGCTCACCCTTTCATTTCCAGTCTTCTGGAAGTCTGCAATTTTCATAGACTGCTCATCACAACGAGTGTGCAAGTGTTCCATTTGTTCTTGCAGTTTCTGCATTACTGTGAGAATTTCTTTAACCGTCCCTTTTTCTACTGTCTCTGAGCCAGAACTAGCCCCCTGTGACAAAGTAACTCCAACTGCGGTCTGGGGCCTCGGGACCATACTATTGGCACGGGAGATGGCCTCTACCTGTACATCATGGAATTTAGCATCAGTCTCTCGTCGTATAAAATCCTGCATAGTCACAGTTAAACTGCCATCACGTATCCCCAGGACAAACTGGTCACGGAGAGTCCGATCAGGGTTACAGAAGGCTGGCGAGCCCCCTCTTTCCTTCCTTTGAATATCTCGGAGCAGTTCTTGTAGGGCATTTGCATACTGGGGAAGGCTTTCATTCTCCTGTTGTACCCTCTGGAAGAACCGAGCCTGCAGAGACCCCAGCAATGCAGTTTCTCCATAGATGGTTTCTAGAATCTGGACTACTTGCTCAAATGTCTGCCTTTGTTCAAATGGCCTCAGTATCACCGTGGTCTTAGCATCCCCTTGTAATGTCAATATTGCTAGCTCTACTAGTACTTCTGGTGCGGTCTGGTACATTCGCTGTATCATTCGTATCTGTTCCACCCACATACTCACTGACATATTATTGCCATCAAATTTAGCTAACTGACTCATTATAGCCCCTGCTGGCATTCTTCCTCCAGCACCATTCTCTCTAACGGGTGCGTCACCGTCCATTCTGGTAAGCGGATCCTGCCGACTACGCCAATTTGTGAACCGAGAGCAAGGCAGGTGGTTTGGACTCCGCAACCAGAAATGAACGCACACGCGGTAGTTCAAGAAAAAAAATATATATTTACTATAAGTTAATAAAGGCTAGTTAAAGGTAAAATGACAGTGATAAAGACAAGCTAAATATACAATATAGCATGAACAATTTCAAGGCAAATTCTGCAATGGTTTCTACTTTTACTCTGTCCACTTCTGCAGTATGGACACTGAATGAACAATATACTCAAAACTATCCCTAACTGACCCTGACATCACATTTGGGTGCACCCCCTTTTCCCCAGTGGTCCAGGTGGACCGCTTACAGTCCGTAGAAGCGCGCGGTGGGGCCCAAAGTCGGTCCTTTCTTTTATAGTGAAGCGTCCTCTCCTCACGGTTATCAGGATCTTGGGAGAAATGAAGTCCTCTTTAACAGACAGGGAAACCAACTGAATGCAATGTAATCCAACAGCAGATTCCACTCAGCACACTGACAGTCCTGCCGAATCCATACACTGAGCTGGGATGTAAGCCGGGATTTAGCAGTTACTGTCCAGTACGTCAACAGCACTGCGAGTCTCTATCTGTGGTATCCATATACACAGTCACAATGTCAGTCTCACTGATCGGCCACTGAGCACAGTTCCTTTCACGTGGACTCACTAGTCCTGTTGTCTCTTTACACTCTGTTTGTCTCTGGACCAAGATACAGCTTAGCTGTACAGAAAAATCTCCACACCAGTTCAATACAACACTTGCCAAGATGGCTGCTGCTCTCTGTCTCGTCACTTCCTGCTTCTCTGCTCACACTCTGTCTGCAGAACAGGCAGGCTCACATAAAAGGGGGGGGGGGGTCTCACTCCAGCATCATGTCACAATTACAATGGCTGCTGTCTTAAAGGGACAGAATCACAGAAATACATTAAACATTAACAGTTTATACAGACAAATGAAGCTTAGGACAACATTGGCTGTATCTTACATCGACACAGGACAGAAAAAAACACGTTGCGTTGGTACTTCCTTCCTTATATTGAGAAGGGAGAGGGGTTAATATTTAACCAATGAATTGTTCATTAAAAATTCCATTCTGTGCTACCAGCACACAGGGGCAGAAATACCCCAGTGTTGTGTTGCTGGTGGGAGGAAAGGGAAGAGGAAGTACTGGGCTATGAGAAATTTATTCTCAAATAGTGCAACACTGCGGCTGCTGGTGGGGCTGCCATGACCAGAATCAGTGTTGCTATTGTCAAACACATTCTTATTGTTAGTGCTTGCACAAGTGTTTCCTTCTCCCTCTCATTTAGCCTGTCTCCTGTCCTGTTTTTTCCCAGTCACTTTACTGCACACTGCTTAATTATGATAGCGAATGGCAACAATTCTGACACTGTATCTTTTTTTTTTTTTTTTTACAAAAAACTGTTTAAAAAATAACAAAGCACTAGAACACAGTTATTATTACTCTAAAACACACTGCATCAGTCAGCTTGTTGTTTGTTTTTTTTTACTGTTACAACGGCAGTTTATATGTATTGGTTAACTCTTACTAAAAAGAGATTTTTCAGAGTAGCACAGCCTGCGTCTGTGTATTTCCATTAGAATAACAGTTTGTGTGTATATTGGGTAACCAAAAAAAAACAAAAAACCTTAAGAAATGGAGATTTTTGAGATTGACACAGGACACCTCAGTGTTTTGCCATTACGATGACAGTTTGTTGTATATTGGGTAACAAAAAAAACCTTTAACAAATGTAGATTTTTCAGATCAGCACAGTCTACATCAGTGTTTTGCTGCTACAATGGCAGTTTGTGTATATAAAAAAGCCCTTAAAAAACTGAGATTTTGCCAATAGAATGGCACTTTGCATGTATTTAATGGAAAAATAAAATCTTGCTCCAGAAAAACCTTATCAAAAGTTTTTTCACAAAGGCTAGGGTCACATCTGTCTTAGAGTTTCTGTAGCAGAGAAAAGTTCTACTTGCAGGGATCTACAAGGGTCTGACACACAGGACCTCACCTGTGCCATAATAGCGGGGCTCTCGATAATGTTGCTGCTCATTCACCATACAAACTGTAGTGACAAGTGTAGATACTGCAGCATGGTCCACCTCAGATCTAACATTGATGATCTATCCTAAGGCTAGGTTCACATCTGCATTGGAGTCTCCTGCATGGAGGACTTTTCTCTCTGCTGGTTTCAGTATGAAACCGGCGGAAACCCAACAGAGACCCAGCGGACCTCATTATAGTCTATGGGTTCTATGGGTAACTACTGTTTTAGCGGACAGGCTCTCCGTGTTTCGGGTCCCCATTTGACCTGAACGATGGAGACCCAACGTTAGTGTGAACTTGGAATAAGGATAGGCCATCAGTACTAAAAATTGGATAACCCCTTTAATGGGTGACCAGCACCATTTTACCATTGTTGAGCTTTAACCAGTTTGACACCTCTTTTCTTTAATATTGTGAAGGTGGACGTAGAAGGTAGCAAGAAGAAAAGATAAGCATGGCTGTCACCACGGATGCATAGTATATTGGCACATTGTATGTAGGACAATTCTGCCATTGGGGTCACAGTGATTAGATGAAACGGTCCAGAAAGTGGTGCAATGGCTGCCATGTTGAAAGAGGAACACCATAGTGGCAAGTCGTGACAATACTGCCGCTCTGAGCATATGACTGATCACATGATCAGCTTCCCTTTGCATGTCAGAGGTGATGGGCTGGACCAACTCTGCTTGTATAGCGGATTCAATTGGTCATATCATGGCTGTCGTTTACGGTCTGTGTCATGGTCGGTGACCTTCGTATGGTCATCTACATTTGGTTGGGTGGAGATCTAGAGACGTAATATATACCCTAAAATGGAGCCCTCTTATGACTGTGGTAAACTGGCCTGTTACCCCACAATCTGGCCTATGCACACAATAGTGCTAACATATGTGAAAACGGCCATTTTGGTCTATTGAAGTCCTTTGAATAATGACCACGTGAAGACTGTTTTTGACACACGGCATATTAAAACCCGCAAATGTCTTCGGGTCTCTTCACATGTCTCTATGTACATCAAAACAGGCAGAACATGTCAGGCTTTTGACGGTCTTGAAAAATGATCTATCAAAAAAAAAAAAAAAAAAGATGGACATAACCCTATAGACATTCATGGTTTTAAAAACAGCTCTGTGAAAGTTGTGTGAATGAGGCCTTACCGAAATGTAATCTTAATCGATCCATAATTGTAAGAGTTGCATGAAAGAGCATCAACAGTTTGGGCAGTTTGTGGGACAATTTGCAGCCCACGTTTTCTTCATGAAATAACCAAAGTCACTGCAAATCCCTGGCCTAAAATATCTCATGTACATATACTTAAAGGCTACATGGCCATGGTCAGATTCTGTGGGGCACATTTATTAAGCTACTTGCACTTTTCTTGGTGTAAATTGTGCTTTTTTGTGGTCTTTTTCTGCTCTACGCTTCAATTATGAAGCATTTGCGCCTTTTTTCCCAGATGTTTGGCTGCTCTCGCCACGTTTTCTTTTTGGTGAGAAAAGGGGGCATGGTCTAAATAGAGAACCTTTTAACGCTGTATTTATGACTTGTGCCTTTTTTTTTAAAAAGGAGCAAAAAAAGGCGCAACTGCCCTCCAGTGTATGGGTAGCGTAAAAGAATCCGTCAGGTTAGAAAGTATTAAAAAGGGGCAATTGCGCCTTTTTGACCAAAAAAGGGGCAAAGTGCACATGGCCTAAAAAGGCGCGTCTACACTAACATGTGCACAACATTTACCAAAGAGGTGCGGCCCACATCATAAATAAGCACCACAGTACAACTAAAAAGCCTAACTAACCCCCAGTATTCAGTTTTGATCAGGTTTTTAATGCAATCAGGAAAAAAAAACACCAAAAAAATAACAAGGACGAGCAGCGTCTGTCCACTTTACTTTCTCTCGCTTTATGATCCACATTTGCTTTTGGCTTCAAAACTGCATCCAGAACCAGATTGTGCACAGTTAGAGTGGATTCACATGGTGCTTTTTTTTCTTCACAAAAATGCATGTACAAACATGGGCCTTTTTACATGTGTTTTTGAGGAATAATACACCATGTAAACCCAGCCTCACCCAGAGGAACGGGAACAAATCCTAGTATGAACTCATTGCTATATTGTTATAAGATGTGGTGGAGAAGGTCCAGCTGAGCACAATGAGGTGTCAGGTGGAGGGATGACCATGTGATGGGTGGGGTATAAAGCTCAGCTCTCTCTCCCCTTTCCTTGTGTGACTTGTTAGGATGGATCTGTGGTGCAGTTGTCTGGTAGTGGGTCTTCTCTGTGGGCCAGGTTTTAGCAGTGCCTTGGGTAGACATCGCCGCCAGTCAGATGCTAGATGGAGCAATTATCAGCCTGGATGGGAATCTTCTAGAGGACTTGGACAACTTTCTACTCTAGTAGGCTCTCCTAGAGGAAACTCTTTTCCTCAGTCAGTGTCTGGTTTTGGGTCTCTGAGAGGTGTTCAGCCTGTGTCTGGATGGGGCTCCAGGTATCCTGGAGGAGGATTTCAGCCCCGACAATTAATACAACCTACACAATCTCCATCCTCTCCTATCCGTTTGCAGTGTGCTGAGGACAGTATGGTGGTGACTGTGAACAGAGACTTATATGGTAATGGTAAGCTGGTGAAGCCCTCAGACCTGACCTTGGGTACCTGCCAACCTACAGCAGTACAGCCTTCTGGAGTGGTATTTCAAAATGGTCTTCAAGACTGTGGAAGCAACTTAGCGGTAAGTTTGGAGTAAATGTTTTAATGTCTATTGTCCCAGTTAGCTATTGTCAGTTCATGGAATCCCTTCTGGCTGTCCATTGTATGCAGGAAATCTGTGATGACCAGTTGTGGAGAGATTGTGCACCTAAGCTTATGAGTGTCTACTTGGTATTCAGCTAAAACTTTTGTTCTAAACTGATGCTTGAGAGCTTTTAACAATCTCTTGTGATGTTTATCCTTCAAGATGACTCCAGGTTGGCTTGTCTACACCATCAACCTACTTTACAAACCCACTTCTCCCAGCAATGTTCCCATCACCAGGTTCAACCCTGCTCTGGTTCCCATCCAGTGTTATTACCCACGGTGAGTCTGTAACTATGATTTGGTCTATATTCAGATCTTCTGAAGGAGATGGAGTGAATCATGGAGAATTAGGATAAGGTCACCTGTCTGTTACTTGATGCATCATGGTGAATTTATTAAGACTGGCACTTCCTATGCCAGTCTTCATTTCCATGTTGGCATGTAGTGTGCTTGAATTAAGAGGCTTCTGTCTACTCCGGCACATCTTGAGATGCCAAAAATGAATTCTATGCCATAGTTTTCAGATATAACTCAGGGTATTTTTTTTTTTTTTTACAATTTGTTATAGTAAATCTATCTGGCCAAGCTTACCTGGCCCTCCCTAATAGCTGCCCTATCCAATAGCTTAGAAACTTGAGTAAGCTGGTGAATTTTGCCTTCCCCCACCCAATAGTCCTGTCCATAAAATCATAAGGCTCGTGGTTTTCTAATCTGCTTCTCATTAAAAACCTTTCCTTGTCAGACATGGCAATGTGAGCAGTAACCCCATCAAACCAACATGGTTTCCCTACATGACCACAGTCTCTGCAGAAGAGAGACTGTCCTTCTCTCTCCGTCTCATGAATGGTAAGAAGCTTTTCTAGCTCTATTGTCATGGTACGTCTCCTGGCCTATTATAAAACTCCAGAATATTCTCTTTAGCTGACTGGAGTGCTCCCAGTTCCTCAATGGTCTTTCAGCTTGGTGACATGCTCTACTTAGAAGCCACTCTGGACATTCAGAACCATGACCCAATGATGCTGTTTGTGGATACTTGCAAGGCCACCATCACTGCAGATATGACCTCAGCTCCTAGTTATGACATAATCTCTAACAATGGGTGAGTTTCTACAATAATTCTGTACACATCTTCACAAAGCATTGTTCTTTAACTGAGCTCCTTCCTCTACAGATGCTTGATGGATGGGATGCAAGAAGATTCTTCTTCAGCCTTTGAAATGCCAAGACCTCAACCAAACATCCTCCGGTTCAAGGTTGATGCCTTCGTCTTCACTGACAGTTATACACCTTTGGTAAGGTCTTTGGCTATGAAGTTGGACTGTCTGTACTGACTTGGTATATAGTCATCTGGCTAGGCTTTCCTTAAATAGACTGACTGCACTGCCCAGATGGTCCAGCTAATGCTTGGCATGCTCAGTTTGTTTACAGCTGTTGCTTCCAGACTCTTAATAATCTTGTGTAATGTGAAGATAACATGAATTGTAAATCTATTCTAGATCTTCATCACTTGTTCTCTGAGAGCTGCTGCCATTAACCAGACTCCAGATCCAATGAATAAGGCCTGCTCCTACAACAAGGCTACTGGCAGGTAAGGTCCAATGTAGCTATTTTACTCCTTAGTTGGTGTCTTGAAGGACCACTTGACTATATTAGGCTCAATTTCTGTTCTAGTTGGTCACCTGTGGAAGGCCCAAGTGGGATCTGCCAGTGTTGCTCCACTGGGAATTGTGTAGCTAGCCAGGGAATTCCTTGGATGCCTCCCCCTGGAAGGCCAAGAGGGTTTGGGAAGAGAGATGTTGGTGAGTCATATTTGCAACATAATCTCAAGACCTCCACCCCATTCATGGCTCCAACATGCATGATCCTCATCAATAACCTTCAGTATAAAGACTGGGTGGATTAGATGAAGTCTGTGCCAATTAAGTACTATAGTTTGGACACACCTGGTCAATGTACCCACTGTTTCTTAACTGGTGGACCTGGATGTTTAGCATCACATGTTGTACATCTGATTCATGAATACCCCTTCTAGTGAAAATCAGTGTCTCTAAGGTTGAACATTAGTCTTCAATGAACCTGATGTCATGATGCTTCTGTAAATTCCTGTCCACATGAAATTTCACCTGTGGCATACAAGCTTAGACTATTCCTGCTGCTAAATTACTTTCCTCAAGCCCAAAGGCTTGGATATTCTAGAATGTATTATGAACAGAACCTCTGCAAACATATTACAAGAGGCTTATTATCCTTGTTACTTTTTCCCAGCTTCTAAAGAGAAACATGGGCAAGCCACGGTAGGTCCTCTTCTACTGACTGGAGCCAAGCCTAACCAGATTTCGAGTGCAGGAACTGCCCAAGCTTCCAGGATGAGTGCAGGACGTGAATCTCTACAGCTGTGGGTGCTGGTGGCCATTGGCTCGGTCTCTGCAGTAGTTGTTGTCGTTGGTTTTGCTATGGTTGTAAAATGTCTCTGTAAAAAATCTTCCCACAAAGAATCTGTGTCAAAATAAACAGTTTTTGAGTAGGTCTTGTTTATGATCTCCTTAATACGGCCAAATTTGAGTTGGGGTTCCAAGGGTTTATAAAGATATAAGCTCTCTACCTCAAGGGGAAGTCTTGGGTAGCATACAGTAGATATCTGTGAAAGAAAACCTATGGGGCTACAACTTGTTGCTGCTGGTGAGCAGCTCACTCAAAACTACTTAGGTCCTGTCAGCATGTCCAGCAAAATTCTTAGTTGCTAAAGTCAATCCCTTTAAAGAGGAATTTTTACCATTCACTAACTACAGTTCATATCTTCCTTCAATAGGTGTCATCTACACTGATTCCAGTGCAGTTGGAAACTTTAGCCCCCTCCATTCCTGAATAATCAGTGCTATTGTTTCAGCACCCATTGTTAGGCTTCTACTGTTCATTTGGGTGGTCCCTTTTTCTGTGCTCCAGCATAGGACCTCCCACCTGGCAGTAGGCAGCCAAATTAACATATTTTCTGAAACTATCAACACCAATTGCTCAGGAATGGTGGGGTCTAGAGAAACTCTAACTGCACTGGAATCAGGAGAGCATCCTGTGGTGTAGTTAAGATTGCAACGCTTACAGTTGCGACTGGGGCTCTATGCCAAGTGGTCCACAGACTCCCTCCACCCATTCTCACTATTTCTGGTTGTACTGTCACTTGCTCTCCTGTGCATCCTCCTTTCTGGTGCTCTGAGGTGCTGCAGTGGAGGAAACAAGGGAGGAAGATGCAGGTGGCACAGGAAGAAAAGAACTATTAACTGCAAACCTCCCAACTTTCTAAGGACAGAATGGGTGCCACCATTTTGGAAAGGATCCCTGACAGCCGGGCCAGCGATCCAAGCCTGTTGAAGGCTCCCAAGCTCATCTGGCACTTTACTTATATTCTAGGCTGCTCTCTGCAGAGTGTAATAGAAGTACTGATATTTTGTAATTCATTAATGATCAGACCCCCCCCCCCCCCCGGGGTTCAAGAACCCTAATGGGTCTAATACTTTTGTGTGTGTGTGTATATATATATATATATATATATATATATATATATATATATAATTTTTATGATTAAAGATTCAAATCACCTCTTACCCTAGAATACACATAAAAGTAAAGAAAATTACTGCAAAACACACACACACACACACGGTACCCTGTGTCTGAAAACGCCCAGTCTACAAACTTATAAATGTGGGGAAAAAAAAAATCAAGTGCCGAACAAACTTTTTTTTTTTTTTTTTGTTTCGCCTCACCTCTAATAATTTGAATAAAAAGTCATTAAAGCAATAACAATTCCCCAAAATGGTATATCTGAAAGTACACCTGCCTCCGTAAAAAAAAAAAAAAAAAAAATGCCCCTATGTATCTCCATACACAGCGCAAAGTTACAAGCGCCTACGAAAAAAAAATTTGTATTTTTGTGAAGGGGTTAAACTGTATATACATTTGGAATCTCTTGAATTGTCCCGAAACAGAATACAGGTGACATCTCATTTTGGCTGAACAGTGAACGCCGCAAAAACGAAGCTCAAAGTCACACCAATTCAGTTTTTCCAATTCCATCCCGTTCTGAGTTTTTGTCCAGTTTCCCAGTACATTGAACAGAATAATAAATGGTAACATTATGAAGAATAATTTGTCCCAGAAAATTAAAAAAGTTATGTTTGGAAGGCGGGAAGTCAAAAAAAAAAAAAATACCGCCAGCGCGAAGGGGTTAAATATTACTAATCCATCCACTGCCGTAAGAGCAACAGTCCATATAGCAGATCAATGTGGTAACGTTTCGTCTAATATTGACCTGAGGCCATGAATAGAGGAGTCCACCTGTTGCACAGAAAACTGGTGTGCAAGACATGATCAATTTCCCCAATGGTCCTGCAGCATACATCCCCATTTGAGTTACTGTTCTTGGTTGCCACTTTTCGCGCTAACCATGCTGGATATCCAAGCCATGGCTTCAGAGTTTCCTTAAGTGTATTTGCCAGTTTTTGCCAGTTGCGCACTATACATCTGGGTTCTTGGCTGCTCATTGGCATTCTGTTGCCTGCTCAGATGATTTGAGGCATTATCACATAAGAAACTCAGCCATAGATGGTAGTCTTACTGTATGGTCCACATTGTCAAAAAAAAAAAGTGACCAAAACTTATAGGAGCAGAATGCCACACCAACCTTGCCTTCTTGTTATTATGCCAAGAGTGCGGCAGTGGCAAATAGCACTGGCAACTACAGAATTTCAAGACAAAATTGTGGCACACTGTTAGCATGCCTTCCACTTGAAAAGTGAACTAATAAAGAATTGACTTCAAATCCACCGAAAATTACCCCTCTATGGGAGCAGATGCAGCACCAAGGAGTGACAATTACAGAATTTCAAGAAAAATTTGTGGCCTGCCAGCTAAAAAAGCTAGAATATCTTCTGAAATGGAAAGGATACTATGACCCTGAGAAAAGCAGTTAGGAACCAGAAAAGAACTTGGATTATCCCACCACTTATCCCTGTATGGGAGAACATGCAGCACCAAGGTGTGTAAATTTACATAATTTCAAGAAAAAAATGTGGTACAATATCGGTGTGCCTGTTATGCTAGCTGAAAAAGCTAGAATATTTTCTGAAATGGAAATTATTCTATTGACCATGAGAACAGCACTTGGGAGCCTGGAAAGATCTTGGATTATCCTGACAGGTATCCCTGTATGGGAGCATATGCCGCACCAAGGTGAGAGAAATGACAGAAGAAATTGTAACACACCATCTGTTGGCTTGCTAGTTGAAAAGTAATAAAGAATTAAGTGTAGAAAAAAGCCCACCAAAAATTACCCCTTTATGGTTTTACTTGGGGAACCAAGTAGTGACAATTTACAGAATTTCAAGAAAAATTTGTGGCACACCGTCACTGTGCCTAGCCTACCAGCTTAAAATGTTGGGCTATCCTGCAAAGGTGATTATGAGGTAGAAGATGTTATTTTTCCTCTCACAATTACCTACTCCATCATGTCTGTTTCCAGCATCAGTGGAAATGTGTCTGCCAGTTCCATCACCACCCAAGCTTGTTTTAGACCTACCCCAAGCAGGTTTTTTTGGATATTGGGGCTGCAAAGTGGATGGACTTGTTAGTAATGTAGCTGCCTCCACCGTCTTCCTCTGATGTCACCCTGACCTGGTTGGCAGGTCTTATCTACAATAGAATCATCATCAGATTTAGTAATTTCATCATGTTCCCAGCTTTTTTTGTGACTCATCTTGGAAATGGGATTCCTCTATGCCCTCACAATTCCTAACAGATTTCCCCCTACTTCTCCTACCAGTAGCACTAGAACACAGTTAGTATTACACTACGTCAGTAAGTTTGTTTTTTTGTATTGGTTAACCAAAAAAGAAACCCTTACTAAAAAGAAATTTTTCAGAGTAGCACAGCCTGTGTCTGTGTATTGCTATTACAATGATAGTTTGTGTGTATATTGGGTAACCAAAAAAAAACCTTAAAAAATGGAGATTTTTCAGATTCACTCAGGCTGCATCAGTGTTTTACTGTTATAACGGCAGTTTGTATGAATATTGGGCAACCAAAAAAAAACCTCTTAAGAAACTGAGATTTTTCAGATTGACACAGGATGCCTCAGTGTTTTGCCATTACAATGGCAGTTTGTTATATATTGGGTAACAAAAAAAAAACCTTAACAAATGGAGATTTTTCAGATTAACACAGTCTGCATCAGTGTTTTGCTGTTATAATGGCAGTTTGTGTATATAAAAAAAACCCTTAAAAAACAGATTTTGCCGATAGAATGGCACTTCGCATGTATTTAATGAAAAAATAAACTCTTGCTCAAAAAACCCTTAACAAAAGTTTTTTTCATGAAGGTTCACATCTGTGTTGAAGTTTCTGTAGGAGAGAAAAATCCTCTTTGCAGGGATCTGTGGGGGTCTGACACCCAGGACCTCACCTGTGCCACAATAGCGGGGCTCTCGCTAATGCTTGCATACTCTGAGCCACACTGCTCATTCACCATACAAACTTTAGTGACAAATGTAGATATTGCAGCACGGTCCACCTCAGATCTAACATTCCCCTTACGTCCGACAGCAGCACAATATGGGGTATCTCTGCCCCTGTGTGTTGTTTAGGACAGTGGAACCTTTAATTAGCACCAAATTTAAGGTGCCTCCTACTGGCCCTATAAGAGGGCACCTGAGACCTCCCTCCACTGTGTTTTTTTCTGTCCTGTGTGGGACAGGTGGACGGAGGTCTCTGGTGACCTCCCGTTGCTAGGGGTTTTTTCCTAAAAAAGCTCCTGGCTTACCTTTTTGGGGGTACCTCGGTCCTTTCCTACTTTCCTAAGATCCTTCGGTCCTTCGGGCCTTTTTCCGCTCCGCAGCGCAGCGTTGCCTGGCTCATCGCTCTGCAAGCAGCGCGATCCCGGAAGTAAGCGGGGAACCTCTTCGGCCGGAACCTTTTTTTTCGGTCCCGTGTTCCCCGGGGAGGAAGCCTTTGTGCACCACCGCGGCCTACTTCCGGTTTTCTCGGAAAAGTGCGGTAAGTTTGAAAATTGGAATTTTAATGGCAAAATATAGATTTGTTTTTTGCTGCTTGTATGTTGAGCCTCTGGCTTAGGATTATGCTCCTCTATGTTCCATTATGGCATTTGACCTCGTTTTGCGCTGTATGAATATTTTCTTTGTCTGGCTCCTCCCCTCGCTGCTGTATTACATTTATAAGGTTCTCAGTCCTTTACTTGGTGAGCTTGTGGTTACTAGCTCCTCTTCTGCGGTTTGCGGTGTCTGGGTTTTTCCTGACGGGATCTTTTTTTGAAGTAACCGATTTAAAAAGTAAGGTACTCCTTGGTTTTTTTCTTCTTGTGCGATGCTTGGCAATCTTCCATTCTACATTGTCATGTGGCTTTTGATGTTTCAGATGTCATCTTCTGCATCAGGTAACGGTGATGGGCTTAGGAGGAAAAAGTCCTCTAAACGTAAACACCTAACGTGTTTGGATTGCAATACCCCTTTACCTGACGGCTATGATTTTACCCGCTGTCGCCAATGCCGCGGACCTCCGTCAGAAGAACCTTTTATAAGAGAGGTTGTCACCTGGGTAAAGGGCTATATGGAGGAGTCTCTTAAGGAGATCCGTTCTTCCATCGCCCAGATTGCCAAGAGACCGCGGGTTGAGACACAGTCCTCCCTACGCATCGCTGACGAAGATTATCAGATAGTGGACGAGACACTCTCATCTGACGATTCCACTGAAGATTCCAGCAGGCCATGCTTCCCACTCGAAAAATTAAGCCGGCTGCTAAAGTCCATCCGGTCTAAAGATCCTGATGTTGACGGGGGAAGCCTCCACGTCCACCTATAGAGGACCTAGGGTCTTCCAAGTGGACGAGACATTACAAAGATTAATGTCTTCAAAGTGGAAATGTCCTGAAAAACCTCTTGTGGTTTCTAGGAGGTTCAAGGCTTTATTCCCAGTTGCTCAATGGGATCAATGGGGTCCTCCTCCCAAGGTGGATATGGCAGTGGCCAAACTGTCCCGTCGCACTATGGTACCATCAGATGATGGATCAAATTTGCACGACGCCATGGACAGGCGCATCGACAATACCCTCAAGAAGGCTTATTCAGCTGCCTCGGCCCAGACCGCTGTGGCGGTTGCGTCTTGTGAAGTGTCAGCCAAATTATGCACTGACCTGGTTCACCTCGAGAGGGACATCGACTCTGGAGTCTCCAGAGATGAGCTGCTAGGGTTTCTAGGCTCGGTTTCCCTGGCAGCTGAATATTTAGCGGAGGCCTCCCACCATCAATTAAGGCTGGCGACCAAATCTCTGGCACTTACCACTGCAGCAAGAAGACCTCTATGGTTAAAACCCTGGAGAGCTGATTTCCCCTCAAAATATAATTTGTGCGCATTACCCTTTGAGCCAGGTAGAGTCTTTGGCAGTGCCCTAGACGAGATACTGGAGGGCTTGGCTGATAGGAAGGGTAAAACTTTACCCCAGGCCTTTAGAGGTAGATCTAATTCTGGCCGTGATAGAGGCTATCCGCTCGTCGTGGACGGCAGTCCCAAAGAGGCTCTAGATATTCCTCTAGAGGCGCCGTCCGGAGATTCCCGAAGTCTGATGATAAAAAGGAGAAGCCTAGCTTTTGACATCAGGAGCAGTCTTCCTGTGGCCGAGATTCCTGTCGGGGGTCGTCTCTCCCATTTTTTCAACTGCTGGCAGAAAAAAATTCAAGACCCATGGGTCCTGCAGGTAATCCAAAAAGGATATGCAATTGAGTTCCTCCATCCTCCTCAGGATCGGTTTGTGTTAACTCGCAGCCTGCCTATAATGCAGCAGACTACATTGGAATGCTCCATCCGAGAGTACATTCACAAGGGAGCCCTGGAGGAAGTCCCTTCTCTAGAAGAAGGATCCGGTGTCTATTCTCCCGTCTTCCTGGTACCAAAACCGGCAGACAAGTGGAGAATGGTCATAGACTTAAGGTACCTCAACCGCTTCATCAAAAAGAAGCACTTCCGTATGGAAACCATAAAGTCTGTCACCACTTTTCTCCTCCAAGACGATGTTTTCGTGACTTTGGATCTAAAAGACGCCTATTTGCATATTCCTATTTATCCTCCACACAGAAGGTTTCTAAGGATTGCCCTAGTAGTTTCCGGCCACAATAAGCATTTTCAGTTCACAGCACTACCCTTCGGGATCTCCTCTGCTCCCCACACCTTTACAAAGGTAGTGGCTCCTATAGTGGCCGCCCTCAGACTTCAGGGGATATTCGTGGTGCCTTATCTAGACGACTGGTTAATAAAAGCCCAGTCAGAGTCTGTTCTGCTCCAGCATCTACAGACAGCCGTGTCCCTGTTTCAGAGTCTGGGATGGCTTATAAACTGGGAGAAGTCGGTAACGATCCCTTCAACCCGAAGGAAGTTCCTCGGCTACTTCCTGGATTCAGTCCGCCTGCAGGTCTCCTTGACACCAGCAAGGAAGGAAAAACTGGTCGGTGCAGTCCGACACCTCTTCAAAAAGCCGATGGCCTCCATCAGAACATTGATGAAGATCCTGGGCTTGATGTCTTCTTCAGTGGAGGCAGTCCCATGGGCTTTGTGGCACTTACGTCCCCTCCAGAAGGAATTACTAGAGGTTTGGGATCGCTCCCTTCTTACACTCAGCAAGAAGATTCGACTCTCCCCCAGGACCCGTCTTTCCCTCAAATGGTGGTTGCACCTGAAAGACGGAAGGTCCACGGTCCGACCTTCTTGGACCCTGTTGACTACAGATGCATCCCTCTCGGGATGGGGAGCCCATTTGGATGAAAACTCCATAAAGGGAGTCTGGAGCGCTCCAGAAAGAAGGACGTCGTCCAACTGGAAGGAGCTCAGAGCTGTGTACCGTGCCTTACTCCATTTCTCGCCTCTTCTCAAGGGAAGAGCAGTCAAGATTCGCTTGGACAACATGATGACGATATGATATGTGAACAGACAGGGAGGCACCAGATCATCATCCCTCCTCAGGGAGGCAGATCTGATTTTTTCCTGGGCAGAGAAAAATCTAACCCATTTATCCGCAGTTCACATCAAGGGCTCCCTGAATATAGTAGCGGATCGGTTGAGTCGGGGTCATGTCGTATCAGGAGAATGGTCACTCAATCCAGAAGTCTTTCATCAGATTACCCTGAAGTGGGGTCTTCCAGAAATAGACTTCATGGCAACCCGACTCAACGCCAAGGTGAAGACGTTCTGTTCCCTTTACCAGGAGGACAATCCCTTGGCAGTGGATGCCCTGTCCATCCCTTGGAGGTCCAGGCTGGCATACATTTTCCCTCCAATTCCAATAATACCGAAGGTATTGATGAAAATCAGACAGGACCAAGTCTCTGTGATAGCCATCATTCCATTCTGGCCAAAAAGAGCTTGGTTTTCCCAACTCATGGAGATGAGTCGAGGGATATATTGGAGGCTTCCCCCATCCAGAACCTGGTTTCCCAAGGATCTCTGAAGTGCCAGGATCTCTGGAGATTCAACCTGACAGCCTGGAGGTTGAGCAGTCCCTACAGCAGGATAGAGGACTGTCAGAGGTCGTCCTGAAGACCCTTTCTTCTGCAAGAGCAGACTCTACCAATAAGAACTACCAGAGGACAGCCAAGATTTTCATGGAGTGGTGCTCCAAGAAGGGTATTAATAATCTACAACCTTCAACGGCTGATATTTTAAATTTTCTTCAGGACGGTTTGGATAAGGGCCTTGCCCCTGCCACTTTGAAAGTGCAGATTGCGGCCCTCTCCGCTCATTTGAACAGACGTCTGTCTCAGGATCCTCTGGTTGCAAGATCCCTTAAAGGGGCAATGAGGCTAAAGCCCTCAGTATCATCTCTAGTTCCCCAGTGGGACCTTGCGGTAGTCCTTACAGGCCTGTGCGGTCCTCCATTTGAACCCTTGGAGACTACGGAGCTAAAATATTTAGCCTACAAAACCGTTTTTTTGTTGGCTATTACATCTGCCAAAAAAGTAGGGGAACTCCAGGCTCTCTCTTCTAGAGAACTGTACACTGTGTTTTTTGCACATAGGGTGCACCTTAGATTTTTGCCTGGGTTTAACCCTAAGGTCCCCTCATGCTATAATAGCAATCAGCTAATTTCGCTACCAGTGTTTTTCCCCACTCCAACCTCTGAGGAGGAAGAAAAGCTCCACACCTTAGATGATGTAAGGTGTCTGCGGATTTACCTATCCCGCACTCAACCGTCTAGGAAGGCCGAAAACCTACAAATTAACATGCAGGGTAAAAACAAAGGCCTCAAGGCTTCCAAGCCTACTCTATCCACATGGATCAAGGAGACAATTAAGTCTTCCTTCCTTATTCAGGAGTTACTTCCTCCAGTTTTTTCTACGGCCCACTCGACCAGGGCTGTGTCGAATTCTTGGGCCGAGTACCGGTCCTTACCTTTGGACCAGATTTGTGCGGCTGCATCATGGTCATCTCAGTTGACCTTTGTTAAACATTATCGTTTAGACGTCCGCAGTTCCCAGACAACTGCCTTTGGTCAGACAGTCCTTGACGTTGTAAGGCGAGGAAACCCTCCCTAGGGGAATTACTTGCTATCTCCCCATATTGTGCTGCTGTCGGACGTAAGGGGAATCGTTGATTGTAATGTCAATCTGTATTCCCTTAGTCCAGACAGCAGCACAAGGCTTCCCTCCCTAGAAGCTTGTTTCCTTTTACTTTATAATTTACACAGTGGAGGGAGGTCTCTGGTGCCCTCTTATAGGGCCAGTAGGAGGCACCTTAAATTTGGTGCTAATTAAAGGTTCCACCTGTCCTAAACAACACACAGGGGCAGAGATACCCCATATTGTGCTGCTGTCTGGACTAAGGGAATACAGATTGACATTACAATCAACGATTGATGGTCTATCCTAAGGCTAGGTTCACATCTGCGTTGGATTCTCCTGCATGGAGGACTTTTCTCTCCACTGGTTTCAGTATGAAACCGGCGGAAACCCGACAGAGACCCGGCGGACCTCATTATAGTCTATGGGGTCTGTGGGTAACTACTGTTTTAGCGGACAGGCTCTCCGTGTTTCGGGTCCCCATCGGACCTGAACGACGGAGAGCCAATGCTAGTGTGGACCTGGTATAAGGATAGGCCATCAGTACTAGAAACTGGATAACCCCTTTAATGGCTGACCAGACACCATTTTACCATTGTTGAGCTTTAACCAGTTTGATACCTCCTAGCCTCGCCTCTTTTCTTTGATATTGTGAAGGTGGATGTAGAAGGTATGAAGAAGACAAGATAAGCATGGCTGCCACCAAGGACGCCATAGTATATTGGCACATTTTATGTAGGACAGTCCTGCCATTGGGGTCACAGTGATTAGATGAAACGGTTCAGAAAGTGGTGCAATGGCTGCCATGTTGTAAGAGGAACAGCATGGTGGCAAGTTGTGGCAATACTGCCACTCTGAGCATATGACTGATCACATGATCAGCTTCCCTTTGCATGTCAGAGGTGATGGGCTGGACCAACTCTGCTTATATAACGGATTCAATTGGTCATATCATGGCTGTCGTTTACAGTTTGTGTTACGGTCAGGGACCTTCGTATGGTCATCTACGTTTGGTTGAGTGGAGGTCTAGAGAGGTAATATATACCCTAAAATGGAGCCCTCTTTTGACTGTGGTAAACTGGCCTGTTACCCCACAATCTGCCCTATGCACACAATAGTGCTGTTTTTCTAACATATGTGAAAACCGCCATATTGGTCTATTAAAGTGCCTTGAATAATGACCGCATGATGGCTGTTTTTTACACAGGGCTGTATTAAAACCTGTAAATATCTTTGGTTCTCTTCACATGTCTCTATGTACATTAAAACAGACACATATAGAACATGTCTGTTTTTTGACTGCCTTGAGAAATGGTCAAAAAAAAAGAGAGGTACATGGGAATAACCCCATAGCCATTCATGGTTTTAAAAACAGCAGTGTGATGGTCGTGTGAACAAGGCCTTACTGAAATGTAATCTTAAGCGCCTCGATATTTTGGACAGTTTGTGCGACCATTTGCAGCCCACGTTTTCTTCATCAAATGATTAAAGTTACCACAAATTTGTGGCCTAAAATATCTCAGGTACATATACTTAAAGGCTGCACGGCCATGGTCAGATTCAGTGGGGCACATTTATTAAGCTATTTGCGCCTTTTTTGGCGTAAATTGTGCCTTTTTGAGGTCTTTTTCTGCTCTATGCATCATTTATGAAGCATTTATGCTTTTTCTTCCAGACTTTATGCTGCCCTCGCCACTTTTGCTTTTTTGGCCTTAATAGAGATCCTTTACACGCTTCTAAAAAGGGCAAAAAAGGCGCAAATGCCCTCCAGTCTATGGGTAGCCTAAAAAAGTCTGTCAGGTTAGAAAGCATTAAAATTGGGCAAAGTGCACATGGCCTAAAAAGGTGCATCTACACTAACATGTGCACAACATTTACCAAAGAGGTGCGGCCCACATCATAAATAAGCACCACAGTACAACTAAAAAGGTGCACCTGCAAAAAGAATGGCCAAAAAAGGGGCAGATGATAAATAACCCCCAGTATTTAGTTTTGATCAGGTTTTTAATGCCATTAGGAAAAAAAAAAACACCAAAAAAATAACAAGGACGAGCAGCGTCTGTCCACTTTACTTTCTCTCACTTTATGATCCACATTTGCTTTTGGCTTCCAAACTGCATCCAGAACCAGATTGTGCACGGTTAGAGTGGATTCACATGGTGCTTTTTTTCTTCACAAAAATGCATGTACAAACACAGGCCTTTTTACATGTGTTTTTGAGGAATAATACACCATGTAAACCCAGCCTCACCCAGAGGAACGGGAACAAATCCTACTATGAACTCATTGCTATATTGTTATAACATGTGGTGGAGAAGGTCCAGCTGAGCACAATGAGGTGTCAGGTGGAGGGATGACCATGTGATGGGTGGGGTATAAAGCTCAACTCTCTCCCCCCTTTCCTTGTGTGACTTTTCAGGATGGATCTGTGGTGTAGTTGTCTGGTAGTGGGGTTTTTCTGTGGGCCAGGTTTTAGCAGTGCTTTGGGTAGACATCGGCGCCAGTCAGATGCTAGATGGAGCAATTATCAGCCTGGATGGGAATCTTCTAGAGGACTTGGACAACTTTCTACCCGAGTAGGCTCTCCTAGAGGAAACTCTTTTCCTCAGTCAGTGTCTGGTTTTGGGTCTCTGAGAGGTGTTCAGCCTGTGTCTGGATGGGGCTCCAGGTATCCTGGAGGAGGATTTCAGCCCCGACAGTTAATACAACCTACACAATCTCCGTCCTCCCCTATCCGTTTGCAGTGTACTGAGGACAGTATGGTGGTGACTGTGAACAGAGACTTATATGGTAATGGTAAGCTGGTGAAGCCCTCAGACCTGACCTTGGGTACCTGCCAACCTACAGCAGTACAGCCTTCTGGAGTGGTATTTCAAAATGGTCTTGAAGACTGTGGAAGCAACTTAGCGGTAAGTTTGGAGTAAATGTTTTAATGTCTATTGTCCCAGTTAGCTATTGTCAGTTCATGGAATCCCTTCTGGCTGTCCATTGTATGCAGGGAATCTGTGATGACCAGTTGTGGAGAGATTGTGCTCCTAAGCTTGAGTGTTTGCTTGGTCTTCAGCTGAAACTGTTGTTCTAAACTGATGCTTGAGATCTTTTAACACTCTTGTGATGTTTATCCTTCAAGATGACTCCAGGTTGGCTTGTCTACACCATCAACCTACTCTACAAACCCACTTCTCCCAGCAATGTTCCCATCACCAGGTTCAATCCTGCTCTGGTTCCCATCCAGTGTTATTACCCACGGTGAGTCTGTACCGATGACTTGGTCTATAGTCAAATCTTCTGAAGGAGATGGAGTGAATCATGGAGAACTAGGATAAGGTCTTTTACTTTTCATGGGACACTCTGCTCTTCCCTAGAAGCATTTTCACCTGTCTTATTACTTGATGCATCATGGTGAATTGCGTAAGACTGGTATTTCCTATGCCAGTCTTCATTCCCATGTTGGCATGTAGTGTGCTTGAATTAAGAGGCTCCTGTCTACTCTGGCACATCTTGAGATGCCAAAAATGAATTCTATGCCATAGTTTACAGGTATAACACGTGTGTGTGTTTTCCCCCCCCCCCCCCACTTGTTATAGTAAATCTATTTGGCCAAGTTTACCTGGCCCTCCCTAATATCTGCCCTACTCCAATAGCTTAGAAATTTGAGTAAACTGGTGAATTTTGCCTCCCCCCATAGTTCTATCCATAAAATCATGATTCATGGTTTTATAATCTGCTTCTCATTAAAACCCTTTCCTTGTCCAGACATGGCAATGTGAGCAGTAACCCCATCAAGCCAACATGGTTTCCCTACATGACCACAGTCTCTGCAGAAGAGAGACTGTCCTTCTCTCTCCGTCTCATGAATGGTAAGAAGCTTTTCTAGCTCTATTGTCATGGTACGTCTCCTGGCCTATTCTAAAACTCCAGAATATTCTCTTTAGCTGACTGGAGTGCTCCTAGTTCCTCAATGGTCTTTCAGCTTGGTGACATGCTCTACTTAGAAGCTACTCTGGACATTCAGAACCATGACCCAATGATGCTGTTTGTGGATACTTGCAAGGCCACCATCACTCCAGATATGACCTCAACTCCTAGTTATGACATAATCTCTAACAATGGGTGAGTTTCTATAATAATTCTGTACACCTTCACAAAGCATTGTTCTTTAACTGAGCTCCTTCCTCTACAGATGCTTAATGGATGGGGTGCAAGAAGATTCCTCTTCAGCCTTTGAAATGCCAAGACCTCAACCAAACATCCTCCGGTTCAAGATTGATGCCTTCGTCTTCATTGACAGTTCTACCCCCTTGGTAAGGTATTTGGTTATGAAATTGGGCTGAGCCTAAACTGACTTGAGTTTAATGAACTTCTGGCTTGGCTTTCCTTAAGTAGTAGACTAACTTGACTATCTTTAGGTTAGACTGATCACTGTCTAATGTCTGAAAGGTTTAGACATAACCAGTCACTAGCCAGTATTTTGACTTGGTAAATGAGGTCAAGGTCTCTTTCACCAATATGCATGATATTCTTGAAACTCCATGTAAGCACAACTGACCATGCAGAACCTAGGTCCAGTTTACAAGATGAGGCCATGCATGGACAGGAGGCTATAATTAAAATATTTTGTCTTGCCTTCTATCGTGCTCTATTTTTGGACATGTTGGTTGCTTGTCTGTTTAAACATGGTTGTAATGGTATAACTGGAAGAGTGGCATGACTGTTTCAGACTTTAATATATCTTGTATAATGTAAGGATAACTGAATTGTAAATCATTCTAGATCTTCATTACTTGTTCTCTGAGAGCTGCTGCCATCAACCAGACTCCAGATCCAATGAACAAGGCCTGCTCCTACAACAAGGCTACTGGAAGGTAAGGGCCAATGTAGCTATTGTACTCCTTAGTTAGTGTCTTGGAGAAGGACTACTCAACTATTATGGGCCCCCTTTCTGTTCCAGTTGGTCACCTGTGGAAGGCTCAAGTGGGATCTGCCAGTGTTGCTCCACTGGGAACTGTGCAGCTAGCCCAGGAATACCCTGGATCCCTCCACCTGGAAGACCAAGAGGGTTTGGGAAGAGAGATGTTGGTAAGTCATAGTTGTAGCAGTAATCTTAAGGCCTTCGTCCCATTCAATATGGCTGCAAGGTGCATGATCCCCTTCCAATCAACCCAGTTCTTAACTGAAGGCTATGGATGAAGTCTCATCTGTGGCAACTTGGCTAGGGTGCCAAACTATTAAATAGAAATGTAGTTCTATTTAAGTGGAGAAATTGGCTGTACCCACATTCCTCACTCGGTGGAACTTGGATGTACAGTATCACATGTTGAACACGATACATTACACTTTCCTCAACCCAAAGGCTTACATGTTCTAGACTGCACTGACATTTTGCTAATGTATTGTTAAAGAGGTCCTTAAAATCCTTAATTTTTCTCCCAGGTTCTCAACAAGAGAAACTTGGCCTGGCCTCAGTAGGTCCTCTTCTACTGACTGGAGCCAAGTCTAACCAGATCTCCAGAGCAGGAACTACCCAAGCTTCCAGGATGAGTGCAGGACATGAATCTCTACAGCTGTGGGTGCTGGTGGCCATTGTCTCAGTCTCTGCAGTAGTTGTTGTCGTTGGTCTTGCTATGGTTGTGAAATGTATGGGGAAAATATTTTCCCACAAAGAATCTGAGAATCTGTCAAAATAAACAGTTTTTGAGTAGTTCATCTTGTTCATGGGTCTCCTTGACATGGTTAATATCTGCGTTTGGGTTCTAAGGGCTTATACACGTAGATATAGCTCTTGCTACCTCTTAGGTTTTCTGCACATATGTCCTAGGCAACCCATGGGGGCTACAACATGGATCTGCTGGTTACCAGGTCACTCAAACAATGTTGTCCTTGACAGCATGTCCAGCAAAGGTCTAACTGCTCTCAGCCCATGCAGTAGGTATGTGTTAACAATTTTGGGTTTATATAGAAGTGACATGTGTAGTTACTGGACTCTTGAGTAAAGTTTCTCACACCCCACATGACACCATCTTATTTTGTGTAACGATCTAGCATAGGGCACTGAAGGCCTATACATGTCCAGTCCACTCCGTTCCGGCAGCTGAAATGCGGGTCTGACTAACCAGTATCAGTGCTACATGTTCTGACTGTATTTAGATGGTAATGGAGCATCTCTACTATGGCCACAAGATCCTGACCTCCCTGTATGCATCCCACTCTTCTGTGTAGCCTTTTGAGCATTACAAGCGTATGTTCAAGGATCATAGTAATGGAGGTGGTTGCAGAACAATGAACTAACTTTACTCAGGGTTAGTAAGGCAAATAAGGGCATTCAACTTGGTGGTTATTCTCTTGGCAGACAACTTTGTACTCGGCCTAAGCTCATGAAGTCTTTGGCATACTTGCAGGGGTGATGGGCTTCCTTCCACCTTTCTTGATGCAGGAGCCCACTCTTGTATGATGTGTAGCTCCTTCAGTCATGGAGAACTCAAATAGGCAGCTGTCTGGTATCAAAGGTGGAAGGAAACCTCTTGCCCCTGCTGAAGGCGATAGAAGTGAGTCAGCAACAAACGATGACTGCCCAACTCCTTGCAGATCTTGTATAGCTCCCTACTGGTGTGCTCTATTCTCTTACATGCAACTGGAGGAACCTCACATGACCATGCCATGCAGATGTTGTGGCGCAGCCCCAAGTGACCATATGAGGCTCTATAATACCAGGTGGGTTAGGGGTGCATATAGGAGAGGCAGTCGGCCTCTAATTAAACAATGTGCTGTGACCACAACTTCTAGTAACAAAAAAGTTGAGTAATGTTTGACTAGAAGTTGCAGTACACTGGGGAGGGACACAATGGACACATTCACTAACATTTAGTAAAGTTGTCTACCTGGTTATCTATGCTCTTGTGGCAGGGGGCGTCCTAGTCTTATTCCTCTTAGAGATGTCTTTGGAGTTTGGGAGTAAACTGGAGTAAACCAAACAGGAGAATATACAAACTCCTTGTAGATGTCCTTTGGTCCAGTTTAGACCTGAGACTGCAGCACTGTGAGGCGATAGCGCTAACCACTGAGCCGCCATGTAAAGTGTTTTTATGCAAAAAAAAAAAAAAAAAAAAAAATCCATGCTATCTGTTCTGCAGCACACTGACGAATACTACAGTTATGTATATGGAGTCTTTGGTTGCAGCCACACATTGCAGACATTTTATACCTCATGCATGTCTATGGGTCTATTTACTTATCTTTTTTTTTTTTTTTTTTTTTTTTTGGACCGTTTTTCATGTCCATCATAAGAACTGACTTTATCTAGCCATGTGAAAAGCCCTATAGACATTGGTAGGTTCTAAAATGGCCACCACACAGCCATTAGTCGTGTGAATAAGACCCTTCAACTGACAAGACAGCAGTGGTATAGAGGTATCACTACCATGTCTAGGAGCCACATGGGACCCAAAGGGCTCTCGACAACATAGGCAGACATCAGTAATATAGTGGGGGCCCAGGAACATTAAGCCTCTAAAGCTAGGTTCACATGGGATCCGAATGACGAAGAGCCAGACAGCTAAAACAGCGCTCTATAATGGGGTCTTCCATTTTTATAAACAGCTGAGAGAAAAGTCCTCCGTGCAGGATGAGTTTTTGGGGCATAGTCTCCAGCGCAGATGTGAATCTAGCCTGACTGACACGGTTGTGAGAATCTGGCCTTATACTTCTCCCTACTGCTAAATCCACTCCTGGCTTTGGCAACAAAAAAAATGCAGCTTTTCTGTAATGTGGCCTCGGCCTTAGACACATTAAATTTTACTGTTCCAACATTTTACTTAATCTCATCACCATGTTCTGGAAAAAAACCTGAAATTTTCCCCATAAGGTGGAGCAGAAATCCCGAGGAAACTGCCTTAGCCGTAGGGTTGCTTGTACACTTGTAGGTTGTACTCAGATTTTTTTTCATGCAATTTTAATGTCAAAACCAGCTGCAGGTCATAAAGGGAGAGTGAATATAAGGGTAAGTTCACATGAGGAATTTGCCATGGATTTGGGGACGTTGCATCCTCGATGTTGTGACATACTCAGTAGGGATGGGTAAGTGAATATTAGCATTGGTAGTCACTCTGTGGCGGCCTGTAAAGGTGGATCATACAGTGGGGTGGGGAGGCAATATACTATATGGGGGGGCAGTCATAATCTTGCTATGGGGGCCCGTCATTCCTAGTTACGACCCTGGTGTAAACCCAGCCCAAAGGACATATGTTTATGTTCACCTCTTCTCTGCAGCCACTCTTGGCTTTGGCTCAAAAACGGCATCAAAAAGCCTGAACAAAACCTGCATGTGTGTATACATCCTAATTGATTCATAGCACTATAAAAAGTTTCAGTGCAGGCCTGGCCTTCCTGGACTTGTTCACTGTCCTCCGACCCTATAGGAATATATCATATGCAATACTGCAATCCTGTAAGACCAAGACTTCATGGCACCGACTAAACAGCGACGGTGACTATTATCTCACTTGTGATCACGTTAGATCGCAGTGTATCCAAAAGTCACAAAAGTCATGTGATCCCTCCAATATGGCTGCATTAAAACTGAATGCAATGTAATACATTCATATAAGCTAACTCTACAAGTGTGCATGTCATCGATTTCGCAATTTCCACATGTGTTAAAAGTTTGCGGCGCCCTGGCCTTGTGGCTTATTCACATGACACAGAAAAAAACTACAATAGTTCAGCCTTTTTTTTAACAGCTGTTCTATAGAATTCAATGGGTCAATTATTAACATACGTAAAAACGGGTTGACATCCGAGTTATATCCATTTAATAGGTATCACTGGGTTTCGTCAGTCAAACAGACCAGTGAAATACATCAAAAACGGACTAACAGATGCAAAACGGACATTAAAAATTGACCAATTGATCCGCTTTTCACGGCCCAGAAACAGATACGGTCATATGAATATAGCCTAAGGCATTATTCACATGACCATTCCATTTTCCACTGGCGAAACGTTCATGAAGAATCGACATATCCATCTGTTTCTGGTCATGTGACAGCCATTTTAAAAATCCAAGAAAGTCTTTGGGTGTATTCACATGTTATTGTAACTGTCAAAACGGACAAAGATAGAGTACGACAAAAAACGTACATGTGAATACACTAATTCACTCCCATTGTTTATACACAGCACCCTTTCTCGGACACATGGGTCCAGCTACTTTGCATCCGCTCCGTGTCTGTTTTTGATGGCCGATCATCATCCTTTTTGGAGCTATTTTTAACAGGTTACAAAAAACATGAACTTCATTGGACTTTTTTTTTTTTGGCCCAACCCACTGATCCGTATCTCCATCATAATGGACAAATGTAAAACATGTCCAGTTTTTAACTGACCAATTCCTGGAATTAACCCCCCACCAATGAACGCCTGTAACCCACAACCTCAGCTCTGCCATATCCCCATCAGGTGTGAACAGTGTCCAGCTGGGTATGATGATTACCTGTTCCATCTGCAGGTATGACCATGTGATGGGTGGAGTATAAAGTTCAGCTCCCTCCATTCTTTCCTTGTGTGTATTGTACGGCAGTCAGGATGAAGGTGTGGTGGTGTTGGTTAGCTGTGGGGCTTATTTTTGGATCAGGCTTTAGCAATGCCTTGAGTAGACACCGGCGCCAGACAAATATGTGGTGGAGAAGCTATCAGCCTGGGTTGGGATCTTCTAGAGCACTTGAGCAACCTACATCACGAGTAGGCTCTCCTAGAGGAAACCCTTGGCCTCAGTCAGTCTCTGGTTTTGGGTCTCTGAGAGGTGCTCAGCCTGTGTCTGGATGGGGCTCCAGGTATCCTGGAGGAGGATTTCAGCCTCGACAACTTGTACAATCTACACAATCTCCATCTTCCCCTATTAGTCTGCACTGTGCTGAGGACAGTATGGTGGTGACTGTTAATAGAAACTTCTATGGCAATGGTAAGCTGGTGAAGCCCTCAGACCTGACTCTGGGAACCTGTACATTTGGACCACAGAATACAAATACCATGGTGGTTTTTGATAATGGCCTTCAAGGTTGTGGAAGTGATTTGGCAGTAAGTAGCTGTGTAGAAATTATTGATACATTAATTGTTGACAAGGGCATTATAACTCTATATCCTAATGTTTCTCCATATTATGTAGTGGTGTTGGCTATAGACCTGGTTTCCTTAAGGAATGTGTTTTTACTAGTACATCTACCCTTTTTTTTTGTAAGGCCTCCTAGGGTGGCCTCTTGCTTAGAAGTACTATCCTTTTTGACCACATGGGCTTCCATAACTCAAATACTTGTAGTGGCTTATTTCTGACCTTATGGTGGGTTTTCCCATTCCTTGGCCACCAGAGAAAGGTTTGTCACTTTTTCCACCATGAGAAAACCATCACTAAGTAGTTTGAGACCTTAAAACAACCTCTATATGAAAGTTGTACTAGATCTTGTTGAATGTTTGTGGTATCTTTACCAGTACATTAATTCCTTATGACTTGAGCTTGACTTTGTAATGTTTCTTTAAGATGTCCCCAGACTGGCTTATTTACACGATCAACCTACACTACAACCCCACTTCTCCCAGCAATGTTCCCATTACCAGGTTCAGCCCTGCTGTGGTTCCCATCCAGTGTTATTACCCACGGTGAGTCTGTATCTATGGTATTACTTATAGCCAGATCTTATAGGGATACTTCTAGTAGTAAAAATCCACTTAGGGCTGCTCTATTAAGGTGTAGCCTTCCTTTAAAGGGAGCAAAACCTGGTTGCACTCTTCCAAAATCAGAACCATGTCTAGCCATAGACTGTAGGTGGAGCTGAACTACAATACCAAATAGTCAATAGATATCTCTGGTTCTTGGAATGCTGGTCACCTTCACGAATGCCCCTTCTATAGACCATTTCAAAGTATCAAGATGCCAATTAATGTATCTAGACTGATTTGTGGTAGGACTCTGGCCCCGGCTTATTGGTGGTGGTAGTTGGTGTTGAGTCAACCTTTTTTTTTTTTTTTTTTTTTTTTCCCACTTCTGGATAACTTCCTTAAACTTGAACTGTTGTCCACTGTTAAAAATCCCCCCCCCCCTTCCACAACCATCACTTTGAAGAGTACCAGCTGTGGCTTGGACATCTGTCCCGAGTAGTCCCTATTTCTTTTGTATATAGCTTACTGTAATGAGGATCAGAGTCTGTTCTGTATATTCTAAAACTCCTTATCCTTTCTAGACATGGCAATGTAAGCAGCAATGCGGTCAAGCCAACATGGATTCCCTTCAGCACTACAGTAACTTCAGAGGAACGGCTGGCCTTCTCCTTGCGTCTTATGACGGGTAAGTGGCTTTCTAGTAGAATAGAGGTGCAGAGTCTCTTGGTCTGTGCTAATTGCCTCAAATTACATCCCCAGCGGACTGGAGTGGTCCCAGTTTATCACTGGTCTTCCTGCTTGGAGAACTCATCTACATAGAAGCCTCTCTGGACATTCAGAACCATGAGCCAATGATGCTGTTTGTTGATAGATGTATGGCCACCCTTTCTCCAGACATGACCTCCTCACCTAGCTATGACATAATCTCCAATAATGGGTGAGTTTTGGTCCTAAACGAACCAGCTTTCAAGGATCCCTGTTGTTGCTAACTTGTCTCCTCTACAGGTGCTTGATGGATGGGATGCAAGAAGATTCCTCTTCAGTCTTTGTTTCTCCAAGACCTCAACCAAACATTCTCTGGTTCATGGTTGATGCCTTCAGGTTCATAGACAGTGACCTTTCTATGGTGAGGACAAAAGGTGGTGGTACACCAATGCAGAGATTCTCTTCTAGAAGCAATGCTTCCATATTTCCTTACATGGAACATCTGTTGGGACACTCCACACAACATATCTTAATGGCTGCTTTATTATGGAGTCAAGATCAATGTCTTGGTTTCTATGTAACCTAGAGGCACTGGGGGAAATTTTATTAAAACTGTAGGTCTCTGACTCTCTGCGCCATTTGGGCAAAGATTTCCATTCTGGCACAGGGACAGAGCCTCTATGCCTGATAACTGGTGTAACCCTTGATAAAACAGTTGGGCAGAGGCATCCCTGCTTCAGCCTGCATGACCTACATTTGCAGAATGTGGCAGGTGAGACAGGGACCAGGTGTGTGTTGGCACAGTGCCCTTCAAGATCACTCCACTATTGTTGTGTGGGAATACAGCCAAACTAGAACATCTTCCAAAAGGAAGAGGTCTATCTGTAGACATATGGTTTTTGCCCCTCATTAGAACTTCTAGTAGAGCATGCATAGTCTTAGACTCTGCACACTGTAAAGTGGCCTCTCCCTAAGGAGACCTAGTACCCCTTTTGACCCACTTAATGGTTTTATACCTTGGTCCATGTAAAGATGGTTAAAAGACCTAAACTACAAATGTTGTCCTAGATCTATATCACCTGTTCCCTGAGAGCTGCACCTATCAACCAAACCCCTGATCCAATGAACAAGGCCTGCTCCTACAATAAGGCATCTGGCAGGTAGGACCCCCTCCCCCCTTCATATGGAAAGTATCTTGGGTCATACGACTACACAACCTTAGATGGTGTCTGACAACCATGGTTAAAACACTTGGTTGACTTTCTCTTCTAGTTGGTCACCTGTGGAAGGCCGAAGTGGGATCTGCCAGTGTTGCTCCACTGGGAACTGTGCAGCTGACCAGGGAATGCCCTGGATACCTCCACCTGGAAGGCCAAGAGGGTTTGGGAAGAGAGATGTTGGTGAGTTCTATAGGTGGACTTCTCCTAGATATGCTTATGCATGGGTTGACTATGTAATAAATATCAGTACACAGTTGTATATAAAACTTCTCTTCCAGGTTCTCATGAGGAAAAACTTGGCCTGGCCGTACTGGGACCTATTCTAGTGTCTGGTGCCAAGTCTGATGAGATCTCAAGAGCAGGAACTGCCCAAGCTTCAAGGAAGGGTGCAGAACGTGAACCTCTACAGTTGTGGGTGTCGGTGGCCATCGGCTCGGTCACTGCTGTAGTTGTTGCTGTTGCTTTTACTATGGTTGGAAAATGTTTTCTGAAAAGATTCTCTCACTAGTTGTCAGCAATAAAAACACTGAAAAGTATCTTGTCTGAGTCTCTTGACTAGAGCTGAAGTATTACAGCATATAGCTGTATGGATTGTACTGGATTCATAATGTGAACACAAGACCAGATCTGGCTATGGACCTTAACTCAAGTTGGCATAGTCATGACTGATATCAGTGTTGCCTGAGGGATCCATTGACAAACTTCACTTGGATGGGCATGCAGCTCTTGTTTCTTGACTGAAGTTCCTGATTGAAGTGTGATTAGAGCCATTCATTTGAGTACTATGGAGCCATGTCTACCTATGGTAGGTCTATCTGGGAGTTTAGTAGGGCCCTACACAGCATTAGTGACAACTTTGTGCCTAACAATGTAAATGGTGTGCCCACAACAAAATGCCTCCTTTTGCACACCACAATGTCATCCTTAGTAAGGGGGACCTATCTGCAACCCCTAATGTAATGCCTTTGTCTTCTAAACCTGACTGACTCATCCACGCCAATGGCTGTTTTTGCTGCCGTGTCTAAGTAATTGTTGTAAAATACCTCTTCACCACATAATCTTAATATTTCCTGTGCCTAACAGAGAAAGCAACCCCTGGAGATGATCCTAGTTTCCAGGATAGGAAGTTGTCAGGATTAATAAACAATGCAACCCCTGTCCACAGACTGTGCATGGTATTGCAGCTCTATCCCAGTTATTTCAATACAGCTCAGCTGTAATACCAGACTCTGCCTATGAAAGGTATGGTGATGTATCTAGCAGTTTTTCCTAGTCATAACCTTTCAACAAACTTCACATAAATCAATAGTACAATGCGGGGCGGGTGACTAGGAACAAGGTTGACTGCCCCCTCCATAATTAATGTCCCTTTACTGACCCCACATGTGATATATTGCCTCCTGTGTACACCCTGTTATAGTATTCTGCCCCTTTACAAGTTCTCATACTTGCTATGGAGCATGTCTTCCAGAATGTTCTCTCCAGTCTCATGCTGACAAGATGATGATGCTTGACTTCCTTCAGGGCGATGTCTAGGCAGACGGGACAGGATCTTATTTAGGCAGTTTTTTTGTGCCTAGCCAAGATTTCAACCTTTGCGCTGAAAAGGTTTATTTCAGTAGTACATGCAGCGGTAGTTGCATGCTGCATGTTTAAACTCCTGTACTGCAGGCCACTTGTGTGTCCTTGATGTGGGGCACTACCATTTCACTTACCTTACAAGCTCCGCGGCCGCCAGAAGTGACGTCGGTCACTTTGTTTGTTTTCCGTGGACTGAATTCTCGGACTTTTTGCGACTTAGTTTTTCCTCCTTTTTTGCAAGTTTATATTTGCTGAGCCTCTTTTCTGGCATCGGTCTGTATATTTTTAGCTTAATTCTCTGTACAAGGAATTAAGCTGTGCAAAATTTGCGGGGAGGAGGGTTTTTTGTGTGGACGCATAGAGCATACCTTTAGGAAGGTTTATTCTCTGACCTCTGGTCAGATTTACATGGCTATTGCCTCTAATGAAGTCTCAAGCAAATTACATGCTGACAGTCTATGAAGACTCCAAAGTCGATGATCTAGCTTTTTTTTTTTTTTTTTTTTTTTTTTTTTTTTTAAAGTTCGGTTTCCTTGTCGGCAGATTATTTAGCCGAAGCCACCCAACATCATTTAAAGCTGGCGGCCAAATCTTTGGCCCTTTCTACAGCAGCTAGAAGGCCGCTAGGGTTAAAACCCTGGAGAGCTGATAATGCCTCCAAGTTCAACCTTTGTTCTCTACCCTTTGAGCTGGGTAAGCTTTTGGCAGAGGCCTGGATGAGATTATGAAAGACCTTGCTGTTAAAAAGGGTAAGACTCTGCCTCAGGCCTTTAGAGGCAGGTCAAGACCTTCCGGCCGAAGTAGAGGTTATCAGCCTCAACCCAGACCTCAGTTCTAGAGATGTCCTAGATATCAGCCTAGGGGTTCCCCAAGGATGAGGACAAAAATAAGCCTAGCTTTTGACCGGCTGCCTTCTTCCTGTGGCCGAGACTCCTGTCGGAGGATGGCTTTCTCACTTTTACACTATCTGGCAGGAAAAAAATTCAAGACCCTTGGGTCTTGCAAATCGTTCAGTGAGGTTATGCGATCGAGTTTCTTCAGCCGCCTCAGGATCGATTCATCATAACCCGCTCCCTTCCTGCGGCTCAGTAGGTTATATTGGAGTGCTCCATTCACGATTACATCCACAAGGGGGGGCTTTGGAAGAGCCTTACTGCTGAATCAGATCTGTGCAGCTGCTTGCCTAACCTTTGTAAAACAAACGACCTAGATGTTCGGAGTTCTGTGGCGACTGCCTTTGGATAGTTAGTCCTAGGTGTTGTAGAGCAGGGAAACCCTGCCTAAGGGAATTACTTGCCATATCCCCATATTGTGCCGAGAACCGGACCTTACCGCTGGATCAGATCTGTGCAGCTGCTGCTTCGTCGTCTCACCTAACCTTTGTAAAACATTATCGATTAGATGTTTGGAGTTCTGTAGCGACTGCCTTTGGACAGTCAGTCCTAGATGTTGTAGAGCAGAGACCCCTCCCTAAGGGAATTACTTGCTATATCCCAATATTGTGCTGCTGTAAGACGTAAGAGAATCGTTGATTATTATGTTAATCTGTTTTCCCTTAGTCCTAACAGCAGCCCAAGCTTCCCTCCCTAAACTTAGAAATTTCTACTTTATAACTTACACAAGGGGGGGAGGTCCCTTTGCCCTCTTATAGGGTAGCGTAGTCATGCATATTTTATGTTAATTAAAAGTTCCGCCTGTCCTACCAGCACACAGGGGCAGGAATACCCCATATTGTGCTGCTGTTAGGACTAAGGGAAAACAGATTAACATCATAATCAACGATTAATTCACATTGGTCCTTAGGCTGACCTCGACTGAAATGGATGGAAGTAAAGAAAAGTTGCTAAATGCTTCTAGCCTTTTTCAGTAGATGGTGGTTATGCCTAGTGGCCATCAAATTAACTGGCCCATACGTGGAAAGCAAGATTCCTACTGATAACTGACAGGCCCAAAGGTAGCCAAAGTACAGCATTCAGCTATCTCTAAAGTGATTGGGAGCATCGGGTGCATCATTAAAAATACTGGCCCATTCTCATCTTGGGAGGCAGGGTGAAAAAAGTTACTTTTATAATCATTCGATCAGACATGTCATAAAAGTTTAATCAATTGGAGTTTTCCATTGATCCAGGTCCTGACAACAATGGGCCAGCACTAAGATGGATGGCAATAACAAAAACTTTTGCATGCTCCCAGTCATTTCAGTGAATGATCATTATACACACTGGTCACTAACTTTATTGCCTATTCTTTAGAAAAAACAATGCCAATGATTATTTGTATGACAGAAATATGTCATAATAGACTTATTGGTGGAAGTCCTTCCTTCTGAAGACCAAAAAGATGTCTCTGCTGACCACCCAGTGGACCAACGATGACCTAAATAGGAGTTTAATGCCTCTCTCACCAGACATGACTGCCAACTTACCTGCCCTACACATTGTCCATTCCCCTGCTCCTCCATAATACCATGCACAAGAACTTTCTGATTCTGCTGCTTCTGGCTCTGCCCATAGGGGACAATGCATGCTCCCATCCTGCTACTTAAAGGGCCAGAGCAAGTGGCAGTAAATTTTCCCCAACCTAGCTTTATCTGTTTACAGGTAGAAAACGTCTGCCTCATCTGCCACACCCTGCCCAAGCAATTAGGTTCCTAGTTGACTAGCGTCCTGTAAAGGTGTAGCTATATGCTAACTGCTTGATTTACAGCGTTTGACCATGGCTTGTTTCCTGTCCTTGTCCTTGTTTGTTGACCTTCAGCCATTGACCCTCACCTTTATTCACGCTCTGTCTTTGTTTGATCCCTTGAAGCACTACACCATAGATTCTGACCTGCTTAGTCAGCTGTCTCCAACACTGGGAACCCTTCAAGAGGTAGTGATTTGGTGGTCTCCCTGCAGTGATGAACAGACCCTCCGTATGGGTGGTTAAATGGTGAAGACCAGTGGGGTCACTTAGGCAATGCCCTTAGGAGTAGCCCTAAACCAAACCGTCCAGTGAGTTATGCTTTTATGCATTTTAAAGGATGGTGACTTACATGGTGGTCAGGCATGTCATAGATGTCTCATCAACAAGAGTCTACCCAACTAAAAATCACCATGGTCCTGGCATTGACCAACCATAGACCAGAACTGTGGTATAGTAATGAAAAGTTCTGCTCTTAACGGTTGGTGGTTATACACATTATTGTGAAACAAGAGTTCCAGTGGTACGTAAAAATGTCTTATCAGTTGGCGTCATTCCTGGTGAATAATCCTGTTTCTGACCATCAATGGGAGTTATGATTTTTATGGAGAAAAATGACCTGGAAATCCTATGATTTGGAACCAAATATTGACCAAAAAATGTATTTTATTGTTGAGTTACGTAAGCCTATTAGTGCTTGTATGTATTTCAAAGCATGGTGGCCATACATCATAGTCCCGACCCATTTTATAAACCAGTCTAGGATCCATGGAGTCTGTCTGAAGTTTTTTTTAGAGTAATTGATAAAGTAACATTCATGAAGAATAATAACAATACTGAGTCTGGGGAAATGTGAGAAAATAACATAATTAGTTATTTAAAAAACAACAAGACTAACAAGTCTATTGACAATAATTAGGCCGTCCCCCGAGGATCTTCTGTCATTATATAAAATGTTTCATTTGTGTAATTGTATGACAACAAGGCATCTGGTCTTATGCACCATCTCAGGTAATATCTGTCACCCTATATACATAGTTATCTCATATACCAATGAGAGTAGCCAGGGTCAGCTTCAAGTGTATATGGGATATTGGACAACAATCTGACATTTACCAAATTGACGGTGAAATGTTCTATGTGTTTTTTCATAGTAGTTATATAACAACATCAGCTCTGCTACATCTATGGCTATCTTCATCACCTTCTGGACTTTTAATGAAATGACCAAATCCACAGATGAACAACTAAGTATTCGAGAGAGGAATATTTTATGGGTAAATGTCCATGTAAGTCCTCATGGCTGCAGCTGTATTATGATTTTGAGTACAAGTTCCTAGTTTTATGTAGATATAGTATGGCACTCTATATTTGATCCTACTGTACCTGTAAACACCTCAGATTCCATAAGGAGACATACAGAATTTTTCCTCTTAGATCCACACAAAATCAAGTAGAAAAAAAAATCACGCCATGTCCCTTCAAATATTTACATAATATGGGGCCATATGGACAGCAAACAGAATGACTATGGCACCAAAGTATGGAACTATAGGAGCTTAATTTGCTACGTACAGGCCTGCCGTGTGTATGAGGTCTAAATCATACAGTATAATTGACCATTTAGTCAAGACATTGGCCCCAATGCAGAATATGTAACAGCATCCGACCCATTTACCATGTGCCACTTATAATGCTAGTATTTTGGGGCCTTTGGATCCCCCCAATGGCATCAGGTTCCAAGTGGAACCACAGCTGTTGTACCTCGTCTACCTACACTCCTGACCTTGGCATTGGGTTTTTTGCCTTTAATCATATTCTGTAAGATATCTAGAACCCAATGTAGATATTTCAGAAGCTTCACTGATCAGACACACTCTACAAACAGATGTAGCAGTCCTGTGTTTGCCTGTAAGTGTCTGCTTCAATTGTGCAACATGATAAAGCATGAGATTTCGTATCCAGGTGTTAAGGTTACTAGAAGGCTGTGGGCACAAAATGTAAAACCTCAGAAAGTTGGATCCCACTTGACCCTCTTTAGTAGTGATATACACAAATGTACATGGCCAAGACAGATAAATAGAGAGATAGAACAGGCTCAGGTGGAGATCCACTAGGTCCCCAAGTTGACCTATAGAAAATTACAGATATTATTGTGGTCTCACCATAGTTTTTTTTTTTTTTGCCTCGTCACCTTCTGTCTTATGGACTCCAGCAAATGGACAAGAAGAATCAGTCACTGGTCACAGAATTTCTCCTCTTGGGATTTGGAAACTTACACAATCTCAGAATTGTAATTTTCACCTTCTTTTTGATCATCCACATTATGGCTTTAACTTCTAATACCTTTGTGGTAGTTTTGGTTGGGGTCACCCAGAGTCTTCATTCCCCCATGTACTTCTTTCTTAGCCAGTTGTCGTTGTCTGAGATCCTATTCACCAGTAACATCGTACCCAATATGCTATGGTTGATACTGGTGGGAGAAGGACGACTCCCAGTGTCCAGATGTTTATCTCAGTTTTATTTATTGAGTGTTCCAAGCATTGCCCAATGCTTTTTGTTGACGGCCATGTCTTTCGATCGACATGCGGCCATCTGCAGACCATTACACTATGCCACCATTATGACCTTCACCCATCAACTTCAGATGGTCACCTCCTGCTGGTTGCTCGGGTTCATCTTTCCTCTTTCAGTTTACATTTTCTTAAGCAAATTAGAATTCTGTAGCCACAACACCATCAACCACTTCTTCTGTGATATTGCTCCTCTTCTACGATTGTCCTGCTCTAGTACATCTTCTGTAGAGTTGGTCACAGCTGTGGTCTCCTACCCAGTCCTGTTGACTCCATTTATGTTTATCATAGTCACCTACATTTCAATCATTCGGACCATCCTCAAGATTCCCTCCAGCGCTGGAAGACATAAAGCCTTCTCCACCTGCAGCTCCCACCTGATCATTGTGTGCACGTACTATGGGACATTGTCCTCCATTTATATCTTCCCACCAAGAGAGAATTCTATAAATCTGAACAAAGGTCTGTCTGTTCTGTACACACTGGTAACTCCAATGTTCAACCCTCTTATCTACAGCTTGAGGAACCAGGACATTAGAAGTGCCATTATAAAGTATGTTCAAATCTTAAGGTTGTGGCAAAAGTCCTGATAAAGAAAATCTCCCCTATGTGCGTCTACCTTTCAAGAAATCTTCTCCATTTTCAAGACTCTGTTCATTGTGTATATATAAAAATATGTTTGTATCTGGAAGGTTCTGCAATAATCCAACCCATAAAACTTTGGTCCAGATTAATAGTTAGACAGTGCAAACTTAGCCTATCTTCACACGACAGCGAAAATGTGGCAGCCATTTTGTTAACGCCCATCAACACGGATGCATTGAATTCAATTTGTGTGAATGGGGCTATTCACATGACCAATTTTTTGATGGTGCATTTAAGACTCACAAATTTGAGTCTATTGAGGGACTTGTTTTCACAGATTCCTCAATAGAGTAAAATCTAGGAGAGATCCCTGAAAAATGTCCTTTTAAGGACGCAGGATAGTTTGTTCATTAATGCTCGGCGAGTTTTTTCATATTTTTTTCTCTGCCTACAAAAAATTTATATTTTTTATTTTTCTGACACTATAGCTATGTGAAGGCTTATTCTTTGCGTGACGAGTTGTACTTTCATTTCTCACCATTTTGGCGTACATATAATGTTTTATAATTAGCATTTATTAATGTTTTTGGGGGGTCTGTGTGAAAAAACCTACAATTATATCATAATTTTTTGCATTTTTTTCCTATGGTGTTCACTCTGTATTAATAATAACATGGCAAATTGTCCAGCGGGTCATTACGATGACAGTGATACCATATGGATGTTGGTTTTATTATGTTTTACAAAATGTTCTAAGAAAATTTCTTTCAATTTTCAAAAACGAACGATTTTTAGCATTGATCTAAATTAAATAATCTAAATAAAGGATCTAAAATAAATTTATAAAGGATCTAAAAATTACTGTAAAAAAAGAAAATGAAATAAAAATATATACAAAAAAATTAAAAAGCAATAAAAAATCAAGTGAAACCCTTTCTCTAGATCCGAAAACACCCGGTCTACAAATGTATAAAAATACTTTTCCCGTATGGTGAACGTCAAAGCGGGCAGATAAAAAATCAAAAGAGCCGAATGGGCATTTTTTTGCTTTTTCGTCTCCCATAAAAATTTCAATAAAAAGTTATCAAAGCAATAGACATTCCCCAAAATTATATAAATAAAAAGTACATCTGGCCCTGCAAAAAAAGTTGCCTTATGCATCCTCATACATGAAAAAATAAAAAAGTAACAGATGTCGGAAATATGTAGACACACAATTTTTTTTTTTTTTCGAGGCTTTAGATTTTTTTAATGTGGTTAAAACGTAAATAAAACTTTATAAACTTGAGATCGCTTAATCATATCGATCCATAGAATACAGGTGACGAGTCATTTTGACTGTACAGTCAACACCATAGAAATAAAGCAGGCAAAGAAAATCACGCAAACACAGTTTTTCTCCAATTCCTCCTCATTCTGAATTTTTTTTTCCAGCTTCCCAGTACATCATTTGGAATTTTAAATGGTAAAATTACAAGTACAATATGTCCCACAAACATTAAGCCCTCATACAGCTCTGTGAACAGAAAAATAAAAAAGTTATGGCGTTCTGAAGGCTGGGAGCCAAAAATGAAAATTCAATAATGCCACCAGTGGGAAGGGGGTTTAAAGGTGTTTTTTTTGTTTTTGTTTTATTTTTATTATTTATTTATTTTTACAATCTTTTTAACTTTTTTTTTTTACTTTTTTCCTGTCCCACAAGGGGATTTGAGCCTGGAATCTGCTGATCTCCAGTGTAAAGGTCTGTAATACATCATATTGCAGTACATTAAACATAAGCTCCGTATGTGCAATATGGATAGGCAGCCAAGGCAACCCCTCGGACTTCGCTATTGTAATACAACCGAGAACCCGAAGTCATGCCTCACAAGGGGTTAACGGGAAGGGGTTAACGGCTATTTCATCCAATGTCTGTGTGAATGTAGGCTAAGACAGGCATTCTGAAAATATGCCAGATTTCTCACAGTGGCCGATATTGTATGATAAATCTGACCAGGGGTAGATTATAATAATTATTATAATAATTTATAGGGTGAAATGTGTGGTTGTCCAGGGCCCGAGGCTGCAAGGGGGCTCAGCGACAAGTAATTGCAAGTTTGCCCACGTTATAATCCAACCTCGTGATCTCCCAATACAGTTGATGACTGTGGCGAGGCATGGGAATCTACTGGAGGTGAGAATTTTTTGGGCGAACCTAGTGAAATTCATCTCGGCGTGAACAAGCCCAAACCGGAATAGCTATTATTATATTTTGGGGTGATTTCTGAACAGCGCAGGCCCTATGGGTACCCTTAATTCATCCCTGTATCTGGCATATCTTTAGACTGTCTGGTCTTTGTTTATACTACCGTTTAGTAGGCTTTTTTTTTTCCCAGGGAGTAAAAATTGCTTGTAAATGGTTAAAAGTGTGTTAAAAAAATGTAGTGTTAATAAATATACTACACACTACATAATACACTAATATACTACAGCTACTTAGTTGCAGAATTTCCCTCATTAAAGTAAAAAACATCCAAAAATTTCAGAATGTGATCCCATCTTTATATACTAGTTCCCTGTTATTTTTGTCAGTAATGTTCATTGTCATATTACGGTTCCTCAAACTATCGCACTACCACCACCACCACCACCACCATTACAATGAGTCCTGATATGTGCTCACCATCGCACTACTCCTATCACAATAATTCCAACGGTCCACCCACTTTTTCACTATCACTAGCATTGATACCTTTATCTAACACTAGAAGGTTCATCCTTGCTGCCCTAACATGAATCCCACTTCTGTCCACTTTCTCCTTATAGAGTCATGAACACTCTTCTTTGTTTGCTGGAGAGCCATATTTTTGGGGCCTCAACCACGTGGAGAACCTAGGGGACTCCATCAACCTCCATGTCCCAGAGCTAAAAATAAACTCCAGCAGACAAATAAAATCCCTCCCATCATTGCCCAGGGCTGTAATCACGTATAGTATCTGGAACTATTCTTTTCTATGGCCCCATACTTACGATTGTGTTTTTCATGGGTCCGTGAACCTGAGCAGCAAAATATGAAGAGGACCTAATCACGTGTGTTTTGCGACCTGAGCTCATTCAACTGTATGGGTTTGTGAGAAACATGGACGACACACAGATGCCATCCGTGTGCTGTCTATTCCACTTTTCACATTCCCTACAATTGTGTACATAAAGTCATACCAAAGCCAACCAGGGTCACCTTATTTGAAGGACATCTGAGTCTTATTATTTGGTCTTCCATCAGCTTTGGGTGTGTAGGAGGCCACCACTTTATATAAAAAAATGTCAAGTCTAAGATACTATGATATGAACAATTTCACTCCGCAGTCATGAGATAATTGGTATTTGGAGAATATAGATACAATCACTAACAAGTCTACTGACAATATTGAGCACAGCAAAGACTCCCAGGAGGGTCTCATGTCAATATATAAGATGGCTAAATTAGCGTCATTGAATACAACACATCTTGTCTTTAGCATCACATATCACGTCAGGTGAGATATTACAAGGTCTACAACCATATTTATATACCCAGATATTATCTGCAGTCACAGGAGTTTACATGGACATGGATAAATCTGATCTACATGGACATGGATAAATCTGATCATAGGTCCAGTTGATGACAGGCTAGGGGGCGCACCAGAGGATCTTCCAGTGGGCCCAGACTCGAACACAATAATTGTCCAGCAGAAGACACCCAAATTTGAAGGGCGTTATGGTCTATTTTCTAGGTGTTGTCAGATTGTGGGCTTGAGAATCTAGTGGGCCAAGTTACCTCAGCCCAACACTGCATGAATTACACATGATGGAAGGTAAGTCTCCCTGAAAAGTCCCATGACAAAGCAATACTGTAAGAAAGATATCAGCATGGAAGACTTAAAAAAAAAAATTATCATACCGATAAAGTTCATGGGCTGTTCTTGGTGCAGATCTTCATTAACCATAAAATTCATTGTAGCAGTCCAAAGGTGAGCCTAGAATTCTGCATCCTGTTTTTCCAACTAAAAAAATCTATCAACCGAACACAAACTGAGGCTCAACATTGTGGAAATGCAGCTTTTTGTGTTGCACATTTTGCTATGGTTTTTTGAGCCAAAGCCAGGAGTGGATTGAGCAGAAGGTAGAAGTATAAGAACTTCCAATATATTCCTCATTCCTTCTGTAGCCATTTCGGGCTTTGGCTCAAAAAACTGAAGCACAATCTGCAACAAAAAAAGCTATAGTAATCTGTGCAGTGCATGTAGTGTTAAACATAACTTAATTTCTTTGCTAAATGCTGATCCATGTATAATAGATACCGGATATTTCCATTTTTGTTCTAGCGTCCTTGTCTGCAACCAGCACTATGTTATGCTAATGTATACATGCACCATATACTGTTGGTGCTTCTGATTGGAGGTGAAGCCCTAAAGGCACCATTCTCATTGGATGAAATATGAAAGGTCAAGTCCCAAATCTGTTACTATAAATTAAAAGTATTGCTGGAAGGGCTTGGAGATAATTCCAGAGTCTTCTGTTCATTATCTTCCTAGTCAGAATTTTCCCTTTCCCCCAGAAGGGCACATAAGAATTGGAATCACACACAATAAATGAGATTCCTCATTTGTTGGAAGACAATCAATGGTGTAACTTGAAGCTCCTGTACCCCAATGCAAAGTATGTAAGCCAAACTTACCATGTGCCATCTATAATTGATGTCCTCTTATGTTGTGGAAAGGCCTTTGGGCCCCGTGAGGCTCCATGGCCCAATAGCAATTGCTATCTCTGCACCCCCTATAGTTACACCCCTGCTGACAATATAGCAACCAGTCTCCATGACTTTGGGAGACCATGAAAAAGGGATGAAACCTGCCTTGAGCAGAAAAGGTAATCGTACCCTTCACTTTTGACAAATTTTAGGGAAGCAGTAGGAATTTAATGAAGACATTTCCATTAGAAATTTGAACACATTTTTTTATTGCTTATTTTCAGTGCTATATTCACACATTGGTGATATGGTGACGATGTGTCACTCGTATCCTTATTTCTTCTAATACACGCTGGCATGTTCATGATGCAGTGAGGCTTTGTGAAAAAATGGAGCTTTGTTTGGTTGTTCTCCTAAGGCAGACCAAGTAGTGGGGGGAGGGCTGCTGCTATAGCCAGTTGCCTTACATTTATTGTGGGGTTTTTATTTATTGGGGATTGTGAGAATGAATAAAGGACAATGTGTGATCTCCTGGGACACATTAAAAACTATTTTGAAATTTGTACTTTTTGTCCTAATATTCTCTGATCTTCTGTCTTTTGTTCTCTAGTGAATGGACAAGAGAAATCAATCGACAATCACAGAATTTCTCCTTTTGGGATTTGGAGACCTCCACAACTTCAAGATTTTAGTTTTCACTCTGTTTTTGATTGTCCATATCATGGCTTTGACAGCAAATATCCTGGTCATTATCCTGGTTGGGGTCACCTCGAGCCTCCACTCCCCCATGTACTTCTTTCTCAGCCAGTTGTCCTTATGTGAGATCCTGTTTACCAGTAATATTGTGCCCAACATGTTATGGCTGATACTGGTGGAAGGAGGAAAAGTATCAGTTGCTCGGTGTATATCTCAGTTCTACTTCTTAGGTGTTCCAACCATTGCCCAATGCTTGTTGTTGGCGGCCATGTCCTTCGATCGACATGTAGCCATCTGCAGACCATTACACTATGTCACTATTATGACCTTCTCCCATCAGCTTCTGATAGTCACCTCCTGCTGGTCATTGGGGTTCACCTTGGCTCTTTTTATATACCTTTCCTTAAGCAAGTTAAAATATTGTGGTATCAACACCATCAACCACTTTTACTGCGATGTTGCTCCTCTTCTACGATTGTCCTGCTCCAGTACATCTTTTGTAGAGCTGGTCACTGCCATGGTGGCATTTCCTGTAATTTTGTCACCCTTCATGCTTATTGTAGCCACCTACATTTCAATCATTCGGACCATCCTCAAGATTCCCACCAGCACAGGCAGACATAAAGCCTTCTCCACCTGCAGCTCCCACCTGATCATTGTGTGCACGTACTATGGGACATTGTCCTCCATTTATATCTTCCCACCAAGAGATAATTCCATAAACGTGAACAAAGGTCTGTCTGTTCTGTACACACTGGTGACTCCATTGTTTAACCCTTTAATCTACAGCTTGAGAAACCAGGACATAAAAGGGGCTATTTCCAAATATATCCAATATCTGAGGTTGTGGAAATCAATGGAAACATAAGCTAGCCATATACATTAAATACCTGTAGAGCTCTAGAGATGGTAGTCCTACTGGAACAGGCATAGAAGATAATGCTACACGCTTGAGATAATGCTAAAGATACAAATTGATGTTGGCAAAACAACCTGAAACAACACTGATCTATAAACATCCTTAAATTCATATGGGTGGGGAGTTTTTTGGAGAAAGCTCTATAGCCCTGGAGTTCACGGTCCTATTGGTGAGATATGACTAAGATAACGTTCTCCATTGGAGACTCACAATATTTGCCTGAAATCTGCGGATGGAAAAGTCCTGCATGCACAGCTTTGTAGTTTGCCAGTTTCAGCTCTAAAACTATGGACACCCGATGGATTATTTTAGCGGTCCGCCAGTCCGTTGTTCTGGTCCTTGGAAAGACCAGAAGAACAGATAGACTGACGCTATTGTGAATTTAGCGTAAAGGAGAACATACAATGTGGGACAAACATTCAGCTAAAGAAGAACCAGGAGATTTCCTAAAAACAGTTTATAATAGCCCCAAAAATGATAAATATTAAATAGTAATAAAACAACTTGAGATAAGATTGAACTAGAGAGTAGTTACAAATGGACTTTAGGGTAGATGGTAAGTTAGAGCCATAGATCACCGACAATGACAATCCTACAATATCTGTGCAATGAGGGCATGGCTAAAAAAATCTATGAGGGATCCCTGAAAACAAATTACCCCTAAGTGTACACTCGGGTGTGAAAAAATAAATTTTTCATGGACAAGTGCACGGTATGAGAGTTCACTACACTGTAGTAAGGACTTGTCAACCTCCAGGCTGTCAGGTTGAATCTCTTCAGATCTGGGCTGAGCTGTGAGCCCTAAGACACCAGGTTCTGAATTGGGGGAAGTGTCCAGTAGATCCCTCGACTCATCTGTATGAGCTGGGAAAACCTCAACCTCTTTGGCTAGAATGGTATACTGGCAATTACCGATAATTGATATTGTCTTGGTACCATGGAAACTGGAGGGAAGATGTCTGCCAGCCTCAACCTCCACAGGATGCACAGGGTATCTCTTGCCAAAAGATTGTCCTTCTAGTATAATGAGCAGAACTTCTCCACCTTGGAAATGAATTTTGTAGTCATGACATCTATCTCCGAGCAACCCCATTTCAGGGTGATCAGATGAAATTTCAGAAACCATTCTCCAGGAAGACAGTGACCCCAGCCCAGCTGATCTGCAGTTTCATTTTCGAGAGCCTCTGATGTGGAATGCGGAGAGATGTGTGAGGTTCTTCTTGGCCCAGGTCATGTTCAAGCCCAGCTCCCTGAGAAGGCGTTTAGATCGAGTGCATCCATGCTTGTTGATTTACAGGACTGTGGTCATGTTGTCTGACCTTACCCTGACTGTCTTCTCTAGACAGAAATCATGAGCTGATCCTACTTGTGGAAAGTCAACGAGCCCTGGAGAATACAATCCTAGAGATGAAGAGAAATTGAAGTTGAACACGCAACGTTAGACAGACATTCCAGAAATGAAGACAGACACTATCAGCACCACAGGAAGTCCTGAGGTCTGCTATCATGCCCAAAAAATATAGCTTCTATACCTATAGCCTATAGTATCACCCTCTAACCTAAGCCATCCAAAGTCAGTTTCTAAGGAAGCCATATTGTGCCTCATACCCTGGGCCTTCACCACCTTGAGCCTCCAGCAGCCTCCCTTCTCCAGCTGGTAATTTAGGCCCAGTTGTTAAAATTGCAGTTGGATTGGGGGAACCAGTTGTGTTGCCGATGCAAGGGAGTCTTTAGCGTCACACATTACAGGCATATTTGAGCAACACTGGATGCCAATGTGGGAAAGTGGACAGACATAAACCATAAACACTCATGTATATAGATCAGAGCTCTGTTTTTCCATTCATATAGTCATAGAGTTGAAGAGAAACTTCAGCAGATACTTGAACTCGCTCGTATTGTGCTCTAACCTAAGCGTAGATTATTAGTAGACCACACAGGGCTTGTGTCAAGCTTCTCCACTGCCTTGAGGAACTAGAAGGCCACTGCCACTATGTAGCAGAAAGATGTCAAGTCTGAAATTATATTGACAAGTTCACTCCACAGCCATGAAATAATTGGTCTTTGGAGAATATGGATTTAACCTCTAAAATGTCTACTGACAAAAACAAGAGCGGTGGAGACTCCCAGGAGGGTCTCATGTAGAGATGAGCGAATTGAAGCTCATGAAGTGGAATTCAATCCGAATTTCAGGAAATATTTGATTCACATTGAATACGGATTTTCTCACGCTTCGTGGTAACGAATCGCATTTTTTTCTAAAATGGCTGCTGCACATGTTAGAACATGGGGCAAAGAACTCTGGGAAAGCAGGATCACCCACAATGCCATGCATGCAGCCAATCAGCAACCAGCCAGCCCTGTGATGTCACAGCCTTATAAATACCCTCCACCATCGTGGATTCAGGCATTTTCCAGTGTACTTAGTGCAGGGAGAGATGTCAGCAGGCCCTAGGGAAAGTGGTAGAAAAGACTTGAAAACTGATATTTTGCTCAATCGAAGTTCAGGGAAAGAGCATTAGAAGTGTAGAGAAAGGATAGGGAGTAATTGAAGCAGAACAGGGTTCATTTGGGGTGTTTGCAGTCTGGGTAATAGGAACAATCCTATTACATCTTGCTGCACTGACTGCCATTATACTGCTGCTCATTGCAGGTTTGCAATAGATCACACCTGTGTAATTCAAATTATTTGGGTCTTATTAGTCCTTGTGCGGTGCAGTTATATGTTGTAAAGACTTTTCTTGTATTGTTTCACTACCACAGCAGACTCTCTATGTGTGTTACTGCAAAGCACAGTGTTCTACACCATTATACGGCTCTCTGCAGCCAGGAAATAGTTGTTCTTTAACGCGATTCGCCGCAAATTAATTTGTTTCGATTCGAATCGTTTCTGATAATTCGGTGAACCGGACGAATCGAATTTTTGAAAAATTCGCTCATCTCTAGTCTCATGTCAGTACATAAAACGGCTTAATCACAGATCACATCAGGTGAGATACTGCAGGGTCCACAATTTTTTCTGATACCCAGATACAACCATGCAAACTCCAAATCTGGCAATCAGTATAAATCTCTGGATCAATTTGTCTTTACCAAAATCTAAAACCCATAGTCTTAATATTTTTTCATTCAAGAAGGTCATTCAGGTCCTCTTTGAACTTGCACAATGAATCCACCATCTCCACTTTCTGGGGCAGTGACCTCCATAGTCTTGCTGTTCTTACAAGAATCCCCTTCTATGTTGCTGGTGAAACTTTGTGTTCTCCAGACATAGAGGATGTCTCCTTGTCACTGTCACCAGCGTAGGTGTAGAGGATGTCCCCTTGTCACTAGCCTAAGTGTAGAGGATGTTCCCTTGTCACTGGTCTAGGTGTAGAGGATGTCCCCCTGTCACAAGGCCTAGTTGTAGAGGATGTCCCCTTGTCATTGTCACCGGCCTAAGAGTAGAGGATGTCCCCTTGTGACTGTCACTGGCCTAGGTGTAGAGGATGTCCCCTTGTCACTGGCCTGGGTGTAGAGGATGTCCCCTTGTCACTGTCACTGTCCTAGGTGTAGAGGATGTCCCCTTGTCATTGTCACCGGCCTTGATGTAGAGGATGTCCCCTTGTCACTGTCACTGGCCTAGGAGTAAAAAAGATCATTAGAAAGTTCTTTGTGCTGTCCCTTCATGTATTTGTACATTGTTATTAGGTCTCCCCATAGAGATCTTTTCTAAACTGGGTAACTCCAAGTTTGCTACTCTGTCTCCAATCCTCACATTCCCCTAATAATCTTGGTCGCCTTCTCTGCACTCTCTCTAGTTTAGTTATGTCCTTCTTGTACACTGTGGCCCAAAATTATGCCCATTAGTTTGTGTGGCCGCACCAGTGACTTGTATAGAGGGATGACTATATTCTTGCCATGAGAATCTAGACCTCTTTTTCACTGTCAGTTTTACCTAGTAATCTATAATTAATAATAATAATTCCCCCTGTGGCAGCCCATTGGTAACTGTGACCCCTCCAATACTGACCCCTATGACACCACACTGATAACTGTGACCCCTCCAATACTGACCCCTGTGACACCCCACTGGTGACTGTGACCCAGTCTGAGTGTTTACCATTAACAAGCACCCTCTGTTTCCTATCAGTGAGCCAGTTGTAAACCCAAATGCATATGTTTTCCCTCAGTCCCAACATTCTCATTTTGCATACCAACCTTTTATGTGGTACAGTATCAAAAGCCTTTGAAAAGTCCAGATATACTACATCTACCGCATTACCCATGTCCAATCCATATATACTACATCTACTGCATTACCCATGTCCAGTCCAGATATACATCTACCGCATTACCCATGTCCAGATATACAGTACTACATCTACTGCATTACCCATGTCCAGATATACTACATCTACTGCATTACCCATGTCCAGTCCAGATATACTACATCTACCATATTACCCATGTCCAGATATACTACATCTACTGCATTACCCATGTCCAGATATACTACATCTACCCCATTACCCATGTCCAGTCTAGAACTGACCTCTTCATAGAAGATGATCAGATTAGTCTGAAAGGACCGGTTCCTCATGAACCCAAGATGATTGGGTGTTATAAAATTATTTACCTTGAGGTACTTCAGGATAGCATCTCTTAGAAAACCCTCAAATATCCTGGGATAAACAGGTGATATTTAATGGATAGTTTACATTACATTACATTATAGTTTACATTATAGTTTACATTACATTATGTTGCTGGCCATTGGATTTTCTTGTGTAAACATTTAATAGTTGTTCCTTTTCCTCATCCTCCTCCACCATTACAACCAGATTACATTGTCAGTTTTTATTTGTGTAAACATTTAGTAGTTGTGCTTTTTCCTCCTCCTCCTCCACCATTACAACCAGATTACATTGTCAGTTTTTATTTTCTTTTTATTTATGTAATTGAAGAATAATTTTGGATTACTTTTACTTTCCTTAGCAATGTTTCTCTCAGCCTCCATCTTTGCCTCCTTTATTTGTCTTTTACACAATTTATTTTTCTCTTTATAATTTTTTAAGACTTTCTTCTGCTAGTACTTTAAATGCTTCCTTCTTATCTCTCATTGCACTCCTTACCATTTTAGTTAGCCATATTGGTTTTCTATGATTTCTGGGTACATGGCTGGAAGCAGCTCAGCTCCTATTCAAGTGAATGGGAGGAGAGCAGCAGTTCTTGGCACCACTGTTATAGTGTGCAGAGATCTGAACAGAGCATCCTGTTTATACACTGTAGCCGTGGTGCTAGAAATTGCAGCTCTGATCCCATTCACTTGAATAAGAGCAGAGCTGCTTCCATGCAGATACCTCATATATGGTTTCCAGTTGGAAAAACAGCTGATCCGCCCCCCAACTGATCATGTACTGATGACTAGAGATGAGAGAACTCATTCAAAACTAACCGATTTCAACCTGCATTGTCCAAAAGTTTTGGTTCTTGATGAAACTGAAACTTTTGTGATTAGTCTCATATATACTAAAATGATTGCAGCCACATGCAAGACGAAGTGAAAATACACAGGAGGAGGAGGATCACATTGTCTCTGTGACCTAGGGGGGAACTTCTGGCATCACCTGACCACGTCTCAGTTAATCATGAGTGATAGTTGGAAAAGTTACAGTACATGTCATATACAGAATCTATAATGATGCTGAGTAAAACAGACATTTTGTGATACTCAAGCTAGGCAATAGATATGTTATCACTGCATAATCCTAAGATATTGCTGCTAAAACATTGCTAGTAGAAAAACAGCACCAACATTGCAATAGGACTACAGAATTAAAGGAGGAGGACTAGAGTAGAACAGTTTATATAATAATAGGAGAGGACTAGTGGAGAACAGTTTATAAAATTATAGGAGAAGGACTAGAGGAGAACAATAATTATAGGAGAGGACTAGTGGAGCACAGTTTATAGAATTATAGGAGGAGGACTAGTGGAGCACAGTTTATAGAATTATAGGAGGAGGACTAGTGGAGAACAGTTTATAGAATTATAGGAGGAGGACTAGTGGAGCATAGTTTATAGAATTATAGGATAGGACTAGTGGAACACAGTTTATAGAATTATAGGAGGAGGACTAGTGGAACACAGTTTATAGAATTATAGGAGGAGGACTAGTGGAGAACAGTTTATAAAATTATATCAGAAGGACTAGTGGAACACAGTTTATAGAATTATATGAGAAGACTAGTGGAACACAGTTTATATAATTATAGGAGGAGGACTAGTGGAGAACAGTTTATAGAATTATAGGAGGAGGACTAGTGGAGAACAGTTTATAGAATTATAGGAGGAGGACTAGTGGAGCATAGTTTATAGAATTATAGGATAGGACTAGTGGAACACAGTTTATAGAATTATAGGAGGAGGACTAGTGGAACACAGTTTATAGAATTATAGGAGGAGGACTAGTGGAGAACAGTTTATAAAATTATATCAGAAGGACTAGTGGAACACAGTTTATAGAATTATATGAGAAGACTAGTGGAACACAGTTTATAGAATTATAGGAGGAGGACTAGTGGAGAACAGTTTATAGAATTATAGGAGGAGGACTAGTGGAACACAGTTTATAGAATTATAGGAGGATGACTAGTGGAACACAGTTTATAGAATTATGTGAGAAGACTAGTGGAGCACAGTTTATAGAATTATAGGTGGAGGACTAGTGGAGCACAGTTTATAGAATTATAGAAGGAGGACTAGTGGAGCTCAGTTTATAGAATTATATGAGAAGTCTAGTGGAACACAGTTTATAGAATTATAGGAGGAGGACTAGTGGAGTATAGTTTACAGAATTATAGGAAAGTACTAGTGGAACACAGTTTATACAATTATAGGAGGAGGACTAGTGGAGAACAGTTTATAGAATTATAGGAGGAGGACTAGTGGAACACAGTTTATAGAATTATATGAGAAGACAAGTGGAGCACAGTTTATAGAATTATAGGAGGAGGACTAGTGGAGCACAGTTTATAGAATTATAGGAAAGGACTAGTGGAGCATAGTTTATAGAATTATATCAGAAGGACTAGTGGAGCACAGTTTAAAGAATTATAGGAAAGGACTAGTGGACTAGTTTATAGAATTAGATCAGAAGGACTAGAGGAGCACAGTTTATAGAATTATAGGAAAGGACTAGTGGAGCACAGTTTATAGAATTATATCAGAAGGACTAGTGGAGCACAGTTTATAGAATTATAGGAGGAGGACTAGTGGAGCACAGTTTATAGAATTATAGGAGGAGGACTAGTGGAGCAGTTTATAGAATTATAGGAGGAGGACTAGTGGAACACAGTTTATAGAATTATAGGAGGACTACTGGAACACAGTTTATAGAATTATAGGAGGAGGACTAAGGGAGCACAGTTTATAGAATTATAGGAGGATTAGTGGAGCATACTTTATAGAATTATACCGGAAGGACTAGTGGAGCACAGTTTATAGAATTATAGGAGGAGGACTAAGGGAGCACAGTTTATAGAATTATAGGAGGAGGAGTAGTGGAGTATAGTTTACAGAATTATAGGAAAGTACTAGTGGAACACAGTTTATACAATTATAGGAGGAGGACTAGTGGGGAACAGTTTATAGAATTATAGGAGGAGGACTAGTGGAACACAGTTTATAGAATTATATGAGAAGACAAGTGGAGCACAGTTTATAGAATTATAGGAGGAGGACTAGTGGAGAACAGTTTATAGAATTATAGGAAAGGACTAGTGGAGCATAGTTTATAGAATTATATCAGAAGGACTAGTGGAGCACAGTTTAAAGAATTATAGGAAAGGACTAGTGGACTAGTTTATAGAATTAGATCAGAAGGACTAGAGGAGCACAGTTTATAGAATTATAGGAAAGGACTAGTGGAGCACAGTTTATAGAATTATATCAGAAGGACTAGTGGAGCACAGTTTATAGAATTATAGGAGGAGGACTAGTGGAGCACAGTTTATAGAATTATAGGAGGAGGACTAGTGGAACACAGTTTATAGAATTATAGGAGGACTACTGGAACACAGTTTATAAAATTATAGGAGGAGGACTAAGGGAGCACAGTTTATAGAATTATAGGAGGATTAGTGGAGCATAGTTTATAGAATTATACGGGAAGGACTAGTGGAGCACAGTTTATAGAATTATAGGAGGAGGACTAGTGGATCACAGTTTATAGAATAATATCAGAAGGACTAGTGGAGCACAGTTTACAGAATTATAGGAGGAGGACTTGTGGAGCACAGTTTATAGAATTATAGGAAAGGACTAGTGGAGCATAGTTTATAGAATTATATCAGAAGGACTAGTGGAGCACAGTTTAAAGAATTATAGGAGGAGGTCTAGTGAGACACAGTTTATAGAATTATAGGAGGAGGCCTAGTGGAGAACAGTTTATAGAATTATAGGAGGAGGACTAGTGGAACACAGTTTATAGAATTATAGGAGGAGGACTAGTGAGACACAGTTTATAGAATTATAGGAGGAGGCCTAGTGGAGAACAGTTTATAGAATTATAGGAGGAGGACTAGTGAGACACAGTTTATAGAATTATAGGAGGAGGCCTAGTGGAGAACAGTTTATAGAATTATAGGAGGAGGACTAGTGGAACACAGTTTATACAATTATAGGAGGAGGACTAGTGGAGAACAGGTTATAGAATTATCCGAGGAGGACTAGTGGAGAACAGATTATAGAATTATAGAAGGAGGACTAGTGGAACACAGTTTATAGCAATATAGAAGGAGGACTAGTGGAGAACAGTTTATATAATTATAGGAGGAGGACTAGAGGAGAATAGTTTATAGAATTATAGGAGGAGGACTAGTGGAGAACAGTTTATAGAATTATAGGAGGAGGACTAGTGGAGCTCAGTTTATAGAATTATAGGAGGAGGACTAGTGGAACACAGTTTATAGAATAATATCAGAAGGACTAGTGGAGCACAGTTTACAGAATTATAGGAGGAGGACTTGTGGAGCACAGTTTATAGAATTATAGGAAAGGACTAGTGGAACATAGTTTATAGAATTATATCAGAATGATTAGTGGAGCACAGTTTATAGAATTATAGGAAAAGACTAGTGGAGTATAGTTTAAAGAATTATATCAGAAGGACTAGTGGAGCACAGTTTATAGAATTATAGGAAGAGGACTAATGGAACACAGTTTATAGAATTATAGGAGGACTACTGGAACACAGTTTATAGAATTATAGGAGGAGGACTAAGGGAGCACAGTTTATAGAATTATAGGAGGAGGACTAGTGGTACACAGTTTATAGAATTATAGGAGGAGGACTAGTGGAGCACAGTTTATAGAATTATAGGAGGAGGACTAGTGGAGCACAGTTTACAGAATTATAGGAGGAGGACTAGTGGAGCACAGTTTATAGAATTATAGGAAAGGACTAGGGGAGCATAGTTTATAGAATTATATCAGAATGATTAGTGGAGCACAGTTTATAGAATTATAGGAAAGGACTAGTGGAGTATAGTTTAAAGAATTATATCAGAAGGACTAGTGGAGCACAGTTTATAGAATTATAGGAAGAGGACTAATGGAACACAGTTTATAGAATTATAGGAGGACTACTGGAACACAGTTTATAGAATTATAGGAGGAGAACTAAGGGAGCACAGTTTATAGAATTATAGGAGGAGGACTAGTGGAGCACAGTTTATAGAATTATAGGAGGAGGACTAGTGGAGAACAGTTTATAGAATTATAGGACGACTAGAGGAGAACAGTTTATAGAATTATAGGAGGAGGTCTAGTGGAACACAGTTTATAGAATTATAGGAGGAGGACTAGTGGAATACAGTTTATAGAATTATAGGAAGAGGACTAGTGGAGCACAGTTTATAGAATTATAGGCGGACGACTAGAGGAGAACAGTTTATAGAATTTTAAGAGGAGGACTAGTGGAACACAGTTTAGTTAGATGTGATCAATTTTAGACAGACAGAAAAATCATAGGAGTTGGGGAGATGCTCTGTCCTGTGCTGTGTGTCTGCAGTGTTCACTGTTTTACAGATGCACTGATCTACACTGAATGAGATACAAAATCTTTTTAAGTTTTTGTTGCAATAGAGCAAATTTTTGTAAAGCAGTGTCAGATTTACCATTATTAGTATTAGTGTAGTTTTCAGCATTGTGATCTGACTGTCCACAGAGTGTCTTACATTAATTTTACTAACAAAATCAGTCCTTTTAGTGCAAAATCTAATTTTGTTAAGAGCTTTTGGCAATAGTGTTTTGTGTTAACCAATACAGAAAAAGTGCTGTTATCACAGCAAAAAAACTAAAAAAAACAAAACAAGCTGACGCAGTGTGTTCTAGTCTAATGCTTACTAGCCAAGACAACATTTCAGTGCTAAATCTCATCTTCTAGTTAAGTTTTTTTTTTTTAAAATAGTGTTTTTTGTTAATAAATAGATAAGACTTCTATTATCACGCAGCGTGTTCTCATCTAACACTCACTGACCAGGTCACCCTTTCAATGCTTTTAGTGCTTTGCTAATTTCTTGAAATAGAGTTTATTCGTTAAGAAAAAAACAAAAAAGACATACGCACAGAGTCAGAATTCTTGGCAACCACTTTTGTATAAGCAGTGCAGTAAAATTACTGGAAAACAATGTATGGTGAACGCTGTAGTGGGAAAAAAATTCAAAAGTGCCAAACCACAGGTTTCTCCTCTAAGAAAAATTTGAACAAAAAGTGATCAAAGCAATAGACATTCCCCAAAATTTTATAATTAAAAAGACACCCTATGAATCTCCGTACATGGAAAAAATAAAAAAGTTACAGGTGTCAAAATATGGCGACTTTAAGAAAAATATTATATTTGCAAAGTTTTGGATTATTGTTAAGGGGTTAAAATGTAAATAAAATCATAAATTTTGTATCCCCGTAATCGTACCAAAACATAGAATACAGGTGACATGTCATTTTGGCTCCACAGTGAACATTGTAAAAACGAAGCCCGTAAGAAAGTCTCACAAATGCACATTTTCTCCCCTTGCTGAAGTTTTTTTTCCAGCTTCCCAGTACATTGTACACAATAAAAAATGGCACCATTTTGAAGAACAATTTGTACCGCAAACTTTAAGCCCTCATATGGCTCTGAGAAAGGAAAAATAAAAAAGTTATGGGGTTTGGAAAGTGGGGAGTCAAAAAATGAAAATAGAAAAATTTTCTTCAAAATAACAGGCTTTTTGTACTTGCAAGTCCCCTAAACTAGACAATGTTTGAAGTGCTTGTAAAAACCATCACTTCTTCCAATACAACCTGTATATGAAAAAAAAACACTTTTCTCCAAAACTGGCTAATTTTTGGAGCATTTTTAATTTTAAAAACCCCAAAAAAGGTACAAGCAGTTTGTATCCTTTGTCTACCATCCGTTTTCCCATAGACCTTTCAGTGTCATACACTATGTTTTATAGATATATAGTCCTAGGAGTCCTGACAGTGTCATACACTATGTTTTATAGATATATAGTCCTAGGAGCCCTGACAGTGTCATACACTATGTTTTATAGATATATAGTCCTAGGAGTCCTGACAGTGTCATACACTATGTATTATAGATATATAGTCCTAGGAGCCCTGACAGTGTCATACACTATGTATTATAGATATATTGTCCTAGGAGCCCTGACAGTGTCATACACTATGTTTTATAGATATATAGTCCTAGGAGTCCTGACAGTGTCATACACTATGTTTTATAGATATATAGTTCTAGTAGCCCTGACAGTGTCACACACTATGTTTTATAGATATATAATCCTAGGAGCCCTGACAGTGTCATACACTATGTTTTAGAGCTATATAGTCCTAGGAGCCCTGACAGTGTCATACACTATGTTTTATAGATATATAGTCCTTGGGGTCGGGACGGTGGGGAACCCTATTATTATAGATATAAAGTCCTGGGGGGGCGGGCGGGTTTAATACTTATTTTTTAAAAAATAAAAATCCCTGGGGCCCGCGGGGGGTTTTCCTTTTTGTTTTTGGGGTTTATAGTCCCGGGGGGGGGGGAAAGGGTTTATTTTATTTTTTTAAATATATATTTTTTTTGTTTTGGTTTGGAGGGGGGGCCGGGGGGGATCGAGTCCAACCCCCTGCAAAAGCAGGAATTCCTAAAACATCCCAGCTATATACCTATCCAGTTTCCGCTTGAAGATTTCAATTGATGAAGAACTCACCACCTCCCGTGGCAGCCTATTCCACTCTCTCACTACCCTTACTGTTAGAAAGTTTTTCCTAATGTCTAATCTGAATCTCCTTCCCCTTAGTTTCATCCCATTACTTCTCGTGCTTCCTTCTGCTAATGAGAATTGGGTAGATCCCTCTGCACTGTGACAACCTTTCAGATATTTAAATACCGCTATTAAGTCTCCCCTTAGCCTTCTCTTCTGCAAACTAAGCAGTCCCAATTCTTTTAGCCTCTCCTCGTAGGACATGGTTTGTAGACCTTTCACCATTTTGGTTGCTCTTCTCTGGACCTGCTCCAATGAATCGATGTCTTTCTTAAACTGGGGCGCCCAGAACTGTACACAGTATTCCAGGTGGGGTCTGACCAGGGCAGAGTACAGTGGAATAATTACCTCTCTTGATCTAGCTACAATGCTTGTCTTGATACATCCTAGAATTTGGTTAGCCTTTTTAGCCACCGCACCGCACTGTTGACTCATGTTGAGTTTGCGATCTATTATTATGCCCAGATCCTTTTCCCCTGTACTCTCACTTAGTACTATTCCTCCCATACTATATATGCTTCTTGCATTTCTGTTACCCAGATGTAGAACTTTGCATTTGTCCCTGTTGAATACCATTTTGTTCACCTCAGCCCATTGTTCCAGTGTGTCTAAGTCCTTTTGGATGCACTCTCTCTCCTCTCTAGTGTTGGCCATTCCTCCTATCTTTGTATCATCTGCAAATTTTATTAGTTCCCCATTAGCCCCATCATCCAGATCATTTATAAAAATATTAAAAAGTACTGGGCCCAGGACAGAGCCCTGCGGCACCCCGCTTTTTACTTTCTTCCAGTTTGATGTATAGCCATTTAGAATTACTCGTTGTGCCCGATCATTAAGCCAATTGTGAACCCACCTCACTGATATTTTATCAAAGCCATACTTGATCATTTTTTCAATAAGAATGTTATGTGATACTTTATCAAAGGCCTTACTAAAGTCAAGATATACTATGTCCACTGCATTCCCCTGGTCCAACCATTCAGTGACTTTATTATAGAAGGAAATAAGATTAGTCTGGCAAGATTTATTAGGCATAAAGCCGTGCTGGCTTTGATTAATTAAAGCCTTCCCATCCAGGTACCTAATTAAATGTTCTTTAACGATTTGTTCAAAGATTTTTCCTACTATCGAGGTCAGACTTACCGGCCTATAATTTCCTGGGTCGTCCCTATTCCCCTTTTTGTAGATGGGGACCACATTTGCCCTTTTCCAATCTAGAGGGACCACTCCTGTCTCCCATGACTTATTAAAGATTATTGCAAGGGGTTCTGTTATTTCCTCTGCTAATTCTTTTAAAACTCTAGGGTGTAAATCATCCGGTCCTGGGGACTTGGTTTCCTTAATCTTAGCTAAATGTTCTCTTACCAAACCTTCACTTATAATCAGCTTGGAGTCCTCATTCCCCTCATCACTATCACCATTAATGTTGATATTTCCATCCATTTCTTGGGAGAAGACGGATACAAAATATGAATTTAGTAACTCCACTTGCTGATCCACCATGTTAACTTTTTCACCCTTTTCGTTCTTTAGGACTCCAATGGTTTCCTTCACTTTTCTTTTGCTCTTAACATATCCCCAAAAACCTTTTACATTACTCTTAACTTCTTTTGCAAGCTTCAATTCGTATTCAGCCTTGGCTTTTTTAATGCTTATCTTGCAGAGTCTGCAAACTGCTGTATACTCTCCCTTAGATATAGCTCCCATCTTCCACTTGTTGTAAGTTTCCTTTTTCTTTTTTAGTAGGTTATGTAATTTTTTGGTCATCCATCCTGGAGTTTTTAGGTGATTCCCATTTTTCTTGCTTCTAGGTATTGTTAGTTCCTGTGCATTAATGATTTCCCTACGGAAAATTTCCCACCCCTCATGTGCATTTTTGTGCTTAAGTAATTTTCGCCATGGAATTCTACTAACCCTTACCTTTAGGCCCCTAAAATCTGCCCTACTAAAATTGAGTCTTCTAGTCTTTGTCTTCTCAGGTCTTCTTCTTCTTACAACCCCAAACTCGAGTATAGCATGGTCGCTGAATCCCAATGTCCCTGCTACCCTTAATTCCTTAACCATGTCCTCCTTATTAGTTAAAACTAGGTCCAGAATGGATGTTCCTCTTGTGTTTTCTTCTACTAACTGGGCAATGAAATTGTCTGCTAGAGAGGATAAAAATTTGATAGAGCTTTTACTCGTAGCTGTGTGAGTTTCCCAATGAATATCTGGGTAATTAAAGTCTCCCATGATAACAATTTCAAATTTCTTCGAAAGCGTGGTCATTTGCTGTGAAAAAATCTCATCCCTGTCTTCTGTCTGTCCTGGTGGTCTATAATAAACACCTATTATGATGTCCTTATCATTGTTTTTCCCCTGAATTGTTACCCAAATATTTTCCAATAAGTTATCATTTTGTAAAACTGTGATTTCCGTGGAAATGTGATCTTTTTTAACATACAATGCAACTCCTCCCCCTCTTTTATTAGTTCTATTTTTTTTGAATAAGTTGTATCCTTCCATCTGTATATTCCAATCATGCTTATCGTTCCACCAAGTTTCTGTAATACCAATGACATCATATTTTTCCTTCTGTATTATCAGTTCTAATTCTCCCTGTTTATTTCCCAAGCTTTGCGCATTTGTGTAAAAACATTTCAGATTGCGCTCTGGTACTTCCTTTTTCTTAATTTCCTTCTGAGTATCCTGTCTTGGGTCCTCATTACCACATCTAGTAACCTTGTTTAGTATATCCTTTAGCTGTATGTTCTTGTCTTTCTTTTTACTTCCCATCCCCTTCTCTTCTAGTTTAAAGCCCTCCTGATAAGTGTGGCAAGTCTGGCAAATATGTGTTTCCCAGGCTTTGTGAGATGTATCCCATCTCTAGCAAGGAGTCCATCATAGAGGTAATTCACTCCATGGTCCAGAAATCCAAAACCTTGCTCTCTACACCACTGCCGAAGCCACTTGTTTACCTCTAGTATTTTATTCCATCTCCTGATACCATAACCATCAACTGGGAGAATTGATGAAAATACTACCTGCGCATCCAGTTCCTTCACTTTCTTTCCTAGATTTTGAAAGTCTTTACGAATAGTTGGTAAATCATTTTTTGCCGTGTCGTTTGTACCCACATGTATCAGCAAAAATGGGTAGTTATCCTTGGAGCTGAAGAGGCATGGAATCCTATCGGCCACGTCCCTAACTTTTGCTCCTGGGAGGCAGCATACTTCTCGTGCCGTTATATCTGGCCTGCAGACTGCTGCCTCTATGCCTCTTAGCAGTGAGTCGCCCATAACCACTACTCTTCTTTTTTTCCTCGCTACGCTATTTCTTGTTGCTCCCTCTTGTCTCTGGGTGACTTTTGTTTCTTCTTTTGCTGATAGATTATTCTTATCATTTTCATCAGTCTGCATAAGAGTTTCATATCGGTTACCTAGCTGTGTAAGTGGTGATGGCCTTGTGATCCTTTTGCATCTCTTGGTCACCTGTATCCATTTATCTGCCTCTGTAGGTTCCCTCAAGTATTCTTCCCTTACTATATTTAGGAGGTTTGCTTCAGCCTCCACCACTGTAGGCTCTCTCATACTTTCTTCCCTTACTATATTCAAGAGGCTTGCTTCTGCTTCATCAATAAAAACCTCACTTTCTTTGATGCCTCTCAACGTCTCTATTCTTTCTTCCAACCTCTGCACTTTATCTTCTAAAAGGGCCACTAGTTTGCATTTCATACAGGTGAAGTTGTCTTTATGGTCAGGCAAATCTGTAAACATATAGCATATGCTGCAGCTTACCATGTGAGTTTTCTCCTCTTCCATATTCCTCTCTTCTGGCCGTGCTGGGCCGCTACTCACCGCCGTGAAGCTCTCTCCTGGCCCCACTGTTCTGGTCTGGGTGTCCGTGGCTCCTTCCCTTGTAGGCCGCACTGGGCCGCTGCCGCTGTTCACCGCTGTGCTGCCGCCCGGCAGTAAGCCGGCAGCTCTCTCCTGGCCGCACTGGGCCGCTGCCGCTGTTCACCGCTGTGCTGCCGCCCGGCAGTAAGCCGGCAGCTCTCTCCTGGCCGCACTGGGCCGCTGCCGCTGTTCACCGCTGTGCTGCCGCCCGGCAGTAAGCCGGCAGCTCTCTCCTGGCCGCACTGGGCCGCTGCCGCTGTGCAAGCCCCTCCGCACGCTGCTCACAGCTGACTCTTCCCCCTGCTTCCGCACGCTGCTCACAGCTGTCTCTTCCCGCCCGTTTGTGGGGGCGGGGGCCGGGGGCCCCGGGGGCCCCGGGGGGGGCCCCCAATTTTTTTTATAGATAAAATAATCTTGGGGGCCCGGGGGGTGTGTTGCATTTTTTTTGGGGGTGTAGTGTTGTGGGGGGCCGGGGGGGTGCTTTGTTTTGTTTTTTAAAAATATAATGTTTGGGTGGTTTGGGGTGTGTTTTTTTTTTTTTTTTTGGGGGGTTGGGGGTGGTGTTTTGGGAGGGGGTGTGTTTGTATTGGGGGGGAGGGGGGGGGGGGGGGGGGGGTGTAAAGAGATGGGAGTGTTATATATTTTGTTTTATAGAAATAGGGGGTTGGGGGGGGTGTTTTGTTTTAAAAAATTTTTTATGGTGGGGGGGTGGGGGGGGTGGGGGGGTAAAAAATATTGTTTATAAAAAAAAGACTTAAAGAGTCCTGACAGTGTCATATACTATGTTATATAGATAGAGACTTAGGAGCCAGACAGTGTCATATACTAAGCTTTATAGATAGAGACTTAGGAGTCCTGACATGTCATACATTATGTTTTATAGATAGAGACTTAGGAGTCCTGACAGTGTCTGGACTTATAATAAGCTGTATAATTATTATAAGCTGTAAAATTATTATAAGCTGTGTAAGAAAAATGTTTAACCTGAAATAATATGAACACGTTCACTTCACAATCATGAGATAATTGGTATTTGGAGAATATAGATAACACCACTAACAAGTCTACTGACAATAAGAAGAGCGGTGAAGACTCCCAGGAGGGTCTCATGTCACTACATAAAATGGCTTCATTTCTGTAATTGAAAACAGCACATCTGGTCTTCAGTGTCACAGATCATATCAGGTGAGAAACTGCAGGGTATACTGTCAATTCCTGATCTGTTACCATGGGACTGATATGCTTCCATTTGAAAGAGTCATCATAGACTGAACAGATCTGAACATAGGTTCAAGAGATGACAAGCTGGGGGGATTCATGGCCAGAAATCAAACTTTGTGCACATGACCATCATATGTATCTGTGTTGTAAGGACCCATAATAAATCATTTATACAATATCTATAGGTCTGTACCAAAATGTTGTTCTGGAGCTCTGTGTATTACTTCCTATTACTGTGAACAGGGAGAAGATGGTGGAGACGACATCTCATGAAGACATCGGACTCCACGTACTTAGCACTGTCAGCAATAAATAAACTAGGAATTTAGCCCGAATACATTCACTTGTAGACAATGACACAAGGTTGATTCTGTCTGACACTTCAAAATGACATGGTCCCTTTACGGGGTTACTGTGATATGACACTGTTATAAGAAAACTTCTGCACTCTTATGTGGGCCCTGAGTTTTAGGAACACTGTTACTGATACTCTTATAGGGACACTGTGTTATAGGGGCACTGTTACTGACATTTATTAGGATGCTGTGTCATAGGGAAACAAATACTGACACTCTTATGGGGCACTGTTTTTAGAGGCACTGTTACTGACTCTCTTATGTGTACACTATTATAGGCACACTGTTACAGACACCTATAGAGGCACTGTGTCACTGTTATAGGGGCACCCCTGCTTCGGTCAATATGGATAATCCACCTAATGTGGAGGATCTGGTGAAGTATATTGTTTGGACTGGAGAAGAAGGCTTTGATGTAATTGATAGAGATAGATAGCAGTCACTACTGTACGTCTGTTTGTCCATCAATTTGGCTATTTTTTTTTCCGTTCCAGATAGTAAAACCCAGTAAATTTATATACACTATTGCTTTGTTTTGTTTTTTTATCCCAACAGTGGTACTGTAAAATTTAGTCTGTTTTTTCCTTTCCGAACATAAAAAAACCTAGTGACATTTTAAAAAGTGCAAAAAACCCTCCAGTGCATTGTTTTATTAAACAGGTTGTTTGTTTCCACCACTCACTGTCCAGTTACCCACAGCTATATCTGTTGCTGTCACTTTGACATTACTAAGACTATGTTTGCATTAGGGAGCAAGAAAGGGGTTCAATAGAGTCCTAGGAGCCATGACAGTGCCATACACTATGTTTTATAGATCGAGTCCTAGGAGCCCTGACAGTGTCATACACTATGTTTTATAGATCGAGTCCTAGGAGCCCTGACAGTGTCATACACTATGTTTTATAGATACAGTTGAAAACAGACGTTTACATAAACTATATAAAACATATGAATGTTTTTCTTACTATCTGACCTGAAGTCAGAATAAACCTTTCCCATTTTAGGTCAATTAGGATTACCAAAATTATTTACATTTGCCAAATGCCAGAATAATGAGATAGAGAGAATTTTTTAAGGCATTTTTATTGCTTTCTGCAAAGTCAAAAGTAATACATTTCATTAGTATTTGGTACCATTGCCCTTACACTGTATGACTTGGGTCGAACGTTTTGGATCTCCTTCCACAATCTTCTCACAATAGTTGGTAGGAATTTGGGCCCATTCCTCTTGGCAGAACTGGTGTAACTGAGCCATGTTTGTAGGCCGCCTTGCTCGCACCTGCCTTTTCAGGTTTGCCCATACATTTTCAATAGGATTGAGATCAGGGCTTTGTGATGGCTACTCCAAAACATTGACTTTGTTATCCTTAAGCCACTTTGTAACCAGTTTGGCAGTAGCTTCGGGTCATTGTCCATTTAGAAGACCCATTTGCACCCAAGCTATATCTTCCTGGCTGATGTCTTGAGATGTTGCTTCAGTATTGCCACATAATGTTTTTTCCTCATGATGTCATCTATTTTGTGAAGTGCACCAGTCCCTCCTGCAGCAAAACAACCCCACAACATGATGCAGCCACCCCCATGTGTCACAGTTGGGATGGTGTTCTTAGGCTTGCAAGCTTCTCCCTTTTTTTCCTCCAAACGTAACGATGGTCATTATGGCCAAACAGTTCAATTTTAGTTTGTCAGGCCACAGGACATCTCTCCAAAAATGAAGGTCTTTGTTTCTGTGTGCATTTGCAAACATTAATCTGGCATTTTTATGTTTCTTTTGGAGTAATGGCTTCTTCCTGGCAGAGCGGCCTTTCAGACTATGTCGATACAGTACTCGTGTCACTGTGGATGATGGCACACTCTTACCAGCTTAGCATCTTTATAAGGTCTTTTGTTTTTGTTCTTGGGTTGATATGCACATTTCGTACCAAAGCACATTTATCTCTGGGACACAGAACCCGTCTCCTTCCTGAGCGGTATGATGGCTGGACATTCCCATCTTGTTTGTACTTGCGTATAATTGTTTGTACAGATGAACGAGGCACCTTAAGGTATCTGGAAATTGCACCCAAGGATAAACTAGACTTGTGCAAGTCCACAATTCTCTTCCGGATATCTTGACTGAATTCTTTGGACTTTCCCATGATGTTACACAAAGAAGCAGTGTGTTTCAAGTGTGCCTTAAAATACATCCACAGGTGTGTCTCTAATTAACTCAGATGTTGCCAATAAACCTATAAGAAGCTTCCAAAGACATGACATCATCAAATGGGCTGTCCCAAATTGTTTAAAGGCATAGTAATCTTAGTGTACATAAACTTTTGACTTTGCAAAAAGTAATAAAATGCCTTAAAATTTCTCTCTCTCTCTCATTATTCTGGCATTTGGAAAATATAAATAATTTTGGTAATCTTAATTGACCTAAAACAGGAAAGGTTTATTCTGATTTCATGTCAGATAGTGAGAAAACATGCATATGTGTCTTTTTATATAGTGTATGTAAACTTCTGGTTTCAACTGAAGGTTCCTAGAAGTCCAAAAAGTATTCTACCCTATGTTTAATAGATAGAGTCCTAGGAGACCTGATAGTGTCATACACTATGTTTTATAGTTAGAGTCCTAGAGTCCCTGACAGTGTTAAACCCAACATTACTTTGGGAATGAATAGGTTAGAATGAAAGCCAAACTTTTGATCCAAACTGACAAACTCAAATCCGAACCAAATCTTGAAAGGATTGTTCATTCTTAATTCTGATTTTCCTCTGTCTTCTACTTTCTAGGCAATGAACACAAGAAATCAATCAACAGTCACAGAATTTCTCCTTCTGGCATATGGAGATCTCCACAACTTCAAGATTTTAGTTTTCACTCTGGTTTTGATCATTCACATTGCGGCTTTGACAGCAAATGTTCTGGTCATTGTCCTGGTTGGGGTCACCTCGAGCCTCCACTCCCCCATGTACTTCTTTCTCAGCCAGTTGTCCTTATGTGATATCCTGTTTACCAGTAATATTGTGCCCACCATGTTATGGCTGATACTGGTGGGACGAGGAAAAATATCAGTTGCCCGGTGCATAACTCAGCTTTACTTTTTAGGTGTTCCAACCATGGCTCAGTGCTTGTTGTTGGCGGCCATGTCCTTTGATCGATATGTAGCCATCTGTAGACCATTACACTATGCCACCATTATGACCTTCACTCATCAGCTTCAGATGGTCACCTCCTGCTGGTTGTTGGGGGTCACCTTGCAATTTATTGTATGCATTTCCTTAAGCAAGTTAATATTTTGCAACCTAAACACCATTGACCACTTCTGTTGTGATGTTGCTCCTCTTCTGCAATTGTCCTGCTCCAATACGTCCTTTGTAGAGCTGCTCACTGCTGTGTTGGCATTTCCTGTCTTTATGTCACGCTTCATGTTTATCGTAGCCACCTACATTTTAATCATTCGGACCATCCTCAAGATTCCCTCCAGCACAGGCAGACATAAAGCCTTCTCCACCTGCAGCTCCCACCTGATCATCGTGTGCATGTACTATGGGACATTGTCATCTGTTTATATCGTCCCACCTAAAAACAATTCTGTAAATCTGAACAAGAGTCTGTCTGTTCTCTACACACTGGTGACTCCCTTGTTTAACCCTTTAATCTACAGTTTGAGAAACCAGGACATCAGAAACACCATTTATAAATGTATGCAATGTTTGACGTTGTGGAAACCTAAACGATGGTTTTACCATAGGAAAGTTCTATAATTGGTATGATAAACTCTATTGTGTAGGTAATAGAGACTGAAATGAGAATTGGGTAGGAGTTTCAGAATTCTATATTGTAACTTTGACGATGGGGAACAATTTGGTGTGACTTGCAAACTGAGAACTTATAACAAAAGAGTTTGTAGTAGTCTTCCACCTTCAGCTACCTGGTTGTTGCAAAGGAACATCATTGGAAACTAAGATGACATCATACATCCCTCTGGGCTCTACTGGGGTCCTGTGTCAGACTTCCTTTTAGTCTGCTTTCCCAGCCTATCGGGAGTACCTTTCTCTATGAAGAGCTATGCACCACTTGGTGTCCATGGCGTATCCTTTATACCCTTTCTCCACTGAGCCACTGGTCTCTATGGATATAGGCTCCTATACTGTGACCTCTGGAATCTTCCATTCTCATGATTCTCACTGGTGTGAGGTGTATACACAGGTATGGGCTACAAGGGCCTTGTTACATAGGTGCAGGGCTGTAGCATGTTTCAATGCACTACTGAAGTGGTTCCAGTTCCCTCCTCTAGTCTCGTCTCAAATACAGGCACCCGACAATTGTTGTGAGGCACGAACATGTATGGGTCAACCTCCGATTTCCATTGTAGTTTTCTTGCTCTCTGGGCCATCCGGCTCTGTACCAACTCCCAGTGACCAACGTGGAGGAATAACTGCCACAAACTCTTGTACATTGGCAACGCATGGAGGTTCAGTGTTTATGTGACCAGGTGATACATCTCTTGTACTTGTTGGCCATGTTTCCCCATTCATGTCTGCAATGTCCATCCCTACTGCTTCTCATTTGCAGCCATCATCATCTCATTGATGCACTACCGACTCTTCCATCTGGTCCTGGGTAGGGACAACATCACTAACTTTGCCTAATGGTCATTGATGGTGAGAAGGTACTTATATGCCTGGAGAGACTCCTCCATGGTGAGTTAGTCTATTATGACTAGGTGGAGCAGGCAATGCATCTAAATCAGCTGGATTGGGGTCCACTAAACCTGGCTTTTTGCCAGGCTACAATTCTTATAACCTCATCATACCACAAATGTCACACAATGCAGGTCTGGGAGGTAGTAAAACTGCTGGAGCAAAATGATGGTTTTGATTAGTCCAAAGTTTCCTATCTTTGCATCCATCTGCTCGGTGGATGTTGTGTACTTTGCCAGTAAGCAGCACCACCTGAAAGTGGGACCATTTTCCACTGTAAACTACAGCCATTGGCAAATCATCCCCTCCTGCTGTTGCCACAGTTTCCTCCTCACAGAAGTCAGGGTCTTGTTCTCTAGCGTGGGCAGCCGCTGTGCCCAAAAACATTCCATAACTCCATCGGGGCATCTTACAGGTTGCATGTTTGCTAATCTTTGCCAACCTCAGCTTCGAAAGGTCACTAGGCAGGTGCCCTCTCCTGGATTTTGTGGGGAGAGATTAGACAGATAGGGTCTTAGACAGTCAAAATGAAATAGGAAATAACACACAGAAAATAGAGTGGGAGGTTGGAGATTTGTGTACTTAGGAGAAGAGAAGACTTAGGTTTAATTTAATTAATTAACTAATTCATTCATTCATTCATTCATTCATTCTTTCATTAATTGATAGAGACTGAGCGAGTGTTTGTCTCAGCACAACACTGTTAGGCCTTATTAACATGTCTGGTTTTTTTTTTTAACAACTGTCGCATAGCCATTTTTATAACAGTGAAAGAGTATATGCACATATCTGTTTTTTGGACAGAAAAATGTCCAGTTAAACAAATGGACATATTCTTTATTTGTCCATTTTATTTGCCACTCAGAACCAATAGGTTAATTGGTCTGTTTTCAACGTATGTAGAAATGTGGGTTGGGTCAAGTTTTTTGTTTGTTTACTTTGAAATAGATTTTTATGACACAATTTTGGCTCATTTTGGGGCATCGTGGCTTATTTAAGCCATGCTCACTTTGTCCACATCCATATGTCTAACAAGTAGAAAAATTTTGTACATTTCTAGTGTAACTTGGCTATTGTTTTTTCTTTGCAAAGGCCAAAATCCCTCCCAGTGAAGTAATATACACTAACAATACTACCTCTTGTTTCCTAAAGTTCATTCTCATTCATTAAGAAGTGTTCTGTTATTTAATTGATAAACATCAGTTACATTTAACCCCTTCCCATCGCAGGCATTTTTTGATTTTCGATTTTTAATTTTTGACTCCCCACCTGCCAAATCCCATAACTTTGTGTTTTTTTTTTGTGTTCAGAGAGCCATAAAAGGGATTAATGTTTGTGGGAAAAAATTGTACTTTGTAATGGTACCATTTAATATTCCATACAATGTACTGGGATTCTGAAAAAAATCACAATGGGGTGGAATTGGAGAAAAACTGCATTTGTTTGAATTTATTATGGGCTTTGTTTTTACAGCATTCACTGTGCAGTCAGAATGACATGTCACATGTATTCTATGGGTCAAAACGATTCCAGGAATACCAAATTTATAATTTTTTTTTTTTACTTTTTCAGCCCTTAAAAAAAATCCAAAACTTTGCAAAAAAAAAAATTTTTTTTTGGAGTCACCATATTCTGACATCCATAACTTTATTATATTTTTGTGGGGATGGGGATGCATAAGGTGTATTTTTTGCGGGGCCAGATGTACTAGTAATAACATTTTGAGGAATGTCTGATGTTTTGATCACTTTTTATTCAAATTTTTATGGTTATGGTTATTTTTATGGCTTGATTTTTTCCCCGCTATGGCTTTTGCTGTATCTGAAAAATATTTTTATATGTTTGTTTGATCGGTAGTTTTCAGACATGGGGATATATAATTTGTTTATGTTTGTTTTTGCTTATTTATCTTTATTTCAAATCTAAGGAAAGGGGGTGATTTGGATTTTTAGTTTTTTATTGATTTTTTAAATTTATTTTTACTATTTTATTAGCCCCCCTAGGGGGCTTGAACCTGCAATCGTTGATTATATTGTTAATCTGTTTTCCCTTAGTCCTAACAGCCCCGTACCGTTATCATTGCAGGACAGTTCCAGCGTTGCGGGTTCGTGGGAGTTGTCCTGTTGCTTTGACAGCCTTATGAAGGCTCCCAGGCTTGCTATTGTACTATTGCTTTTGAGGCTGCTCTAAGACTAACCTCAACAGCAATGTAGCAAATCTCTCATAGACTGCAATAAAGTTGTATTGCAGTCTATGGGACCTGCAAACAAGAGATTCCCTTACGTCCTACAGCAGCACAATATGGGGTATTTCTCCCCCTGTGTGTTGTCTAGGACAGGTGGAACTTTTAATTAGCACAAAAACATGCTTACTATCCTGCCCTATAAGAGGGCACGAGAGACCTCCCTCACCTATGTAAATTATAAAGTAAAAGAAAACAAGATTTTAGGGAGGGAAGCCTTGTGCTGCTGTTAGGACTAAGGGAAAACAGATTAACAATATAATCAACAATTCCCTTACGTCCTACAGCAACACAATATGGGGATATAGCAAGTAATTCCCCTAGGGAGGGTTTCCTCGCCTTACAACCTCAAGAACTGTCTGACCAAAGGCAGTCGCCTCGGAACTGCGGATATCCAAACGATAGTGTTTGACGAAAGTCAGCTGGGATGACCAAGAAGCAACTGCACAAATTTGATCCAGTGGAAGCGAGCGATTCTCAGCCCAAGAAGTCGACACAGCCCTGGTCGAATGGGCTGTACAAAAAACTGGAGGAAGCAACCCTTGAGCAAGGAAAGAAATTTTGATTGCCTCCTTAATCCATCTGGACAAGGAGGGTCTGGAAGCTTTAAGACCTCTGTCTTTACCATACATGTTGATTAGGAGATTTTCAGCTCTCCTGAAAGATTGTGTCCGCGATAAGTAAATTTGCAGACACCTTACCACATCCAAAGTATGAAGTTTTACCTCCTCTTCTGAAGATGGATCCGGAAGGAAAACAGGCAAAGAAATCAGTTGATTATAGTTATTACGTGAAGGAACCTTAGGGATAAAGGCAGGCAAAAACCTAAGGTGGACCCTATCCGAAAAAAATACAATATAAGGTTCTTTGGAGGAGAGCGCCTGTAGCTCTCCTATCCTTTTGGCAGATGTGATGGCTAACAAAAAAGTAGTTTTAAAGGCTAAAAATTTTAGCTCCGTAGCTTCCAGAGGTTCAAAAGGAGGACCACAAAGGCCTGAAAGGACCATCGCAAGGTCCCATTGGGGAATAGGAGAAGATACCGCAGGTTTCAGCCTCACCGCTCCTTTAAGGAATCTTGCAACCAGGGAATCCTGGGACAACCGTCTGTTTAAGTGGGCGGATAAAGTCGATACCTGTACCTTTAAAGTAGCAGGGGCAATGCCCCTGTCCAAGCCATCCTGAAGAAAATTCAAAACATCAGAAGTCAAAGGATTAGAAATATCAATGCCTCTTTTGGAGCACCACTTCAAAAAAATCTTAGCCGTCCTCTGATAATTCCTTTTGGTGGATTCAGCTCTAGCACAGGAAAGCGTCTTAAGGACGACTTCTGACAGTCCTCTATACATTCGTAGGGACTGGTCAACCTCCAGGCTGTCAGGTTGAATCTCCAGAGATCCTGGCACTTCAGTGATCCTTGGGAAACCAGGTTCTGGGTGGGGGGAAGCCTCCAATATATCCCTCGACTCATCACCATGAGCTGGGAAAACCAAGCTCTTTTTTCCCAGAATGGAATGATGGCTATTACAGAGGCTTGGACCTGTCTTATTTTCATCAATACTCTCGGTATCATAGGAATTGGAGGGAAAATGTATGACAGCCTGGACCTCCAAGGGATGGACAGGGCATCCACTGCCAAGGGATTGTCCTCCTGGTACAGGGAACAGAATGTCTCCACCTTGGCATTGAGTCGGGTTGCCATGAGGTCTATCTCTGGGAGACCGTATTTCAGGGTAATCTGATGAAAGACTTCTGGATTGAGTGACCATTCTCCTGATACGGCACGACCCCGACTCAACCGATCCACTACTGAGTTCAGGGAGCCCTTGATGTGAACCGCGGATAGATGGGTCAGATTTTTCTCTGCCCAGGAAAAAATCAGATCTGCCTCCCTGAGGAGGGATGATGATCTGGTGCCTCCCTATCTGTTCACATATAATACCGTCATCATGTTGTCCGAGCGAATCTTGACTGCTTCCCTTGAGAAGAGCAGAGAAATGGAGTAAGGCATGGTACACAGCTCTGAGCTCCTTCCAGTTGGACTCTGCGATGGGGAACAAGGTCTTAAACCTACCAGTAGTTATAAAGGGTTTCTTCGGAAATTTCCACTCTGAAGACATTAACTTTTTTAATGTCTCGTCCACTTGGAAGACCCTGGGCCCTCTATAGGTGGATGTGGAGGCTTCCCCATCAACATCACGGTCTTTAGACCGGATGGACTTCAGCAGCCTATTGACTTTCTCGAGTGGGAAGAGAGGTCTGCTGGTATCTTCAGCGGAGTCATCAGAAGACAAAGTTTCATCCACAACCTGAAAATCTTCGTCCGAGACCCGCAAGAGAGGATGTTTTTCAAGACGTGGTCTCTTGGCGATCTGGGAGATAGAATTCCGGATCTCCTTGAGAGGGTCCTCCATGTATTCTTTCACCCATGTCACAACCTCACGTATGGATGGCTACTCAGAAGGGGGGCCACGACACTGGCGACAGTGGGTGAATTTGTAGCCGTCAGGCAAGGGAGTCTTACAGTCTAAACAGGTTAAATGTTTACGCTTGGAGGATTTCTTCCTCCTAAAATCTCCATCACCAGAGCCGGAAGCAGAAGAAGACATCTAAAAAGACCAAAAAAGTCACAGACAATAACAATACCAATATTACAAACTGCAACCAGAACCAGAAAAAGAGGGGTACCTTAAGGAGGTCGGTCGTCGCAAAAAATGTAGCAACAGCACACGCAATAGTCAAATAGGGTAATCTCTGAATCACAGAAGAGAATTTCTACTCCTTAGCAATAGGAGAGCCAGAAATCACAGCCCAACCCAAATGGACTATGGGACATTTTAAAGGCAACCATAAGTGGAGGCGGAGCCAAACACAAAACTAATCCACAATGAAAAAATACATAGGAATTCATGCAGAGCAAGGCCAGCGATATGAATCAACAATTCATATAATATATATAAACAAGAATAAATAAATATGACTTACCCTCCTGAGATTTATAGCACCAAAATGGGTCAAATGCCATAATGAAACATAGAGGAGCATAAGCCTAAGTCAGAGGCTCAAACAACAAGCAGCAAAAATCAATTCTATATTTTGCCTTTAAATTTTAAATTTCCAAACTTACCGCACTTTTTCCGAGAACCAAAAGTAGGTGTGAAGGAGTCCGGCGAAATCCACCCGCACGGAAACCCGGACACAGAGAAGAGTTCCGGCTGTCGCAAAGTCCGACATCACCTCCGGGTAGGCCGAAGCCTACCGCCGGCCAAAGATTTACCGACAGAAGCGCTGAGAACGGACGCAAGCCGGCAACAGAAGGAACGACCACCTCAAGGTAAGAAAAAAAAACCTTAACTCTAGAGAGGTCACAAGAGACCTCCTCCACCTGTCTCACACAGGACAGAAAAAAACACAGGTGAGGGAGGTCTCTCGTGCCCTCTTATAGGGCAGGTTAGTAAGCACGTTTTTGTGCTAATTAAAAGTTTCACCTGTCCTAGACAACACACAGGGGGAGAAATACCCCATATTGTGCTGCTGTAGGACGTAAGGGAATCTCTTGTTTGCAGGTCCCATAGACTGCAATACAACTTTATTGCAGTCTATGAGAGATTTGCTACATTGCTGTTGAGGTTAGTCTTAGACCAGCCTCAAAAGCAATAGTACAATAGCAAGCCTGGGAGCCTTCATAAGGCTGTCAAAGCAACAGAACAACGCCCACGAACCCAAAACACTGGAACTGTCCTGCAATGATAACGGTACGGGGCCGGTGGAAACCAGCAATTGCAATTGGATAAGGAGATCCTATTTTCTCTTGCGTGCAAGGGAGCCTTCAACTTCACAGAACTATTTGGGCACTATTGTATGCAAAGTGAGAACTTAGAGCCAGAGTAAGAACTTAGTATTTCTGATACAAGCTCAAGGTGCCAAACTTCCCTTCACATAGTCAGAGAGAGGAAAGTCCAATGGACACAAGAAATCGCTCACATTATTACATAACCTAAGCCCACCAGGGTCAGATCCTAGGAGGACACATGGGGCTTGTATCCAGGTTCTCCACTATGTTTGGGTATTTAGGAGGTCACCATCACCATTTATAACAAAAATGTCAGGCCTGATATAATATGAATAATTTACTGCACAATTGTAGGTTTGGTCTTTGGAGAATATAGATAACACCACTAACAAGTCTACTGACAATAAGAAGAGCGGTGGAGACTCCCAGGAGGGTCTCATGTCACTACATAAAATGGCTTCATTTCTGTAACTAAATACAACACATCTGATATTCAGCATCACAGATCATGTCAGGTGAGATACTGCAGCATCTACAACCTATTCCTACACCCAGATATCATGTGTTATCATGCGACTGATATCCTTCCATTTGAGGGAGCCAACATGGACATGAACAGATCTGATCATAGGTTTAATGGGGCAGCTGATGACAAGCTGGGGGGATACAAGCCCAGAAATCATTAAGACTTTGTGGACAAGACCATAATTTATGATTGTGTTCTCAGGACCCATAATAAAGCATCTATACAATATCCATAGGTCTGCACTGTACCCAAATTTGTTCTGGAGCTCAGTGTTATACTTTCTATTACTGTGAATATAGATATAGTGTCCTAGGAGTCCTGACAGTGTCATACACTATATTTTATAGATATACTGTAGAGTCCTAGGAGCCCTGACAGTGTCATACACTATGTTTTATAGATACAGTGGGGAAAAAAATATTTAGTCAGCCACCAATTGTGCAAGTTCTCCCACTTATAAAGATGAGGCCGGCCTGTAATTGTCATCATAGGTAGACCTCAACTATGAGAGACAAAATGAGAACACAAATCCAGAAAATCACATTGTCTGATTTTTTAAGAATTTATTTGCAAATTATGGTGGAAAATAAGTATTTGGTCAATAACAAAAGTTCATCTCAATCCTTTGTTCTATATCCTTTGTTGGCAATGACAGAGGTCAAACGTTTTCTGTAAGTCTTCACAAGGTTGGCACACACTGTTGCTGGTATGTTGGCCCATTCCTCCATGCAGATCTCCTCTAGAGCAGGGATGTTTTGGGGCTGTCGGTGGGTAACACGGACATTCAACTCCCCTCCAAAGGTTTTCTATGGGGTTGAGATCTGGAGACTGGCTAGGCCACTCCAGGACCTTGAAATGCTTCTTACGAAGCCGCTCCTTCGTTGCCCTGGCGGTGTGCTTGGGATCATTATCATGCTGAAAGACCCAGCCACGTTTCATCTTCAATGCCCTTGCTGATGGAAGGAGGTTTGCACTCAAAATCTCACGATACATGGCCCCATTCATTCTTTCATGTACACGGATCAGTCGTCCTGGTCCCTTTGCAGAGAAACAGCCCCAAAGCATGATGTTGCCCCCCCATGCTTCACAGTAGGTATGGTGTTCTCTGGATACAACTCAGCATTCACTCTCCTCCAAACACCACGAGTTGTGTTTCTACCAAACAGTTTTACTTTGGTTACATCTGACCATATGATATTCTCCCAATACTCTTCTGGAACATCCAAATGCTCTCTGGCAAACTTCAGACGGGCCCGGATATGTACTGGCTTAAGCAGGGGGACACGTCTGGCACTGCAGGATCTGAGTCCCTGGCGGCGTAGTGTGTTACTGACAGTAGCCTTTATTATGTTAGTCCCAGCTTTCTGCAGGTCAGTCACTAGGTCCCCCATGTGGTTCTGGGATTTTTGCTCACCGTTCTTGTGATCATTTTGACCCCACAGGGTGAGATCTTGCGTGGAGCCCCTGATGGAGGGAGATTATCAGTGGTCTTGTATGTCTTCCATTTTCTAATTATTGCTCCCACAGGTGATTTCTTCACACCAAGCTGCTTGCCTATTGCAGATTCAGTCTTCCCAGCCTGGTGCAGGGCTACCATTTTGTTTCTGGTCCTTCCACAGCTCTTTGGTCTTCACCATAGTGGAGTTTGAAGTGTGACTGTTTGAGGTTGTGGACAGGTGTCTTTTATACTGATAACAATGTCAAACAGGAGCCATTACTACAGGTAATGAGTGGAGGACAGAGGAGCCTCTTAAAGAAGAAGTTACAGGTCTGTGAGAGACAGAAATCTTGCTTGTATGTAGGTGACCAAATACTTATTTCCCACCATAATTTGCAAATAAATTCTTAAAAAATCAGACAATGTGATTTTCTGGATTTGTTTTCTCATTTTGTCTCTCATAGTTGAGGTCTATCCATGATGTCAGTTACAGGCCTCTCTCATCTTTTTAAGTGGGAGAACTTGCACAATTGGTGGCTGACTAAATACTTTTTTTCCCCACTGTATATAGTCCTAGGAGTCCTGACTGTGTCATACACTATGTTTATAGATATATAGTCCTAGGTGCCCTGTCAGTGTCATATGCTATGTTTTATAAAAATAGAGTCCTAGGAGTCCTGACAGTGTTATACTCTATGTTTTATAGATATATAGTCCTAGGAGCCCTGACAGTGTCCTACACTATGTTTTATAGATATATAGTCCTAGGTGCCCTGTCAAATACAACTTTTTTTTAAAAATTAACTTGCACTATCAGTTCTAACCGAGCTTTTGGTCTGAGCTGACAAACCCAAATCCTAAAAGGTTTGTTCATCTTTACTTCTGATCATTCTCTGTCTTCTACTCTCCAAGGAATGGAAAAGAGAAATCAATCGACAATTACAGAATTTCTCCTTTTAGGATTTGGAGACCTCCACAACTTCAAGATTTTAGTTTTCACTCTGGTTCTGATCGTGCACATCGCGGCTTTGACAGCAAATGTTCTGGTCATTGTCCTGGTTGGGGTCACCCCGAACCTCCACTCCCCCATGTACTTCTTTCTCAGCCAGTTGTCTTTCTGTGATATCCTGTTTGCTAGTAACATTGTGCCCACCATGTTATGGCTGATACTGGTGGGACGAGGAAAAATATCAGTTGCCCGATGCATAACTCAATTCTATTTTTTAGGTGTTCCAACCATTGCTCAGTGTGAAGAATATCGCCTCGCCCAGCCGCCTGGCACGCCTGCGATCAAACTTCTTTCTTAACCTCCCACTCACACACCGTGAGTAGACCGGGTCATAGGATAAAACGAAATGAGCGATATAAATTTTATATGTTTAATAACCCAAGTGGGTCGGTATGAATTAATAGCATATACAGAAATATACAATATTAATATGATCAAGCATAAACATACAAGCAAAAGTGCGATGATACAATACACAAAAATAAACAGGGGAATTAAAAGATAGAGAAAATACCGGCATAGGCTCGTAGTCCGTTTCTCTAGGCCACAGCAGAGTTTTGGGCCTAGGGCGCAAGCTTAAGCAAGTTGCATAAAACAATCCTTCTACATGCTGTCCAGAACTAGGCCCTCAAAGCATTCCTCAGTAGGGCAGGCCCTCTCATCTTCTCCCAGATCAGAGCTCCTTACTGCCTCTTTGCTGAATGACCCCAGAATCCAGGTCTGCCCACAGCATATGGCTAGTGCTCCACCCACCCCTTGCACCCAGGCAGCCCCCCTTCTCCCACCTTTGCAGAACCCTCAGAGAGAAGGGTGAAGTTAAGGCTTGCTATCCCCCATCCCATCTGGCCAGGGATAATAAAAGTGCCTGGCTATAGCAAGCCATCTCCAATGAACACACATAAAACCAGTGAAGCGTATCGTCCAGCAATGTGGACTCAACTAAAGCACCGCATTCCAAGTGGGGGAAGGACTGACCTAAGCAAGTAAAACACACTTCCAAGAAAGATATAAAACTGAGGGTCAGTTCATCACACCTCCCCCTTTTAGAGCGTGTCGGGAGGAAGGACGATCCTAAGATCGCCTTCAGCGGACACCTTGGCGGCCTCACCCCGCCGGGACCTGGGCTGGTCCCTGACCATATTCCTGGCGTACTGATACCCTCTTCCTCTCCTGTCTGAATGGAGACTCTTCTAAGGTTCAGGCTCTGAATTAAGTAGACCTGGCTACCTCCTGCTTGCTCTGGGTCCCTCCCCCGAGTGCTGGCGTCCCTCAGACCCACACTCACAACCCCAGGCCCTTGTGGTACCAGTGCTGAGACCCCATCCCGGCAGTCTCCGCCCACCTGGCTACCCCCCGGCCTGCACTGGGACCTCGTTGTGAGTGCTGGCATCCCGCAGATCCACACTCGCAACCCCAGGCCCTTGTGGTACCGGTGCTGAGACCCCATCCCGGCAGTCTCCGCCCACCTGGCTACCCCCCGGCCTGCACTGGGACCTCGTGCTGAGTGCTGGCATCCCGCAGATCCACACTCGCAACCCCAGGCCCTTGTGATACCAGTTTAGAGACCCCTTCCCGGCAGTCTCTCAGGGTCTCTCCCACACTAGCCGCTAGTTGGGAGAGTTCTAGGGGATTCTGCACCTCCCCCTTTGCTTCCAAACCTAGGGGCACCTCTGGTTCTGGCACAGGTATGTTTGGACCCTGTCCTCCCTCCCAGACGCCTTGCCCCTTTGGGCCTACACCCTGTTCCTCCTGTACTTGGGTGGGTGATGGTGATACCTTGGGCAAATGACTGAGATTATGCTTCCCCAAACCATCCCTCCACAATACATTGACAGGTAATACATTTGACACACCCCCTTCTTGGGTCCCACCTCCAGCACCCCATGCCGTCTGCACTTGGGCCATGGGCACGACTGGCACACCTTGGATGGCTGTTTCTCCTTCCCAGGACTCTTTCACAAGAGTTAGGGGCCCACGTACACGTCTCCCGTACAAGAGCTCAAAGGGGAAGAACCCCGTTGAGGCTTGCGGCACCTCCCGGTAAGCGAACAGCAGGTGCGGGAGATAAGGCACCCAGTTGCGCCCGTGGGACTCGACTAACATCCTGGGCATCTGCTCCAGGGTGCCATTGAACCGTTCACACAGGCCATTGGTCTGTGGGTGATACGGGCTGGACACCAGATGTTGCACCTCTGTTACCTTACACAGGCCTTGCATCAAGGCAGACGTGAACTGGGTACCTTGGTCTGTAAGCATCTCTCTGGGAAATCCAACACGGGAGCAGATGCCTACCAGAGCCTTGGCCACTACATCAGCCCGGGTGGAAGACAGAGCGACAGCTTCCGGGTACCTAGTAGCGTAGTCTACTACCGTTAATATGAAATGTTTCCCGGTGCGGCTGGGAATGGACAGGGGTCCAATGAGATCCACAGCCACCCGCTGGAAAGGTTCGGTTATGATGGGCATAGGTATCATTGGTGCTTTGGAGCCTTGTCCCGCCTTGCCCATCCTCTGACAAGTGTCACATGAACGGCAGTATTTAGCTATATCTGTCCCCATCCTACGCCAGTAGAATAAGTGGCTGAGGCGAGCCTTGGTCTTAGCGATCCCCAGGTGGCCTGCCAGTGGAATATCATGAGCAATCCGCAACAACTCCACCCGGTAGGGTTGGGGTACCACCAAATGTTTCTCCCTGAGCCGACTTTCTTTTCCCTTTGTGGGGATCGTTTCCCGGTACAACCTCCCTTGCTCCCAGTACACGTGGTCCTTGTCCGACTCCAAGGGAGGTTGACCAGCACGCTCCTTCAATGCATCCAGACTGCGGTCAGCTTGGACAGCGTCCCTGAACTCCTGACTGGAACCAGACAGAATAGATGTGCATGTCACATACCCGCCGGGCTCCTCCGGCTCCAGTGTGGGGAGGTTAGTCATGGCGGTCTCAGTGCCATCTCCGGGTGACAGAGGGAACGGCTCAGGGGTCGGAGCGCCTTCCACCCCTCTAGCACTCTGGCTGCGGGTCACCACCGCAACTCCAGCAGTCCGTTCCTCATCCGGATCGGCCCTGAGATCCCCGTGACCCACCTGACCACCTGGCACATTGTCCTCAGTTGGGGTTGCCCCCAGCATGTCAGAAGAGCTACCCTGTAAACCTGCAAGGCAAGAATTAGCAATTACATTGACATTGCATTCATTCATTGATTCACAGTGAACTGCATGGGTGACTGGCTGAGCCAGGGTCACACTGAGGGGGCTCTCATCACCCGCAGATGTGGGCGGGGCTACAGCCAGGTCAGCATTCCACAATGCCTCATTCACAGGCTCACTGATTACTTTAGCTGGACACACAGCAAGGGGAGACAAAATGCTGACCCCTCCCTCTGCCTGCGTGACAGGCTTCAACACCTCATTAAAATCATCCTTCAGTACAGACATTTTGTCACAGCGAGGTGGGGCTACTCCCACCCCATATTGGGACACCAAGGGCCCCAAATCTCTTCCCAATAGTACATTGGCAGGCAGATCAGACATTAGCCCCACATCACGCATCCCTTTTCCCGCACCCCAGTCCAAATGGACGCAAGCCATGGGCACAGTTACGCGTTCTTGTCCAATACCCTTCAGGGTCAGAGTTTTTCCAGGGATAATACTGTCCGCAGGGACCAAGTCAGGTTGCACCAGAGTAATCTGCGCCCCAGTGTCCGGAAATCCCATGACCACTTTACCCCCCACAATGACCTGTTGACTGTTGGCATCGGATTGCAACCCCTCCCTCCCCACCAAGTATACAGATGGGCCAGCTGCCGTGGCTGGGGAAACAGGGGGGTTCTTAGAGCGGTTGGGGCACTCCGCCTTGAAATGTCCTGGCTGGTTACAAGCATGACACCGCCGGGCCTCTCCTTGGGACTTGGAGGGGGTCCCCGGGGCGCCCAGAGTTCTTGGGACGGGGGAAGTAGAGGGGGAACCTGGGACAGAGTTTGTCTTACCCCACTTGGAGACCGCAGGCTGTGGTGAACTCCAGCTTTGCCCCTCCTTCCCGCTTGGGGGTCTCTGCAGTGTGGCTCCTCTCTTGATCCCTTGCTCCCTGGTGGACACATAGTCGTCAGCAATCTCTGCAGCCTTGTCTGCTGTTGTGGGTTTCCGATCACACACGAACTGGCGGACCTCCAGAGGGCACACCTGGAGAAATTGGTCCTTTATCATAAGATCCCCAATTCCCTCAAACGTGGTGACAGTAAGTCCTTTGATCCACTGCCAGAATGTAACCTGTAAGTGGTGCAGAACATCCGCATAGCTCTCTGTGGGACCCCGCTGGATATTCCGGAACTTTTTGCGGTACACCTCCGGCGTGAGCCGGTATCTCCGGATCAGCGCTGCTTTGATGGTCTCATAGTCCGCGTCCACTGGTAAGCTCGTGGAAACATCCAGGCCTTTTCCCTTCAGCCAGGGAGACAGGTAACGGGCCCATTCTGCATGGGGAATATGATGCTGCTTACACACCCGCTCAAATCCCCACAAGAACGAGTCCAAGTCCCCGTTATCTTCCAAGATTGGAAAGTCCTCGGATCGGATCTTTAGTGCTCGGGCTCCTGGAGTTGGTGCAGGGGAAGGTTGCGCCTGCCGGGGAAGTTCCAACTTTCTTAGCTCAAGCTGATGCTCTCTTTCCGCCCGGCGCTCTGCAGCTTCTCTCTCCGCCCGGCACTCTGCAGCTTCTCTCTCCGCCCGACGCTCTGCAGCAGCGGCCTCTCTCTCCGCCCGGCGCTCTGCAGCTTCTCTCTCCGCCCGGCGCTCTGCAGCTTCTTGGTACTGGTGAATCACCTGCAGACGGGCGCTATAGTCACTGGCGTCTATCTGCTGTAAGGCCATTTGCAAGTATAAGTCCGTTACCCCCACAGAACTGGGGTTACTGGTCCCTCCACGCACAGTTACCTCTGGGGTCAGGGCACCTGCGGAACCGTCTGGCATGGTGATGTTTTCTGGTGCCAGCCTCTCAGGACTTTGCTCCGCCTCCTGCATGGCTATGGTAGCTTCCATATCCGCCATCTCCTGGAGTTCAGCAGCAACCAAGTCCTGCAGACGTTTGGTTATGCTTCTGGTCCCACCAGCCATCCACTGGAAGCCGTTGCCAAATAAAAGATAGGACAGAAAAAAGAAGAAGGGAGGGAACAGTACTGTACCAAACTTTCACCGTATTTTAAGCTTGATTTCATACCGCGCTCGTTCCATAGGATTGCCGCAATCCCCAGTGTCTGCGTGATAACACACCCACACACTGTTACCCTAATATCCCACAACGCTGCCACCACTGTGAAGAATATCGCCTCGCCCAGCCGCCTGGCACGCCTGCGATCAAACTTCTTTCTTAACCTCCCACTCACACACCGTGAGTAGACCGGGTCATAGGATAAAACGAAATGAGCGATATAAATTTTATATGTTTAATAACCCAAGTGGGTCGGTATGAATTAATAGCATATACAGAAATATACAATATTAATACGATCAAGCATAAACATACAAGCAAAAGTGCGATGATACAATACACAAAAATAAACAGGGAAATTAAAAGATAGAGAAAATACCGGCATAGGCTCGTAGTCCGTTTCTCTAGGCCACAGCAGAGTTTTGGGCCTAGGGCGCAAGCTTAAGCAAGTTGCATAAAACAATCCTTCTACATGCTGTCCAGAACTAGGCCCTCAAAGCATTCCTCAGTAGGGCAGGCCCTCTCATCTTCTCCCAGATCAGAGCTCCTTACTGCCTCTTTGCTGAATGACCCCAGAATCCAGGTCTGCCCACAGCATATCGCTAGTGCTCCACCCACCCCTTGCACCCAGGCAGCTCCCCTTCTCCCACCTTTGCAGAACCCTCGGAGAGAAGGGTGAAGTTAAGGCTTGCTATCCCCCATCCCATCTGGCCAGGGATAATAAAAGTGCCTGGCTATAGCAAGCCATCTCCAATGAACACACATAAAACCAGTGAAGCGTATCGTCCAGCAATGTGGACTCAACTAAAGCACCGCATTCCAAGTGGGGGAAGGACTGACCTAAGCAAGTAAAACACACTTCCAAGAAAGATATAAAACTGAGGGTCAGTTCATCACACTCAGTGTTTGTTGTTGGCGGCCATGTCCTTTGATCGATATGTAGCCATCTGTAAACCATTACACTATGCCACCATTATGAACTTCACCCATCAGCTTCAGATGGTCACCTTCTGCTGGTTGTTGGGGGTCACTTTGCAATTTATTTTATGCATTTCCGTAAGCAAATTAATATTTTGTAACCTCAACACCATTGACCACTTCTCCTGTGATATTGCTCCTCTTCTACAATTGTCCTGTTCTAATACATCATTTGTAGAGTTGGTCACCGCAATGGTGGCATTTCCCATAATTTTATCACCCTTTATATTTATCGTAGCCACCTACTTTTCAATTATTCGGACCATCTTAAAGATTTCCTCCAGCACTGGAAGACATAAAGCCTTCTCCACCTGCAGCTCCCACCTGATCATTGTGTGCACGTACTATGGGACATTGTCCTCCATTTACATGTTCCCACCAAAAGACAATTCCGTAAATGTAAACAAGAGTCTGTCTGTTCTGTACACACTGGTGACTCCCTTGTTTAACCCTTTAATTTACAGCTTGAGAAACCAGGACCTCAGAAATGCCATTTTTAAATGTATTAAATGTTTGAGGTTGTGGAAACCAATACGATGGTGTCACCATAGTAAAGCTATATAATTGGTCTGATAAGCTCTAATGTACAGGAAATAGACACAGAAACGAGAACTGGGTTGGATTTTCAGAATTTTTTACTATAACTTTGGGGATGGGGAACAACTTGGGGTAACTTGTAAACAGTGAACAACCCATAACAAACCTACAACTCCCTGGCTGATGCAAAGGAAGTCTATCACTTGGGGATGGTTGTGGTACTGCTTGGATTGCTCCCCATCGTGAACAAGAGGGCACCATGTTTTCAGCTTAAACATTTACATGAACTGAAAATGATAGGTGATTACCCAGTGCACCATGTTGCTATATACTGACACTAGTTCGATAGCATAAATTGGGCATGTCTTGCTCATGCACTTGCAGGTCCCCTGACCTCAATGCAACTGTTCAACGCACCAGGTCCCTGTAATCCTGCGAACCCTGGAAGAGGATCCATGGCGTCCAGGCCTCAATGAAGGATTCTTGCTTGCCCCTGAGGCACGCAGTAAGGTCCTCCATACCCTGGATGTCCTCCACTTTAAAGATCCAATATAGGAGAGATGGTGGAGTGGAGGACTTCCATAGCACTGGGATCCATGCCCGAGCCACATTGACCAGATGCTTCAAAGAGGACTTACGATAAGCCCGGAGGGAGAGGTCAGAGAAGTGAAGCAGGTAGAAGGCAGGTGTTTTAGGGGGTAACCTGATAGACCTTACAGATAGTCCAGTGTACCCCATCCCAGAAGTCCCTCAGCCCCACACACTCCCAGAAGATGTGTAGCAGTGTCCCCCTCTCAATCAGTTTTTATGATCTTTAGATGGATCACAATAACTGATTCCATGTGGAGTCACCAAAGCAGATGTGAACCCAGCCTTAGCCTTATAATAATAGCACTGCCAGTACAGGACCGAACCTTGCAAATATTTGTGAAACAAATCTCAAAAGCTTCGCCGCTCACTAGTCTCTTCCTCTCTCTGCACCCACAAGAAGAACTATTTAAGTACTGTTGCCTGCATCTGATCTGTTCCGATGTTCTCCTATGCCATCTGCAACATCACTGTCTTCCTTGGCTCTACTTCATGATCAGGGTCATTTCTGCCTTCATGTGGGCAGCCATATTACGCAACCTGTTTGCCATCTGCAACCTCCCTTTCCAGTCTTCTAACAACATGCTGACACCATCAAACTTTGGTGAGGTGATTCATGAGGACCCAACAATGTGAGCAAGACCGTCCTCTACCTCTCCATGGTCATTCTAGTAGCCAGGCAACCTTCACATGGTCATTGTCATCACCACCATCTGCTTCTCATAGTCAGCCTCCTAGAACAGTCTTGTTACTGTGTGTTTAGGTGCATGACACAATTAACATGTGGAATCAATAGGTGACAATTCACTATTGCAATGAGGCCAGGTACTAGGGACACTTCCACAGTTTTACTGGTTCCAAAACCAGGCAAAGATCATTAACCTGTCCTCAATGGACAAGGTCCTATCCCAACAGCAAAAGGGCTGCGCATTGCTTCCTCTCCCATTCCCTTCCTTCATATGTGTAAGATGAAGCGCTGCCACTTCTTCTGAGCTTTGGCGAGAGAAGCCACACAATGGAGGAGTTGCTGTTGTACACTGATCCCCCAAATTCCTGCCAACTAAAACTTGGCAAAAGCAACATCATCAGTGACAATGGCAGGAACATTATGATAGAACTAAATTCGGGCAATATAATAAATTCTCCTTACATATTGCACATCATAAATTTGGTGGTGCAATGTTCTTGAAAAACATATCAAGACTTGAAAAAAGTGATGACCATGTCCAGGAGAGTATCTGCACATTTAACCCATTGTTATGTGATTAAGAACATCCTCCTGGACTTGTAGTGATGGAACCATCTGCCTTTGTGTAAGCTGAGCCTCTGCGCCCCCAGGTATCATCAGGGCCACTTACCTTAAATTGGTTTACCCCAGGACAGGTCCCCACTATTTGAAATATGGCCAAATACGGCACACTCACTCTTCTGCAGGTTTTATTATATCACCACTAGTTTACTGAGGTACTGCAGTTGTTTGGCATAAGATTAGTTAATGACAAGAGAGGCTCAAATTTAATAAATGTTCCTTCTAACTCTTAGGGTATATTGACATAGAGGAATTTGGCTTTCGGACATTAGAAGCTGGAAAATGGAAAGGAATCTGAAGCAGACGAAGGTCTGAGAAGGTTCTCACCCACAATGACTTACAAGCAGCCCTAATGACGGAAAACAGACAATCATGAGGGATTATAAGAGTGAGGCCATGGATGGCTTATAGACAGTATGAAAAGCCAAGCCAGAAAGAGAAGATGACCATTTAGTGGGGAGAGATTAGACAGATAGGATCTCAGACAGTCAGAATGATATAGGAAATAATACACAGATAATAGCGTGTGGGGTCTGGAGATTAGTGTACTAATTAAGACGACTTAGGTTTAATTTTTTAATTAATAAATTAATTGATAGAGATTTAGCGAGAGGTGTTTGTCTCAGCACAACACTGTTGGGCCTTATTCACATGACTGTGTAATGGATGTTTTTTTTAATATTTGTCACACGGTCATTTTTAAAACAATGAGGGTAAAAGCGTGTATTCACATATCTGTTATTTTGATGGACAGAAAAACAGTCAGTTTCAAAATATGGAGATATTCTATATTTGTCCATTCTAATGGACACACAGACCCAAATGTAAAAACGGATCAGTGGGTTGGGTCAAAAAAAAAAGACCATTGTAATTCATCAGTGTTTTTTTAGTGGTCTAAACACAGATGACACTTGGCTGACAAAAATTGAAAAACGGACATGTCATGGATAAAAAACGGATTGAAAATAGCTTATAAAAGCGTTCTGATTCGTCCATTTTTCATAGCACAATCACAATCTTCACACAATCTGTACGTGTGTCTAAAAACCAAGAACAGGCAATTTTGTCACACCAAATGCCCTCTTCTTGTACCTTTTATAGTGTAACTTCGTTATTGCTTATTCCAGTGAAGTGATACACACTAACAATACTAGCTCGCTGCCTAAAAGTCATTCTCGTTCATTAAAAATTATCTTGTTTTTTCATTGATAAACATTAGTTACATTTAACTTACAAAAAACCCTGGGATGGTGAAGTTATACACCGGCTACACTAACACTAGTACGGTCAGAGTTCCTCTCTCTTATAAGAGTTGTTGCTTCATAAAACTTGTTTGTTCAATAAAAATTGACCTGCTTTTCATTGATAAACATTAGTTAAGTACAAGTTACAGAAACCCCCGAGATAGTAAAGTTATACACCGACTAAACTAACACTAGTACTAGAATTGTTCTGTTTAAAATTAATTTTAAAAAGTGTAAAAAATCCAATTGTTAAAATTGCAATTGGATAAGGAGATCCTATATTCTGGTGGGTACGAGGGAGCCTTCAGATTTACAGAACTATTCAGGCACTCTTGTATACAAAGTGAGAACTTAGAGCCAGACTCAGAACTTACTATTTCTGATACGAGCTCAAAATCCCAAACTTCCCTTCACATAGTCAGAGAGAGGAAACTCCAATGGACACATGGAATCCCTCACATCATTACATAACCTAAGCCCACCAAGGTCAGATTCTAGGAGGACACATGGGGCTAGTATCCGGGTTCTCCACTATGTTTGGAGATTTAGGAGGTCACCATCACCATGTATAACAAAAATGTCAGACCTGATATAATACAAACAATTTACTGCACAATTGTAAGTATGGTCTTTGGAGAATATAGATAACACCACTAACAAGTCTACTGACAATAAGAAGAGCTGTGGAGACTCCCAGGAGGGTCTCATGTCACTACATAAAATGGCTTCATTTCTGTAATTGAATACAACACATCTGGTCTCCAGCGTCACAGATCACGTCAGGTGAGAAACTGCAACGTCTACAACCTATTCCTACACCCAGATATCATCTATAGGAATGAGACTGATATCCTTCCATTCAAGGGAGCCAACATGGACATGGACAGATCTGATCATAGGTCTAATGGAGCAGCAAAATGACAGACTGGGGGGGGGGGAATTAATGGCCAGAAATTGTTAAAACTTTGTGCACATGATCATAATATATGTGTGTGTTGTAAGGACCCATAATAAAGCATCTATACAATATTTATAGGTCTGTACCTAATTTGTTCTGCAACTCAGTGTATTACTTCCTATTACTGTGAATAGAGAGAAAGCAGTCAATGGCAGGAAGATGGTGGAGACGACATCTCATGAAGACATCGGACACCACGTCCTTAGCACTGGCAGCAATAAATAAACTAGGAGTTTAGCCCAAATACAATCACTTGTAGACAATGACACAAGGTTGCAATCTGTCTGCCTGACATTGCAGCATAAAAGTCAAGGTCCCTTTAACAGGTTACTGTGGTATGACCCTGTTATAAGGAAGCGGCTAATGACACTCTTAGGCTACATGAACACGGTTTGCAGTAAAATGCCACAAACAACACATGTATGACATCCAGGTACACCCCTGACTCTACTGACCCTTTCAATTCATCTAGTGAGCCTGGACCACAGTATGGACAGGTATAGGACCTGTCCTGAGTTTTGCCCCAGGTTCACTGTTGCGGTATGTATGGGACTATAGAGACAAATGTGTCAGTGTGCTAGCTGTGAAGAACACAGAGAACACACTTACAAAGCACACAGTCTTATGCATAGAGACTTATAGCTGCACTGTTTTTTTTACCAGCACTCTTATGGGTCACAGTGTTGTAGGTGCACTATTACTAACACTCTTATATAGGCACTGTGTTATGGGGACATTGTTACTAACACTCTTATCTTGCTATGTTGATGGGTTTTCTCTCCCGATCTGCTCGCTTCAGCTCTGTTCACTTAGTGGGATCTGTTCACTTGAAATCCTTTCACAACATTTCTGTTGGGTTTAGGTCAGGACTTGACCATTCCAAAACTTTAACTTCATTGCTCTTTCACCATTCTTTGGTAGAACGACTTTAGGGTCGTTGTCTTGCTGCATGACCCACATTCACTTGATATTCAGCTCACGCACAGATGTCCTGACATTTTCCCTTAGAATTTGCAGTTATAATTCAGAATACATTGTTCTGTCAATGATGGCAAGTTGTCCTGGTCCAGATGCAGCAATACCCAAATTATGATACTACCACCACGTTTCACAGATTTTATGGGGGTTTCATGCTGGAATCAAAAACCATAACATTGGTTTTGTCCAGGTGTTCTTTAGCAAGCTGCTTCCTCCTGAATGTGGACTCATGAATATTAACAATAGATCATGTGAGAAAGGCCTTGTTGCTTTTGAGGTTACCATGGGTTCCTTCGTGACCTTGCAGATTATTATATACCTTGCTCTTGGTGTGATCTTGAGGGTAATAATGATCTTACATTTTCTCCATTTGTGCAGAGTCTAGAAGACTGTGTATTGGTGAAGTCCAAATTCTTTAGAAATGGCTTGCAACCTTTTCCAGCCTGATAAGCATTGACAACTCAGAAATCTGTTTTGCTTATGCCATTATACATCTCCACAAACGTGTTGTGATGCTCAGACTTTGATAGATCCCTGCTCTTTAAATATTAAAGGTTGTCCCCTCACACCTGATTATCATCCCATTGATTGGATACACCTGACTCTAAATTCACCTTTAAATTATCTGCTTATCCTAAAGGTTCACATGTTGTTGCCACTCGTAGATACATGATATTGGATCATTGTCTTTTAGGTTCTCTTGATCTGCTTTTAGGATTTGTGTGAATATCTGATGTACTTTTAGGTCCAATTTATGCAGAAATATTGAAAATTTTGAAAGGTTCACAAACTTTGAAGCACCATTGTAGCAACAAGTCTTTGTGACTGTGGCTACTGAATAATTGTAATGCAAATCAAAATGGTGGTCATATCCTTCCTTTCTGTCAAATTTTGCTATAGCAGCAGAAATCTCAATAGGACTGAGGGGTGACGATGATAGGTTATTCCAGCCATAAAGTCTTGTAAAAATCCTGCTCTGGGGTTATTTACTTTCTTATCGCTTTCATTTTTGGTTGAAAGGTGGGTGAGGAGAGACCTGTGTGTGCTTGGTCTCCTACTCCTAATATAGGGGAGCGTTCCTGCTGCAGCCAGTCACCTTACAGCCATAGTCAGCTCTAAACTGAAGTTTTGGGTAGAGGAGACAATGACTAGAACATAACAAATACAATTTTGAGACTTTTACTTCTTTGGTCTACTTCCTTTGATCTTCTTCTGTTTTCTTCTCACTAGGCAATGAACACAAGAAATCAATCGACAGTCACAGAATTTCTCCTTCTGGGATTTGGAGACCTCCACAACTTCAAGATTTTAGTTTTCCCTCTGGTTTTGATCGTCCACATTGCAGCTTTGACAGCAAATATCCTTGTCATTGTCCTGGTCGGGGTCACCCCGAGCCTCCACTCCCCCATGTACTTCTTTCTCAGCCAGTTGTCCTTATGTGAGATTCTGTTCACCAGTAACATTGTGCCCAACATGTTATGGCTGATACAGGTGGGAAGAGGTAAAGTATCAGTTGCCCGATGCATAACTCAGTTCTACTTTGTAGGTGTTCCAATCATGGCTCAGTGCTTGTTGTTGGCAGCCATGTCGTTTGATCGATATGTAGCCATCTGCAGACCATTACATTACCCCACCATTATGACCTTCTCCCATCAGCTTCTGATGGTCACCTCCTGTTGGTTGTTGGGGTTTGCCTTGGAACTTATTGTATGCATTTTCTTAAGCAAGTTAATATTTTGTAACCTCAACACCATCAACCACTTCGCCTGTGATGTTGCTCCTCTTCTACGACTGTCCTGCTCCAGTACATCCGCTGTAGAGCTGCTCACTGCTGTGATGACATTTCCCTTCCTTGTATCACCATTCATATTTATTGTAGCCACCTACATTTCAATCATTCGGACCATCCTCAAGATTCCCTTCAGCACTGGAAGACATAAAGCCTTCTCCACCTGCAGCTCCCACCTGATCATTGTGTGCACGTACTATGGGACATTGTCCTCCATTTATATCTTCCCACCAAGACAGAATTCCATAAATCTCAACAAAGGTCTGTCTGTTCTGTACATACTGATGACACCATTGTTTAACCCTTTAATCTACAGCTTGAGAAACCAGGACATCAGAAATGCCATTTACAAATATAGTCAATCTTCGAGGCAATAGAAAGTCATATTATGATATCACTATAGTAGATTTCGAGGACTGGGTTTATAAACTGTAATGTGCATGTAATGGGCACAAGAAAGACTATCGGTTGGAGTTTAACTCTTTCCTTGCCACCCACATAGTTATACATCTAGCCAGAGTGACACTTTAGAGCCCCATATCTCAGGATCTGTTAGGGCTATGAAGATGATGAGAATCTCATCTTTAAAATGATGCCAAGACCATCATGTGCTTAGACACAAAAGAAAAAATGCACCGAGCAGTGCATAGTGTAACACTGTATAAGACAGTAAATGATGTATCTTAAAACTTATGAGATGGACTCTCGCCTTAATGGTGTTAGGGAATTGCCTGTTGAGCAATTCCCCAGTGGCTGCTGCTGAAACCTGAGAAGAAGGTAATGACAGAGACAGTGAGTCCTAAACTCAACCCAGCCCCTGTCCCTACCTACTTGCCTCAACTACCCTCAGCGGTAGAGGACAACTGGGCGACAGTCCCTTCTCTAGATAAGTGTTACACAGAACAGGACAAGACACACAACACGGAAGAGGAATCAGCCAGCCGAGGTCAAATCAGAGAGACAAAACAGTACAAAATCGAAATCCAAAGAGAAGTCAAATGCCAAAAAGCAGAGGTCAGTAAATACAAAATAAGAGCAAGGACAAATGCCTAGCAAGATCAGAGACACAATAGCGAGCAAACATATGTGGGCTTGATGACCTGTTTATAGGAAGTCTAGAACCCGCCCCAGGCTTGAATGGCAGATAATCTGTCAATAACAAAGCACACAAAAGTAACCCTAACTGTGCGAACACAAAATGACCAGAGTCCAGGAGCAGGTAATCATGAGCGGACATGCCTCCTGCGCTGTACAATGCGACCAGAGGATGGCGCAGAAGTTCTAACGGGTGAGGACGTAACAGTACCCCCCTTTTATGAGGGGCCACCAGACCCTCATCAGGCAACCCAGATTTTGAAGGGTTCGGCCGTTTAAACAGACTATTGAGGAGTGGAGCATGAAGGTCCTTGCCAAGGACCCACGTTCGCTCCTCAGGGCCATAACCCTTCCAATGTACGAGGTACTGGATGGAGTTCCGTACCCAACGGGAATCTAGAATTTTTTTCAACCTCATATTCTAGTTCTCCCTAAATTACCACAGGCACAAGTGGAGTGGATGAAGGAATGACAGGCGTAATGTACTTTTTCAAAAGAGATTTATGAAACACATTGTGAATACGGAAAGCCGTAGTTTAAATGACACCAGATTAATGATATCAGTGATGGCATACGGCCCAATGTAACGCAGAGCAAATTTTGCAGATGAAACCCTAACGTGCAGATTTTTTATGTACTGCCAAACCTGATCTCCCACCTTATAATTAGGACCCGGTAAGCGTCTCTTATTTGCCTGACTTTTTTGATTTTCTTGGGCTTTTACCAGGTTCTGCAGAGCCTGGGCCCATACTGTGCACAGTTGTCAATAACTCTGTTTGGCGGTAGGATTTATAGATTCAGTGCTACGAAAAGACAAGTACCGAGGGTTAAAACCATAGTTACAGTAAAATGGAGACATCTTAGTGGTGGAGTTCCTTCTGTTATTAATCAAAAACTCCGCCAAAGGATGAAACTCCCTCCACTGTTCCAGGGCATCAGACACAAAACACCTCAGGTATTGTTCAAGAGATTGGTTGAGTCTCTCCATCTGTCCATTGGTCTCCGGATGGAATGTGGAAGAAAAAGACAAAAAGATCGGCCAGATGGCCACAAAATTCCCACCAAAACCTGGAAACAAATTGTACTCCCCGATCAGACACAATATTTTCTAGCATGCCATGCAAACGAAGTATGTGGTTAATAAAAAGAGAGGCCAAGTGTCGAGCACTAGGAAACTTTTTTAGGGGTATGAAATGGAGAATCTATCCACCACCACCCATACCACCGTTTTCCCTTGAGAAACAGGCAGATCTGTAATGAATAACAAACCAACAAAAATTCTCCACTACATATACAATCAAAAATTCATCTTTATTAACAAAAAATATATATACAGTGCCTTGCGAAAGTATTCGGCCCCCTAGAACTTTTCAACCTTTTGCCACATTTCAGGCTTCAAACATAAGAATATAAAATTTTAATTTTTTGGTGAAGAATCAACAACAACTGGGACACAATTGTGAAGTGGAATGAAATTTATTGGTTATTTTAAACTTTTGTAAAAAATATAAAACTGAAAAGTGGGGCGTGCAATATTATTCGCCCCTTTACTTTCAGTGCAGCAAACTCACTCCAGAAGTTCAGTGAGGATCTCTGAATGATCCAATGTTGTCCTAAATGACTGATGATGATAAATATAATCCACCTGTGTGTAATCAAGTCTCCGTATAAATGCACCTGCTCTGTGATAGTCTCAGGGTTCTGTTTAAAGCGCAGAGAGCATCATGAAGACCAAGGAACACACCAGGCAGGTCCGTGATACTGTTGTGGAGAAGTTTTGGATACAAAAAGATTTCCCAAACTTTAAACATCCCAAGGAGCACTGTGCAAGTGATCATATTGAAATGGAAGGAGTATCAGACCACTGCAAATCTACCAAGACCCGGCCGTCCCTCTAAACTTTCATCTCAAACAAGGAGAAGACTGATCAGAGATGCAGACAAGAGGCCCATGATCACTCTGGATGAACTGCAGAGATCTACAGCTGAGGTGGGAGAGTCTGTCCATAGGACAACAATCTGTCGTACACTGCACAAATCTGGCCTTTATGGAAGAGTGGCAAGAAGAAAGCCATTTCTCAAAGATAGCCATAAAAAGTCTCGTTTAAAGTTTGCCACAAGCCACCTGGGAGACACCAAACATGTGGAAGAAGATTCTCTGGTCAGATGAAACCAAAATCCAACATTTTGGCTACAATGCAAAACGATATGTTTGGCATAAAAGCAACACAGCTCATCCCCCTGAACACACCATCCCCACTGTCACACATGGTGGTGGCAGCATCATGGTTTGGGCCTGCTTTTCTTCAGCAGGGACAGGGAAGATGGTTAAAATTGATGGGAAGATGGATGGAGCCAAATACAGGACCATTCTGGAAGAAAACCTGTTGGAGTCTGCAAAAGACCTGAGACTGGGACGGAGATTTATCTTCCAACAAGACAATGATCCCAAACATAAAGCCAAATCTACAATGGAATGGTTCACAAATAAACGTATCCAGGTGTTAGAATGGCCAAGTCAAAGTCCAGACCTGAATCCAATCGAGAATCTGTGGAAAGAGCTGAAAACTGCTGTTCACAAACGCTCTCCATCCAACCTCACTGAGCTCCAGCTGTTTTCCAAGGAAGAATGGGCAAGAATTTCAGTCTCTCAATGTGCAAAACTGATAGAGACATACCCCAAGCGACTTGCAGCTGTAATCGCAGCAAAAGGTGGCGCTACAAAGTATTAACTTAAGGGGGCCGAATAATTTGCAGTACAATTCAAAAATAAATAAATATATATATATATATACTCAGTATATATATATATATATATATATATATATATATATAAATACCCAGATATATGTAATCAAGGAATAAATATCACACCAAGTAGTAAATTAATCAAAGTGCTTCAGTGCCAAGTGCAAATATGTACAACCAAGGAATTGTAACTAGCTCCCAAATTCATGAACAATACCAACCAGCCATTATGCCATCTGCGACCACATGGACCAGCAACCCCAACGCACGTTTCACATTAGCTTCCTCAGGGGGTGCTGGTTCAATGTGCTGTGGAGGTTTATATAGGTAGCAGAAGCGCTGGCAAACTAAATTAAATCAAAATAACGCTCACCTGTGTTATGTTACAGGGTGCATGAGCTAGATCTCCATAGCAACAAGAACAGCGCTCCGTACCGTGGAACGCATATGCATTCCACTGACACACAAAGGGGTGTTGTCGTGATGAAATGACAGAACCAGGCATCCAGCGCAAGCGCACAACACAGGCAAATAGCGGTTGCCATCTTGGAGTCAAGAAAACCCACATAAGTATTAAAGAAGTCTGAAATAATTGCATGGCACCCCTAAAAAACTGTCATAATATAAGTAATGGGCATATAAAATACCAGAATTGCAGTACATACATACATTAAACATAAAAGACAACAACCAAACAAATGGAGACATAAACGTGCAAAAAGAAAACAGTGAAAGTGCACAAAAATTACAAATACTGTAACGACATAACAACGACGATACATATATATATATATATATATATATATATATATATATATATATATAAATTTTTTTTTATATATTTAATAATTTTATATATAATATGTGTTAAAAAATTTGTAAAATAAATAATAAAATGAATATATAAAGATGAAATGTCTTGTAAATAATGCAATAGAACTTATATTGCACCAATAAAGTGTATTGAAGTTAGTGAAAGGAAATATAACAATGTAAATAAAAAGAGTGTAAAAAGTGAACAATAATTAGGTGTGTATGTACTGCAAAATGTACACCATAACTAGTAACTCGTACCCAATAAACACCACTACAAGAAAATTCTATATACAGTAAATACAAAATATTGCTATATATGAGTCGCCATAAAAGCAAGATCGCCACAGAGAAGATACAAATCCGCATCTTCAAAACCCCTTGCAGTAACATAATAAACGCTATGAGACCTATACAAATCAAAAAAAGAAAAAAAAAGAAAAAAATATATATAAATCACTCGAATGAAAAATATATGTAAACAAACCTCCACAGCAAACCAATTAACCCCTTAACGACCTTGGACGTACTATTACGTCCTGGGCGCTCGATACTTCGCGCACCAGGACGTAATGCTACGCCCTGTCCTTAAGGAGTCTCCGTGTCTAGCGACACGGAGATTTTAAGAAGATCGCTGCAGTCCATGACAGCAGACAATCTTCCTGCTCGGAAACGGGGGGTTTAACCAACTCCCTGCCACGTAGATGGCTGCAATTGGCCGATCGATTCAGATCGGCCAATTGCAGCTTGCCGGCACATATCCAATGATCTGTGCCGGCAAGTTTCTGGATAAGTGACAGTGATTGGTGCTATACACAGCACCAATCCCTGTCGAGTGTCTGGGGGGGCGTGCAGTGGTGCCACCCTCTCCAGATGTTGCAATTGGTCGGTCTACATAAGTCTCTGCAGACCGACCAATTACAGATGTGCAGGGCAGTGTAAACTAACGGTCACTGCCCTGCTCGCGTCACTCCCTCTGGGAATTGCGAGCAGAGCAGTGTCCGTGCTGTCCTGTGAGCCCTTTGGTGCGTTACCGCAGCGTTTTCAGAAGTGAACTCATCTGTGTCTTCTTCACGCTCTAGTAATCCTCCTGCCAGCTTTCCACCGTCCTCTGCCAGTTCTCCACCCTCCGTTGTCAGCTCTCACCCCCCTCTGCCAGTCTTCCACCCTCCACCCTCCTCTGCCAGCTTTCCACCCCCCCTCTGCCAGCCCTCTGCCAGCCCTCCACCCTCCACTTTCCTCTGCCCCTCTCCAAAATCCCTCCACCCTCCAGCCACTGTCCATCTGTGCAGAGCCTCCCCCCACCTTGCTGGCTGCTGGTTAACCCCTTACCAACAGCCCTTTTTTGGAAAGCCCTTTTTTTTTTTTTTTTTTTATCTGTGCTCAATTTTTTTTTGGCACAGGTTTTTCTAATAGTAGTTAGAAATAGTTGCTATATATATAGATAGAAGTCTCCTATATATATATATATATATAGTTCAATTTTAGCTAGAAGAAGCAGAAGCTTTTTTTTTTTTCATTGCACAAGCCTTTTTTATGTGCAGGTCCTGCCGCCACCGAGCACTGGTCACTGACAAATATACGTTACTGATCACATCTGTGCTCATTTTTTTTGGCGCAGGTTTTTCTAATAGTGGTTAGAAATAGTTTCTATATATATATATAGATAGAAGTCTCCTATATATATATATATATATAGTTCAATTTTAGGTCTTTTTTTTTTTTTTTGATATCTTTACATCTATACACATGTTAAAGCACAACATACATCCCACACTTTCAAGTTTCAATAAATAAAGTTTTATAACACCACAAGCACAAAAATGTCCCAACAATCCCAATCATCCCAAAGAAGGTTTTCAGTAGAAGAGGCGTATGCCTTACTGGCCTCTGAAACGGATACCGCCAGCGAGGGAGAAGAGGAAAATGCCCCATTCCTTTATTTTTCCTCTTCTTCTTCCTCCTCCTCCTCATCCATTGATGAGCAACCCCAAAGGAGGCGCCCCAGAACTATTGCTGAGGTAGTTTCCGAAGCTGCAGAGCCCATGTGGACCCCACCCCCAGAAAAGTATGAGCCTCAGCTTCCTGACTTTGTGGGCAGGTCAGGAATACAAATTGAGACTGAAGGCTTCAGAGAAAATGAATTTTTGAAAATCTTTTTCTCTGATGAGTTTATAGATTTTATGGTAGCCCAAACTAATTTGTACGCCCAACAATTTTTGGAGCAAAATGCCACCTCTTCTTATGCCAGGTCCCAGAACTGGACCCCAGTAAATGCAGCTGAAATGAAGATTTTCTGGGGTCTTATTCTGCATATGGGCATAGTGAAGAAACCTACAATTCGACAGTATTGGAGTACAGACATCTTGTACAATACTCCAATCTATGGAATGGCCATGACCAGAAAACGTTTTGAAATGATCCTGAAATTTATACACTATAATGACAATGCACAGTTCCCCCCCCCGAGATGCCCCAAATTTTGACCGCCTATACAAAGTTAGGCCAGTTATTGACCACTTTAGTGCCAAATTTGCAGAGTCCTACATCCCTGATCAGAACATTGCAATTGATGAGTCTCTGATCAATTTCAAAGGGAGGCTAAAATTCTGGCAATACCTGCCCAGTAAGAGGGCACAGTACGGCATTAAGATGTATAAACTGTGTGAGAGCAGCTCAGGGTACACCTATAAGTTTAGGGTGTATGAAGGAAGGGACACAAGGATTGAGCCCCCAGAATGCCCCCCAATCCTAGGAGTTAGTGGGAAAATAGTGTGGGACTTGCTGCACCCACTGCTGGACCAAGGTTATCACCTATACGTTGATAACTTTTACACCAGCATCCCACTCTTTAGGTGCCTCAGTTCCAGAGGAACTGCAGCTTGTGGGACAGTGCGCAGAAATCAAAGAGGCCTCCCTAGGGCACATATTGCGCATCGCCTCAGAAAGGGTGAGAGTAGGGCCGTCTGCAATGAAAATATGCTGCTGGTCAAGTATAAGGACAAGAGGGATGTCCTTGTACTGACCACAAGTCATGGCAGCGGCAGCACCCCTGTCCCTCTGCGTGGCACCAGTACCACTGTCCCCAAGCCAGACTGCATCCTGGCATATAATAAGTACATGGGAGGGGTTGATCTGTCTGATCAAGTCCTGAAGCCATACAGTGCCATGCGGAAAACAAGAGTGTGGTACAAAAAGCTGGTCGTGCACATCGTGCAGATGGCAATGTATAACGCTTACGTGCTATCACGATGTGCAGGCCAGACAGGAACCTTCCTTGAGTTTCAGGAGGCAATTATCAAGACCCTGATATTTGGGGACCTAGAAGTGCCAGGCCCCAGTACTTCTGGAACTGAAGGTTCCCGCATTGTACCAGGGCAACATTTTCCCAGTGAAGTCCCCCAAACTGCAAAGAAAGGGAAGAGCCAAAAAAAAGTGCAGAGTGTGTTACAAAAGAGGAATAAGGAAAGACACAACTTATCAGTGTGATACCTGCCCCGAAAAACCTGGCCTGTGCATCAAGGAGTGCTTTAGATTATACCACACTTCCATGGATTATTAATTTTAGAATTTATTTTCCATGGAATATCACCTCCTTATACCATCATGTGCACTCTGCACAGATTTATCTTTCATCCAGTTATGCAGTAACTAGTAATTTATTTCTGTAAAATAAATTATTGTCATAGAAGTGGGGTCCAAATGTTTGTTGTACGCCTTGATACATTTTTTAAGGGGTGTAATTTAACAGTGAAGTCATTTGTTGGGGGTTTCCACTGTTCTGGCACTTCAGGGGCTCAGCACATGCGACATTGTTCCTGAAAACTATTACAGCAAAATCTGCCCTCTAAATATTTTTCTCTCCCACTGTGTGACCATACAGCAGTTTACACCCGCATGTGGGGCATTTCTTTAGTTGGGAGAAATTGCTTAACAAATAATGGATGCTTTTTTCTCCTTTAACCCCTTGTGAAGATGAAAAATTTGGGGCTAAAGTGACATTTTATTTTAAAAAAAGTAATTTTTCATTTTCACATCTCAATGTTAAAAAAAATCTGTGCAACACGTGTAGGGTCAAAGTGCTCACTATACCCCTTGATAAATTCCTTGAGGGGTCTAGTTTCCAAAATGGGGTCATTTTTTGGGGGTTCTACTGTTCTGGCACTTCAAGGGCTCTCCAAATGCAACATGGTGCCTGAAACAAATTCCAGCAAAATCTGCCCTCCAAAATCCCAATAGCGCTTCTTCCGTTGTGGACCTTACAGTGTGCCCATATATCACTTTACATCCACATGTGGGGTATTTCTGTAGTTGGGAGAAAATGCTTATCAAATTGTGGGGTGCATTTTCTCTTTTAACCCCTTGTGAAAATGCAAAAATTGGGGTTAAAGCAACATTTTATAGAAAAAAATGTAGCTTTTCTTTTTCCTGGCCCAATTCTGTGAAACTCCCGTAGGGTCAAAGTGCTCACTATACCCCTTGATAAATTCCTTAAGGGGTCTAGTTTCCAAAATGGGGTCACATTTTAGGGGTTTCCACTGTTTTGGCACCTTGGGGGCTCTGCAAAAGGGACATGGTGCCTGAAAACTATTCTAGCAAAATCTAGGCTCCAAAATCCAATTAGCACTCCATCCGTTCTGAGAGCTGCTGTGTGCCCGTACATCAGGGTAACAGCACATATGGGGTATTGTCGTGTTCAGGAAAAATTATGTAACAAGATGTTAGGTGCAATTTCTCCTTTAACCCCTTGTGAAGATGAAAAATTTGGGGCTAAAGTGACATTTTATTGTAAAAAAAGTAATTTTTCATTTTCACATCTCAGTGTTAAAAAAATCTGTGCAACACGTGTAGGGTCAAAGTGCTCACTATACCCCTTGATGAATTCCTTGAGGGGTCTAGTTTCCAAAATGGGGTCATTTTTGGGGGGTTCTACTGTTCTGGCACTTCAAGGGCTCTCCAAATGCAACATGGTGCCTGAAACAAATTCCAGCAAAATCTGCCCTCCAAAATCCCAATAGCGCTCCTTCCGTTGTGGACCATACAGTGTGCCCATATATCACTTTACATCCATATGTGGGGTATTTCTGTAGTTGGGAGAAAATGCTTATCAAATTGTGGGGTGCATTTTCTCTTTTAACCCCTTGTGAAAATGCAAAAATTGGGGTTAAAGCAACATTTTATAGAAAAAAAAAGTCGCTTTTCCTTTTGCCGGCCCAATTCTGTGAAACTCCCGTAGGGTCAAAGTGCTCACTATACCCCTTGATAAATTCCCTGAGAGGTCTAGTTTCATAATGGTGTCATATTTTAGGGGTTTCCACTGTTTTGGCACCTTGGGGGCTCTGCAAAAGGGACATGGTGCCTGAAAACTATTCTAGCAAAATCTAGGCTCCAAAATCCAATTCCCCTTACGTCCGACAGCAGCACAATATGGGGTATCTCTGCCCCTGTGTGTTGTTTAGGACAGGTGGAACCTTTAATTAGCACCAAAAAGGTGCCTCCTACTAGCCCTATAAGAGGGCACAAGAGACCTCCCTCCACTGTGTTTTTTTCTGTCCTGTGTGGAACAGGTGGACGGAGGTCTATTGTGACCTCCCGTTGCTAGGGGTTTCATTTACTCCTGGCTTACCTTTATGGGGTACCTCGGTCCCAAAGAAAAAACCTCCGGGCCTTCGCCCCGCAGCGCAGCGTTATCCGGCATCCATCTGCAGGCAGCGCGATCCCGGAAGTAAGTGGGGAACCTCCGCGGCCGGAACTTTTCTCCGGTCCCGTGTTCCCAGGGGAAGGAAGCCTTTGCGCACCACCGCGCCGTACTTCCGGTTTTCTCGGAAAAAGTGCGATAAGTTTGGAAATTTAAAATTTAAAGGCAAAATATAGAATTGATTTTTGCTGCTTGTATTTTGAGCCTCTGGCTTAGGCTTATGCTCCTCTATGTTCCATTATGGCGTTTGACTTGTTTTGGTGCTGTATAAATGTTTCTTTGTTGGCTTCCTCCCCTCGCTGCTGGATTACATTTAAAAGGTCTGAATGCAGTCCTTTATTTGTTGAGTGAGTGGTTTCTAGCTCCTCTGCTGCGGGTTGCGGTGGCTGTTTTTTTTTCTGACGGTTTTTTTCTCTCTTCAAGTGACCGATTCAAAAAAAAAAAAAAAAAAGAGGTACCCCTTGGGTTTTTATGCGATGCTTGGCGATCTTCCCTGTTTCAGTGTCACGTGGCTGTTTGATGTTTCAGATGTCATCTTCTGCAGCACGTAATGGCGATGCGCTTAGGAGGAAAAATTCCTCTAAACTTGAAACACCTAATGTGTTTGGATTGCAATACCCCTTTACCTGACGGCTATGATTTTACCCGCTGTCACCAGTGTCGCGGACCCTGCCGGAAGTACCTTCTATAAGAGATTGTTACTTGGGTAAAGGACTTTATGAGGAGTCTCTTAAAGGAGATTCGTTCTTCCATCGCCCAGATTGCCAAGAGACCGCAGATTGAGACACAATCTTCCTTACGGATCTCTGATGAAGATTATCAGATAGTGGACGAGATATTCTCATCTGACGATTCCACTGAAGATCCCAGCAGGCCGTGCTTCCACTCGAAAAATTAAGCCGGCTGCTGAAGTCCATCCGGTCTAAGGATCGTGATGTTGACGGGGAAGCCTCCGCGTCCACCTATAGAGGGCCTAGGGTCTTCCAAGTGGACCAGACATTACAAAAAATTAATGTCCTCAGAGTGGAGAAGTCCTGAAAAACCTCTTGTGGTTCCTAGGAGGTTCGGCGCTTTATTCCCAGTTGCTCAATGGGATCAATGGGGTCCTCCTCCCAAGGTGGATATGGCGGTGGCTAAACTGTCCTGCCGCACTAAGGTACCATCAGATGATGGAGCAAATCTGCACGACGCCATGGCAGGCGCTTCGACAATACCTTCAAGAAGGCTTATTCAGCTGCCTCGCCCAAGACCGCTGTGCGGTTGCGTCCTGTGAAGTGTCAGCCAAGTTATGTACTGACCTGGTCCACCTCAAAAGTGACCGACTCTGGAGTCTCCAGAGACGAGCTGCTAGGGTTTCTAGGCTCAGTTTCCCTGGCAGCTGAATATTTAACGGAAGCCTCCCACCATCAATTAAGGCTGGCGGCCAAATCCCTGGCACTTACCAAGAACACTGCAGCAGGAAGACCTCTATGGTTAAAACCTTGGAGAGCTGTGTTCCCCTCAAAGTATAATTTGTGCGCATTACCCTTTGAGCCGGATAGAGTCTTTGGCTGTGCCCTAGACGAGATCCTAGAGGGCTTGGCCGACAAGAAGGGTAAACCTTTACCCCAGGCCTTCAGAGGTAGGTCTGGCTCTGGCCGTGGTAGAGGCTATCCGCCTCGTCGTGGAAGGCAGTCCAGAGAGGCTTTAGTTATTCCTCTAGAGGCGCCGGCCGGAGATTCAGAAGTCTGATGATAAAAAAGTCAAGCCTAGCTTTTGACATCAGAAGCAGTTTTCCTGTGGCCGAGATTCCTGTCGGAGGTCGTGTCTCCCACTTTCTCAACTGCGGGCAGGAAAAAATTTGAGACCCATGGGTCCGGTAGGTAATCCAAAGAGGTTATGCAATGAAGTTCCTCCGTCCTCCTCAGGATCGGTTTGTGTTAACTCACAGCCTCCCTGGAATGCTTCATCCGAGAGTACATTCACAAGGGAGCCCTGGTGGAAGTCCCTTCTCTAGAAGAAGGATCCAGTGTCTATTCTCCCGTCTTCCTGATGCCAAAACCGGCAGACAAGTGGAGAATGATCATAGACTTAAGGTACCTCAACCGCTTCATCAAAAAGAAGCGCTTCCATAGGAAAACCATAAAGTCTGTCACCACCTTTCTCCACTAAGGCGATGTTTTTTGTGACTTTGGATAAAAGACGCCTATTTGCATATTTCTATTTACCTCCACACAGAAGGTTTTTTTTTTTTCTAAGGATTGCCGTAGTAGTTTCCGGCCACAGGAAGCACTTTCAATTCACAGCACTACCCTTCGGGATCTCCTCTGCTTCCCACACCTTTACAAAGGTAGTGGCCCCCATAACGGCCGCCCTCAGGCTTCAGGGGATATTCTTGGTGCCTTATCTAGACGACTGGTTGATAAAGGCCCAGTCAGAGTCTGTTCTGCTCCAGTACCTAAAGACAGCCTTCAGAGTCTGTGATGGCTTATAAATTGGGAGAAGTCAAAAACGATCCCTTCAACTCGAAGGAAGTTCCTCTGAGAAAACTACTTCCTAGATTGAGTCCGCCTGCAAATCTCCTTGACACCAGCAAGGAAGGAGAAGCTGGTTGCGGCAGTCCGGCACCTCTTCAAAAAGCCGATAGCCTCCATCAGAACATTGATGAAGATCCTGGGCTTGATGTCTTCCGCAGTGGAGGCAGTCCCATGGGCCTTGTGGCACTTACGTCCCCTCCAGAAGGAGTTACTAGAGGCTTGGGATCGCTCCCTTCTTACATTCAGCAAGAAGATTCGACTCTCCCCCAGGACCCGTCTTTTTCCCTCAAGTGGTGGTTGCACCTGAAAGACGGAAGGTCCACGGTCCAACCTTCTTGGACCCTGTTGACTACAGATGCATCCCTCTCGGGATGGGGAGCCCATTGGACGAAAACTCCATAAAGGGAGTCTGGAGCGCTCCTGAAAAAAGGACCTCGTCCAACTGGAAGGAGCTCAGAGCCGTATATCGTGCCTTACTCTATTGCTTGCCTCTTCCCAGGGAAGAGCAGTCAAAATCCGGTCAGACAACATGATCACAGTGCTGTACGTGAACAGACAGGGAGGCACCAGATCACCAACCCTCCTTAGGGAGGCAGATCTGATATTTACATGGGCAGAGAAAAATCTAACCCATTTATCCGCAGTTCACATCAAGGGCTCCCTGAACATAGTAGCGGATCGGTTGAGTCGGGGTCATGCCGTATCAGGAGAATGGTCACTCAATCCAGAAGTCTTTCATCAGATTACCCTGAACAGGGGTCTTCCAGAAATAGACCACATGGCAACCCGACTCAACGCCAAGGTGGAGAAGTTCTGTTCCCTTTACCAGGAGGACAATCCCTTGGCAGTGGATGCCCTGTCCATCCCTTGGAGGTCCAGGCTGGCATACATCTTCCCTCCAATTCCAATAATACCAAAGGTATTAATGAAAATCAGACAGGACCAAGTCTCTGTGATAGCCATCATTCCATTCTGGCCAAAAAGAGCTTGGTTTTTCCCAACTCATGGAGATGAGTCGAGGGATATATTGGATGCTTCCCCCCATCCAGAACCTGGTTTCCCAAGGATCTCTGAAGTGCCAGGATCTCTGGAGATTCAACCTGACAGCCTGGAGGTTGAGCAGTCCCTACAGCAGGATAGAGGACTGTCAGAGGCCATCCTGAAGACCCTTTATTCTGTAAGGTCAGAATCTACCAATAAGAACTACCAGAGGACAGCCAAGATTTTCATGGAGTGGTGCTCCAAGAAGGGTATTAATAATCTAGAACCTTCAACGGCTGATATTTTCTTCAGGACGGTTTGGATAAGGGCCTCGCCCCTGCCACTTTGAAAGTGCAGATTGCGGCCCTCTCCGCTCATTTGAACAGACGTCTGTCTCAGGATCCTCTGGTTGCAAGGTTCCTTAAAGGGGCAATGAGGCTAAAGCCCTCAGTATCATCCCCAGTGGGACCTTGCGGTAGTCATTACAGGCCTGTGCGGTCCTCCATTTGGACCCTTGGAGACTACGGGGATAAAATATTTAGCCTACAAACCACTTTTTTGTTGGCTATTATATCTGCCAAAGAGTAGGGGTGCTCCAGGCCCTCTCTTCTAGAGAACCGTACATTTTGTTTTTGCAGATAGGGTGCACCTTAGGTTTGCCTGGGTTTATCCCTAAGGTCCCCTCATACTATAATAGCAATCAGCTAATTTCGTTACCTGTGTTTTTCCCCTCTCCAACCTCTGAGGAGGAAGAAAAGCTCAACACCTTAGATGTGGTAAGGTGTCTGTGGATTTACCTATTCCACACTCAACCGCTTAAGAAGGCCGAAAGCCTACTAATTGATATGCAGGGTAAAAACAGAGGCCTCAAGGCTTCCAAGCCTACTCTATCCACATGGATCAAGGAAACAATTAAGTCTTCCTTTCTTATTCAGGAGTTATTCCCTCCAGTCTTTCTACGGCCACTCGACCTGGGTTGTCGACTTCTTGGCTGAGTATCGGTCCTTACCATTGGACCAGATTTGTGCGGCTGCATCATAGTCATCTCAGTTGACCTTTTGTTAAACATTATCATTGGACATCCGCAGTTTCCAGACAACTGCCTTTGGTCAGTCAGTCCTTGATGTTGTAAGGCGAGGAAACCCTCCCTAGGGGAATTACTTGCTATCTCCCCATATTGTGCTGCTGTCGGACGTAAGGGGAATCGTTGATTGTAATGTCAATCTGTATTCCCTTAGTCCAGACAGCAGCACAAGGCTTCCCTCCCTAGAAGCTTGTTTCCTGTTACTTTATAATTTACACAGTGGAGGGAGGTCTCTTGTGCCCTCTTATAGGGCTAGTAGGAGGCACCTTTTTGGTGCTAATTAAAGGTTCCACCTGTCCTAAACAACACACAGGGGCAGAGATACCCCATATTGTGCTGCTGTCTGGACTAAGGGAATACAGATTGACATTACAATCAACGATTAGCACTCCATCCGTTCTGAGAGCTGCTGTGTGCCCGTACATCAGGGTACCAGCACATATGGGGTATTGTCGTTTTCAGGAGAAATTATGTAACAAGATGATAGGTGCAATTTCTCCTTTAACCCCTTGTGAAGATGAAAAATTTGGGGCTAAAGTGACATTTTATCGTAAAAAAAGTAATTTTTCATTTTCACATCTCAATGTTAAAAAAATCTGTGCAACACTTGTAGGGTCAAATTGCTCACTATACCCCTTGATGAATTCCTTGAGGGGTCTAGTTTCCAAAATGGGGTCATTTTTTGGGGGTTCTACTGTTCTGGCACTTCAAGGGCTCTCCAAATGCAACATGGTGCCTGAAACAAATTCAAGCAAAATATGCCCTCCAAAATCCCAATAGCGCTCCTTCCGTTGTGGACCTTACAGTGTGCCCATATATCACTTTACATCCACATGTGGGGTATTTCTGTAGTTGGGAGAAAATGCTTATCAAATTGTGGGGTGCATTTTCTCTTTTAACCCCTTGTGGAAATGCAAAAATTGGGGTTAAAGCAACATTTTATAGAAAAAAAAAGTCGCTTTTCCTTTTGCCGGCCCAATTCTGTGAAACTCTCGTAGGGTCAAAGTGCTCACTATACCCCTTGATAAATTCCTTGAGGGGTCTAGTTTCCAAAATGGGGTCACATTTTAGGGGTTTCCACTGTTTTGGCACCTTGGGGGCTCTTCAAAAGGGACATGGTGCCTGAAAACTATTCTAGCAAAATCTAGGCTCCAAAATCCAATTAGCACTCCATCCGTTCTGAGAGCTGCTGTGTGCCCGTACATCAGGGTAACAGCACATATGGGGTATTGTCGTGTTCAGGAGAAATTATGTAACAAGATGTATGGTGCAATTTCTCCTTTAACCCCTTGTGAAGATGAAAAATGTGGGGCTAAATTGACATTTTATTGTAAAAAAAGTAATTTTTCATTTTCACATCTCAATGTTAAAAAAATCTGTGCAACACGTGTAGGGTCAAAATGCTTACTATACCCCTTGATAAATTCCTTGAGGGGTCTAGTTTCCAAAATGGGGTCATTTTTTGGGGGGGGTTCTACTGTTCTGGCACTTCAAGGGCTCTCCAAATGCAACATGGTGCCTGAAACAAATTCCAGCAAAATCTGCCCTCCAAAATCCCAATAGCGCTTCTTCCGTTCTGGACCTTACAGTGTGCCCATATATCACTTTACATCCATATGTGGGATAATTTCATACTCGGACCAAAGTGCATTACAGATTGTGTGATGCATTTTCTCTTTTAACCCCTAATAAATGTGTAAATTCTAGGGCTAAATGAATATATTAGTGACAGAAATTGAAAAGCGTAAATTTTACCTCCATTTTGTTTTAATTGCTGTGAAATGCTGAAAGAGTTAAGAAACTTTCTAATTGCTGTTTTGGATTCTTTCAGGAGTGTAGTTTTGATAATGGGGTGACTTATGGGGGTTTCTATTAGAGAGGCCTTTCAAGGCCCATTCAGAACTGAACTGGTCCCTGGAAAAATGTGTTTTGAAAATATTCTTGAAAATTTGGAAAATTACTGCTTGACTTGTAAGCCTTATAATATCTGAAAAAAATTAAAGGGTGATTAAAATTTGATTGCAACATAAAGCAGAAACATGGTAAAATATATTTATGAAGAAATGTGGGTAGTATGGCTTTCTATATGAAAAGCATGCAATTTCAAAGTTTGAAAACTGCATTTTTTTCCAAATTTTCACCAAATTTCCTATTTTTTCATAATCAAAGACAAAACATATCGACCAAAATTTACCACTGACATGAAGTACAATGTGTCATGAAAAAACAGTCTCAGAATCACTTTGATAACTTAAAGCGTCTCAAAGTTATTACCCTATAAAGTGACACATGTCAGATTTGAAAAATGAGGCCTGGTCCTTAACGTACTTTTGGGCTGTGTCCTTAAGGGGTTAAACAATAATAAATCCAAAGGGATAGTAGACTGATCCCACCATTACAAAATTGGGGAAAAGCGAATCATTTCATTAAGTCCTTTGGGGGCTATTGTCTGTAAAGTTATGATCCATTTACACTCTCTCTGAGCAAGGATTCTTTTTATATTGCTCCCACTACTTCCCAATGATACTTTATCAATACCTCTAAATTTTAATCATCTCCAATTACCTTGGTGGAATAATCTGTAATGAAGTCCATTGAAAGCTGGGACTCCGTTTTTTTAGGCATAGGAAGAGGATGAAGAAGGCCTTCTGGTAACCTTCTAGGAACCTTCATCCTAGCACATACCTCACAAGTTGAGATAAACTCAGTCTGTCTGCCAGATTGAGGCAGATGTTAATTGGCTTAATGAACTAAACCTATTCTTCAACAGATTTGATCACACACCAGCTCCTCCCACCCCAGCATGTCCTTCAGCTCCCCCCACCACAATGACTTCTTCCCATGCGGCCACTTCCCAACAGACCAGTAAATCCAGAAATCCGTCTTTATCTGGCCACAGTCTGACCTTCACACGGGCCCAGGTGAGGAAGGAGATGAAAAAGATCAAGGCGAGGAAAGCCGCAGGGCCAAATGACATCAGTGCAAGGCTAATTAAGACTTGCGGGGACCAGCTGTGTGGTATAATTACATATATGTATAATATGAGCCTGAGGCAGGAAATAGCCCCTGAATTATGGAAATCTTCTTGTGTGGTACCAGTTCCAAAGAAACCCCACCCTATGGACCTCAACGACTACAGACCTGTAGCACTGACATCCCACCTGATGAAGATCTTGGAGAGATTGGTTCTCACACATCTCCGCCCTCTAGTGAGCCCCGCTATGGACCCTCTCCAGTTTGCTTATCGGCCGGGCATTGGGGTAGATGATGCCATCATCCATCTTCTGCACAGGGCTCTGTCTCACCTGGAGAAACCAGGGAACACAGTGAGAATAATGTTCTTTGACTTCTCCAGTGCTTTTAACACCATACAGCCCAGGTTATTGAGGGACAAGCTGGGCCTTGCTGGAGTGGACCACCACCTCTCCAACTGGATCCTAGACTACCTCACAAATCGACCTCAATACGTGAGAGCCCGAGACTGTGTGTCAGGTACCGTGATCTGTAATACGGGGGCACCTCAGGGTACGGTTCTCGCCCCTTTCCTTTTCACACTGTACACTGCAGATTTTAGGTGCAACTCATCCAGCTGCTACCTACAGAAGTATTCTGATGACTCTGCAATAGTAGGTCTCATCACAGATGATGATGACAGGGAGTACAGAGAACTGAACCAGGATTTTGTGGACTGGTGCCACCGGAACCACCTGAAGATTAACGCGGGGAAGACCAAGGAGATGGTGGTGGACTTCCGCAAAGGCAGAAGCCCTCCTAAACCAGTGGACATCCTGGGGACGGGCATCGAGATTGTGAACACCTATAAGTACCTGGGTTTGCTCCTTAATAATAAGCTGGACTGAGCAGATCATATGGAGGCCCTGTACAGGAAGGGCCACAGCAGGCTCTACCTTCTTAGGAAACTGAGAGCCTTTGGAATCCGGGGGGCACTTCTTAGAACTTTCTTCAACTCGGTAGTGACATCAGCCATCTTCTTTGGAGTGGCCTGCTGGGGGAGCAGTATATCAACCAGGGACAGAAATAAACTTGACAAGCTGATTAGAAGGGCCAGCTCTGTCCTGGGGAGCCCACTGGACCCAGTGCAGGTGGTGGGTGACCGAAGGATACTGTCCGTGGTGAGCTCCATGCGGGAGAAGAAGTCCCATCCCATGCATGAGACTGTGATTGCGCTGAGCAGTACTGTCAGTGACCGACTGCTCCACCCTAGGTGTGAGAAGGAGCGCTATCGGAAGTCTTTCCTCCCCACCGTGGTTAGGCTGTACAACCAACACCGACCTAAGCGGAGATCATTACACACAGAGAACTGAAATATCTCTCTGCCTGTTATATCCCCCCCCCCCCCCTCTGCTACGTCCTATCTGTCTGTCTGCTATTAATGTAATGCCTCTCACCTTGGAACATTCCTGTACATGTTGTATTTGTATTTGTATCTGCTTATCTTTGCTGCTGTAACACACTGAATTTCCCCATTGTGGGACTATTAAAGGACTATTATTATATTATTATTATTATATTAAACTCATGTACATCTCGGGAACCAACTAGGCCACCAGTATGAGCGAGAGAGTAGATATTTGGTACCAGCGATGCCAGGATGTCCTGCTAAAGTGGAGCAGTGAATTTCCTCTAACACACAGAGACGAAGGTTAGATGGTACAAATAATTTCCCAGTGGGGGTATTCTTGGGAGCAAGATCTTGGGAATTAACCACAGACGTGGCAAGATCAGGGTGGCAACTACCACTCCAGGGGACAGCATTTTTTCCAGGATGTTTCCTAGAGCATCACTGGCACAAAAGCTCCAAGAAAGAGCATAAGCTTGCATGTTTTTAGCACCTGGACGATAGGTTACAACAAAGTTAAAACGCATGAAGAACAAGGCCCTGCGAGCCTGCCTAGGAGACAGTCTCTTAGCCCTGTACAAATACAATAAATTCTTATGATCGGTAATTACTGTGATTTTATGCTTAGCCCCCTTGAGGAAGTGTCTCCATTCTTCGAATGCCCATTTAATAGCTAAGAGTTTGCAATTACCCATGTCATAATTGCGGTCTGAAGGGGAGAACTTCCTCGAGAAAATGGCCACAGGTCGCAAATGTGTGAAGGTCTCTTGGCCCTGAGACAAAACTGCACCAGCCCCCACTTCTGAAGCATCAACCTCCACAATAAATGGTTGATCCAAGTCTGGTGGCACTAAAACTGGAGCTTCAACAAAACATGTCTTAAGTTGCTCAAATGCCTGTTAAGCCTCAAGAGTCCAGTTGGTCAAATCGGCACCTTTCTTAGTGAGATCCGCCAATGGCTTAGCTATGATAGAGAATTTTTTGATAAATTTACGATAATAATTGGAAAAGCCCAGAAAACGTTGCAGCGCCTTAAGACTAGAAGGGCGTTCCCAATTTTTTATAGCCATGACCTTGAGTGGATCCATACAAAAAGATTCGGGGGTAATGACATAACCCAGGAAAGTGACTCTTTGGACTGCGAACAGGCATTTGGACAGTTTGGCAAAAAGATTATTTTGATGTAACAGCAGCAAAACATTCTTAACGTGTTCAACATGTGTAGCCCAATCAGGAGAGAAAACCAGGATATCATCTAGATAGACAACCATATAACGGCCCAGCAGGTCTCTGAATACATCATTGATAAAATGGAGAACTGTTGGTGCATTACACAACCCAAAGGGCTGACACGTACAGTAATCTTATTTAGTTCACGGTAATCAATGCACGGCCGCATAGCCCCATCTTTTTAATCAACAAAAAAGAAACCTGCTCCCATGGGAGAATTAGATGGCCGGATATGTCCTTTCAAAGACTATCATGGATGTACTCCACATAGCCTCATGTTCAGGAGCTGAGAGATTTAAGATCCTTCCCCTGGGATATTTGGAATCAGGAAGGAGATCAATACCAGTCATAAGGTCTATGCGGGGGGTAAACTGTCAGCAGATTTTTGATCAAACACGTCCAAAAAAATCAGACAGAAAGTCAGGTAAGAACATCTCCTCAGTGACACAATCCAATATATGCAAGGCTATACAATGGGAGGAACACTCATCTGCCCATTTCACCAACTCACTCCTAAACAAAACAAAAATGGGGTTATGGAGGACTAACCAGGGAAGGCCCAAAATCATATCTGAAGCCAGACCCTCCATAACCAGAAAACTTATGACCTCTGAATGAATAGAGCCCACCTGAAGACTGATTAGCGGGGTACTGTATCGGACTCCACCCCTGGCCAATGGGGTAGAATCTGCTCCAGTAACCGACAATGGCGTGTCTAACAATAACACATCTAAACCCAAGGCAGAAATAAATGACAGATTAACAAAATTAGCCGCAGCTCTCGAATCTACAAGAGCCTGGCCAGATACAGACTTTTCCTCATAGGACAGAGATACTGGTAGCATCAATTTATGATAATTTCCGAAAGGTACCTGATTGCCTGAGTGGTTCTTCCAAATACCACTCAGGCACTGAAGTTTTTCCGGCGGTGTGCGGGTTTTAATGGAGCAGTCTTGGATGAAATGACCCGGTTTTTATTTTCGTCTAGCCTTGGCATCCAGCGCTCACAGCTGCATAGCTTCATCAGCAGTGGTGGTAGAAGGGAAGACAGACTTCATATGAGAGAGAGAAGGACAGACAGAAAATTGAGAGGAATCAGGCCCTACTCTATCCTTGCATCTGTCCCGGAGTCTCTGTTCAATGTGAGCGGCCGAGGCCATGGCCTGCTCTAAGTTAGGAGGATCTGGGTGACCCACCCAAACATCCTTAATAGAGTCATTAAGACCCTGCTTAAAAAGGACCCTCAAAGCTGACTTGCACCAAACTGCCATAATACTATGTTTCCGAAATTCGGAACAATACTCTTCGGCAGAGCGCCTGACCTGCCGAATGGTGAGAAGCTGCGAATCTGCCAGTCCAATTTGGTCTGGCTCAGCATAAATAACACCCAGGGACCTAAAAAATGTATCTAAATTGGTCCACTCCTCTACCTCAGGGGGAAGCTTAAGGGCCCAAGCCTGTGGATCCCCCTGCAGGAGAGAAACAACCACTCCTACCATTTGACATTGCGACATATAAGGGTTAACCTGAAAATATAATCGACATGACTCCCGGAAAGTGTACCATTTTTCTTGATCCCCTGAAAAACGATCCGGGAGTAAGATGTTAACCCTGGGAATGGACAAAGCAGCAGGGGATGGTGCCGCAATCTCAGCTTGGTTCTGGGAAAGGGTATGGACTTTATCAGCTAGTTCAGACACCAGGCCTAGCAATCCCTCCATGCGAGCCACAAGATCCTGAATAGAATCCATGTAAACAAAAATTGGCAGAATTTTTTTATTTTTTATTTTTTGCAGGCTGGCTATTCTGTTAGGGAATTGCCTGTTGAGCAATTTCACTGTGGTTGCTGCTGAAACCTGGGTGGAAGGGAATGACAGAGACAGTGAGTCCTAAACTCGACCCAGCCCCTGTCCCTACCTACTTGCTTCAACTACCCTCGGCGGTAGAGGACAACTTGGCGACAGTCCCTTCTCTAGATAAGTGTTACACAGAACAGGACAAGACACACAACACGGAAGAGGAATCAGCCAGCCGAGGTCAAACCAACGAGACAAAACAGTACCAAACTGAAATCCAAAGAGAAGTCAAAAGCCACAAAGCAGAGGTCAGTAAATACAAAACAAGAGCAAGGGAAAGGCTTAGCAAGGTCAGAGACACAATAGCCAGCAAACCTGTGTGGACTGATGTCCTGTTTATAGGAAGTCCAGAACCCGCCCCAGGCTTGATTGGTAGATAGGCTGTCAATCACAAAGCACACAAAAGTAACCCTAACAGTGCCAAAACAAAATGACCAGAGTCCAGGAGCAGGTAATCATGAGCGGACACGTCTTCTGCACTGTACAATGCGACCACAGGATGGCGCAGAAGTTTGAACGGGTGAGGACATAACAAATGGGTTGTGTGTCGGAACCAAAATCCTTACATGCGTTTACTATCCTCAAAGTTGAGGTGTGTAGTAGCAGCTGGAGTCCGAATACGTCTCAAGGAAAAGGACGTTGAGTAAATGCAGCAAAAGACCAAATCCAAATCCAATTCCAAACAATCAAGGGAAACAGTGATCCAGAAGGAAGGCACAGCACTCACCCAATATTGTAAAAAATCCACGATCCTTTATTTTCAGTCCAATACACACAAACATTACGCCAATACGGTGTTTCGGGGTCACACACCCCTACACCACACTATCCATCCCTTTGATGGGTGCAACCTGCGTGGCACTGTTGAATGTGGGCATGTGTCCACAGCTCTCTTGTGCCTTGACTTTTATGTACTTGCAGCAGTTGTTGGACACAATCTGGGATGGATAGTGTGGTGTTAGGGGTGTATGACCCTGAAACGCCGTATTGGCGTCGTGTTTGTGTGCATTGGATTGAAAATAAAATATTGTGAATTTTTTACAATATCACACGGCCGTTTTTAAAACAATGAGGGTGAAAGCGTTTATTCAAATATCTGTTATTTTGATGGACAGAAAAACAGTCAGTTTCCAAAAATGGAGATATTCTATATTTGTCCATTCTAATGGACACACAGACCCAAATAATGTGTTCGTTTTTATCGAATGTAAAAACGGATCAGTGGGTTGGGTAAAAAAAAAAAAAAGACCATTGAAATTCATCAGCTTTTTTTTTAGTGGTCTGTTAAAAATGGATGCACAACGGATGACACTTGGCTGTCAAAAATTGAAAAACGGATCTCCATTTGAAAACCTCAGCATTTGCAGATGATGTTTTTCTCTTTGTTACCCAACCACTCACGACTATCCCTTCCCTCCTCTGTGAAATTGGCACCTATAGTTACTATAGTAATTACAAAATTAATCTGTCCAAAAGCACCACCCTCAATATTTCATTACCTTGCTCAGTAGTCTTCGATCCGCCTTTCCCTTCAAGTGGTCCGCAAAAACAATAAAATACCTGGGTGTGCAGCTCCCTCATAATCTATCTGATACATACTTGCTGAATTTCGTCATGATTTTGCGCACTCTCCAGACTGACCTTGCGAGCTGGGGTACCAAGGGATTTTCCTGGCTAGGTCGCATTAACCTGCTGAAGATGAATGCACTCCCCCGCCTCCTCTACCTCTTACAAACTGTCTCTGTAATGCTACCTAAACATTTCTTTACTATGGTCCAGAAAATCTTTACTAGGTTTATCTGGGCATCGAAGCCCCCGCCAATTGTGAAAACGGGGAGGGGGTTTGGCGGTTTCAGATTGTTCTAGCTACTTCCTGGCCGCAGTCACGGCTCGCATTCTTGACTGGCACCATTCAGTGTGCTCTAAACTCTGGGTTGCCCTGGAGGGGTCTCTGAGCCCACTCCCTCTCACTGCTCTCCCATGGCTTCATAAGCGTTTTTGGTCAGACAGTAAGACTCATATGCTCCCTTTTGTCACGCGGCAGTCACTCGGATCTTGCCGACTCTATGGTGCTGTGCAGAGACTTTTCCGAAATTATGGCCCTATGACCCCAATCTCGGGCAACCCAGACTTCCCTGATGCACTTCATTCCTCTTTTCTCTTCCATACTGTGGGTCAGCCTATCCATAGATTCCATCAAGTTATGTCGGCCTCCTTCCTGCTCCCCCCCGATCTGAGCTACTTGCTACGACCCCAGACCCTGCCTCTATTGCCTGTCACTGGCAGTACGCCCAGCTTTCCCATTTTTATAATACTCCTAAGACATCTCATAATCTTCATAGGACATTGTTGCTTTTTGAGCATTTGTACATCTCAACTAGTGCTCCGACCCATACTGTCTCGTTTATCTATGGCATGCTTATAGAGGATCCATCAACAGTCTACCAGCATTTACAGATAGTTGGGAAAGATAAATGGGGGTCTCGTTCTCAACACATGTGTGGTCTTCAGCCTTCCAAGTGTGTCACAAGTTCTCTATATCTTGCAAAGTGCAAGAGACAAACTATAAGATCCTCTCCAGATGGTACAGAGTTCCCTCTGTCCATGAGATTTATCCCTCCACTTCGGACAGATGTTGGATATGTAACAGCGGCCGATGCATGATAGCGCATGTCTGGTGGGGATGTACACTCCTACTCCCATTTTGGTCAGATGTCCGTCGTATCATTCAGACAGTCACTGGCATTGCTTTGGATGATGACCCTGCTCCTCTCTATCTTCTTATCTTCTATAAGTTTAAGAAGCACACCCGTAAGTTATTAGGTTGCCTAGTAGTAGCGGCAAGATCCGTTATCCCTAGACTGTGGAAATCCCCGAGGCCCCCTTCTCTGCGGTCTTGGCTTCAAGAGGTCTTATGCATACGCAGCATGGAAAACTTGCTCGCAGAACTGAAACATGACGATAGACCCCATTGGCAAACGTGGCTCCTGTGGAACCACTTTTACTACTCTGCTGAATTCCAATCTGCCTTCCCCTCTGTGTCCTCTTGATTTTCCCTCCCCCCCTCCTCTTATCACCTTTCTTTCTTCTTTTTTTGAACTGACACAATGCATGTTTACCATTGTTGTTTTTGATTTAAGCATATGGCTCTGCTGCGACAGAGTTATTGTCCCTCCCCCCTATGTTCCTCCCTGCTCCCCACCTGCCATTTCTTGTTTTCCCCCTACCATCCTCTCCGTTTCCTAACTCTCCCTCTACCATGTGCACCCCTTATTGTTGATACCTTGTTTGACCTGTTTTTTGTGAAATAACTAAAATTTCAATAAAATTCTTCATGTTAAAAAAAAAAAATTTAAAAACAGAAAAGACATTGATAAAAAATGGATTGAAAATAGCTTTTACATGCGTTCTGATTCTTCCATTTTTCATAGCACAATCACAATGTTAGCACAAGCTGTACTTTTGTCTAAAAACCAAGAACAGGCAATTTAGTCACACCAAATGCCCTCTTTTTGTACATTTTATAGTGTAACTTGGTTATTGCTTTTTCCACTGAAGTGATTCACACTAACAATACCAGCTCTTGTTTCCTAAAAGTCGTTCGTTAAAAATTTGTTTTTTCATTGATTAACATTAGCTTCATTTAAGTTACCCCCGGGATGGTGAAGTTATACACCGGCTGCACTAACACTAGTACAAGAATTGTTCTGTTAAAAATTAAAAATTAATTGTAAAAAGTGTAAAAAATCCATTTGTTAAAATTGCAATAGGATAAGGAGATCCTATATTCTGGTGGGTTCAAGGGAGCCTTCAGCTTTACAGAACTATTCGCAACCCATTGTATGCCAAAGTGAGAACTTAGAGCCAGACTCAGAACTTAATATTTCTGATACAAGCTCAAAATCCCAAAGTCCAATGGACACAAGAAATCACATCATTACATAACCTAAGCCCACCAGGGTCAGATTCTAGGAGGACACATGGGGCTTGTATCCGGGTTCTCCACTATGTTTGGGGATTTAGGAGGTCATCATCACCATGTATAACAAAAATGTCAAGTCTGAAATAATATGAACAATTTACTGCACAATTGTAGGTTTGGTCTTTGGAGAATATAGATAACACCACTAACAAGTCTACTGACAATAAGAAGAGCGGTGGAGACTCCCAGGAGGGTCTCATGTCACTACATAAAATGGCTTCATTTCTGTAAGTGAAAACAACACATCTGATATTCAGCATCACAGATCACGTCAGGTGAGAAACTGCAACGTCTACAACCTATTCCTACACCCAGATATCATCTATAGGAATGAGACTGATATCCTTCCATTCAAGGGAGCCAACATGGACATGGACAGATCTGATCATAGGTCTAAAGGAGCATCGAATGGCAAGCTGGGGAGATTCATGCCCAGAAAACATGAAGAATTAGTGCACATGACCATAATATGTATCTGTGTTGTAAGGAGCCCTAATAAAGCAATATCTATAGGTCTATACCCAAATTTTGTTCCGGTGCTCTGTGTATTATTTCCTATTACTCCGAACAGGGAGAAGACAGTCAATGGCAGGAAGATGGTGGAGACGACATCTCATGAGGTGGAAGAGTGAAGAAATCAGGCAATACCTTTTAGAGGCTAACTGAGTATATTTGGTAATAAGTTTTCGGAAGTACTAGCTCCCTTCTTCAGACATGGTGTTATACAAGAAACTGAAAATTCACAGATTTTTTATACCCTAAAGACATGGACCTTCATAGAATCCTAAAAAAACCCAAAATGCAATGTAAGTAGAGAAGTTATTTACAACCAGTCTAAAAATAAACAATCTGGAAAGTTGTGGTGCGTGACGGAGGGATCACTAATTTTTGCTATCTGTTTGCTGTCACGTGGTGATTTGTGACCCTCACAGTTCATACATAGTGTGACATGAAACTAGCAAGAATCATAGACTGTAAGCCCTTGTGGGCAGGGCCCTGTATCCCACTGTGCCAGTTGGTCACTGTTTGTATTATCTGTTTTGTATATCTTGTGTACCGTATGTAAATCCGCAAATGTAAAGCACCATGGAATTAATATAATAATGTACAGCACCATGGAATTAATATAGTAATGTAAAGCACCATGGAATTAATGGTGCTATATAAATAGACAATAATAATTATAATAATAATAATAATATTAAGTACAAATTGCAGAGGTTGAAATTTTTGCATTAACTTGTATTCCCATTCTTTCCTCTCCCTCTGCGTCTTAAAATGTCCCATTAAAACCACAACCCGCAAATCTTCAATAGAGTGGTTTTCTCCGGAGAAATGTGCGGCCACTGGGAGATCTGTTCTGCTGTTATTAATATTGGATCTGTGTGAGTTCATGCGCTGACTAAGTCTCTGCCCTGTTTCCCCCACATAGAGGCCTGTGGTGGGACATTGCACACACATTATAAGATACACCACATTGGAAGACCTGCAGGAAAATGATAGCAAGAATTATTGATCCCTCCATCACGCACCACAACTTTCTAGATTGTTTATTTTTTGACCGGTTGTAAACAACTTCTCTACTTAGATTGCATTTTGGTTTTTTTTTAAGGATTCTTTGAAGGTCCATGTCTTTAGGGTATAAAAAAATCTGTGAATTTTCAGTTTCTTTTATAACACCATATCTGATGAATGGAGCTAGTATTTCCGAAAGCTCACCATCAAATATACTCAGTTAGCCTCTAAGAGGTTTATATGTAATTGTAGAGAAAGGGAATTCCCCTGAGAGACGAAACACGTGTTGTGGCACATTCACCTTGCTGGTCGGTAGTATGCTTCATTCTTTCATATTGTGATATATTATTCCTCGGATAATGCTCTCTTGCTGAGTTGGGATTATTTGGCTACTAGTGCACATGTATGCACAGATTGTATTAGGAATGGCATGGATTACTGTCCTTATTACTGCTTGCAATACTGATAACTTTTTGTACTACTGCTGTATATATTATATATATATATATATATATCTATGTGTGTGTTTAGCACTTTATTTGTACAGATAGTTTTCTCTGCAATTACATATATACATAGCACTTTTATAGTTAACCCTCTGTGTACTTGCAAGATGAAATTCTTTGCATGCATTACCGTAATTTTCCTCTTCATGCCTTCCAAGATGATTCTTATTATGGTTTTGCTCTGTGTTATTCCTCCCTTTATTTATGGAGTGTTTTTTTTAATCTAATAAATATGAATTTTATAATTACTTTTTGTTCGGTGAGTTTCATGTTGTGACTTGTGTATTGTTGCTCACTGAATCTTGTGAGATTTCAGTTGGTTCTATCTTCTAGTGTCACCTGTAGACAATGACACAAGGTTGCAATCTGTCGGCCTTACACTGCAGCATAAAAGACAGAGTCCCTTTAAGGGTCACTGTGGTATGACCCTGCTATAAGGAAGCCATTAATGACACTCTTAGGCTACATGTACACGTTTCATGGTAAATTCCACCAACGGCACAAGGATGACATCCGTGTGCCCCCCTGACTCCACTGACCCATTCACTTCATTTAGTGAGCCTGGGCCACAAAATGGATAGGTATAGGACCTGTCCTAAGTTTTGCCCCAGGTTCACTGTTGCGGTATGTATGGGACCATAGAGACAAATGGGTCAGTGTGCTAGCTGTGAAGAACACAGAGAGCAAACTTACAAAGCACACAGTCTTATGCATAAAGCCTTATAGCTGCACTGTGTTATAGAGACACTTTTACCGGCACTCTTATGGGGCACAGTGTTGTAGGTACACTATTACTAACACTCTTATATAGGCACTGTGTTATGGGGACATTGTTACTGACACTCTTATCTTGCTATGTTGGAGGGTTTTCTCTCCCAATCTGCTTTTTTCACCCCTGTTCTCTTGGTGGGTTTCCTCCCATGAACTGCTCGCTTCAGGTCCTTCCACAATTATTCTGTTGGGTTTAGGTCAGGACTTGACCATTCCAAAATTTTAACTTCATCGCTCTTTCACCATTCTTTGGTAGAACGACTTTAGGGTCGTTGTCTTGCTGCATGACCCACATTCACTTGAGATTCAGCTCATGTACAGATGTCCTGACATTTTCCCTTAGAATTTGCTGTTACATTTTCTTCATTTGTGCAGAGTCGAGCTGTGCATTGGTGAAGTCCAAATTCTTTAGAAAAGGTTTCTAACCGTTTCCAGCCTGATAAGCATTGACAACTCTTCTTCTGAGTTCCTCAGAAATCTCCTCTGCTTGTGCCATTATACATCTCCATAAACGTGTTGTGATGCTCAGACTTTGATCCCTCTTCTTTAAATAATAAAGTAAATAATAAATAAATTAAATAATAATAAAGGTCGCCCACTGAATACCTGATTCTCATCCCACCTGCTTATCCTAAAGGTTCACATGTTGTTGCCACTCGTAGATACATGATATTCTATCATTGTCTTTTAGGTTCTCTTGATCTGCTTTTACGATTTGTGTGAATATCTGATGTAATTTTAGGTCAAATGTATGCAGAAATATAGAAAATTCTGAAAGGTTCACAAACTTTGAAGTCTTTGTGACTGTGGCTACTGAATAATTGTAATGCAAATCAAAATGGTGGTCATATCCTTCCTTTCTGTCAAATTTTGCTATAGCAGCAGAAATCTCAATAGGACTGAGGGGTGACGATGATGGGTTATTCCAGCCATAAAATCTTGTAAAAATCCTGCTCTGGGGTTATTTACTTTCTTATTGCTTTCATTTTCGGTTGAAAGGTGGGTGAGGAGAGACCTGTGTGTGCTTGGTCTCCTACTCCTAATATAGGGGAGCGTTCCTGCTGCAGCCAGTCACCTTACAGCCATAGTCAGCTCTAAACTGAAGTTTTGGGTAGAGGAGACAATGACTAGAACATAACAAATACAATTTTGAGACTTTTACTTCTTTAGTCTACTTCCTCTGATCTTCTTCTATTTCCTGCTCACTAGGCAATGAACACAAGAAATCAATCAACAGTTGCAGAATTTCTCCTTCTGGGATTTGGAGATCTCCACAACTTCAAGATTTTAGTTTTCACTCTGGTTTTGATCATCCAAATTGCAGCTTTGACAGCAAATGCCCTGGTCATTGTCCTGGTTGGCACCACCCCGAGCCTCCACTCCCCCATGTACTTCTTTCTCAGCCAGTTGTCCTTATGTGAGATCCTGTTTACCAGTAACATTGTGCCCAACATGTTATGGTTGATACTGGTGGGAAGAGGAAAAGTATCAGTTGCCCGATGCATAGCTCAGCTCTTCTTTTTAAGTGTTCCAACCATTGCCCAGTGTTTGTTGTTGGCAGCCATGTCCTTCGATCGATATGTAGCCATCTGCAGACCATTACACTACCCCACCATTATGACCTTTTTCCATCAGCTTCTGATAGTCACCTCCTGTTGGTTGTTGGGGTTTGCCTTGGCACTTATTGGATGCATTTTATTAAGCAAGTTAATATTTTGTAACCTCAACACCATCAACCACTTTGCCTGTGATGTTGCTCCACTTCTACAATTGTCCTGCTCCAGTACATCCGCTGTAGAGCTGCTCACTGCTGTGATGACATTTCCCTTCCTTGTATCACCATTCATATTTATTGTAGCCACCTACATTTCAATCATTCGGACCATCCTCAAGATTCCCTCCAGCAATGGAAGACATAAAGCCTTCTCCACCTGCAGCTCCCACCTGATCATTGTGTACACATACTATGGGACATTGTCCTCCATTTATATCTTCCCACCAAGACAGAATTCCATAAATCTCAACAAGGGTTTGTCTGTTCTGTGCATACTGGTGACACCATTGTTTAACCCTTTAATCTACAGCTTGAGAAACCAGGACATCAGAAATGCCATTTACAAATATAGTCAATCTTTGAGGCAATAGAAAGTCATATTATAATTTCCCCCTAGTAGATTTCGACAATTTGACTTATAAACTGTAATGTGCATGTAATGGGCACAGGAAAGGCTACTGGGTTGGAGTTTATCCCTTTCCCTGCCAACCACATACTGTATTTATTCATTCTGCCAGTGTGACACTTTAGAGACCCATATATCAAGATCCGTTAGTGCTATGAAGATAATGAAAATCTCATCTTTAAAATGATACCAAGATCATCATGATAGCCCCCTCTCCTGCTTTGGCAGCATCTTGGAGCTGCTTGAAGGAGGAGGAGGGGGGGACGGAGCAGAGCTGCAGAATGCACAGACAATGATAAATCATCATCATCTGTGCATAGCCTGTATGTGACCCCAGGGAGGGTAGCAGGAACTTCTGTCCATGTTATCCCCTCTCCTTTCAATCACACAGTATACTATACTTTTGCTCTCTGATTGTCACATAGAGGGATAATGTAATACCCCTATGAGCCTAATCACAGGGGTATCTTCTGTAATACCCCTCTGAGCCTAATCACAGGGGTATTCTTATGTAATACCCCTCTGAACATAACCAGGAAGTATAGGTATAGAGATTATAATTATTCATTACAGATACAATTTTTATAGGGAGATAGAAAATTCTATTCTTATGTAAGCTCCTATTTAATTTGCATGCACAAAATTGGTTGGCGCATTTCTGCAATTCTGGTGTTTTTTCAAAATCTGCACCTGTAAATATATATATATATATATATTTATGTATGTGGTATGTATGAATTCTTCACATATTTCCGGGACTTTAATGGAAAATTTTAATATTTGTGCAATTTTTGCTTGTAATCTCTGTTTGCTGCAAAGTTGCATGAAGGTTGTTGTATATATGAAATATTAAGTTGTGTTTTTACATACCTTACGCTGTGAAAAATTGCATGAAGGTGCCTGTTCGTATACAGTACCAAGTGGCATTTTGACAATGCTGCAGGTATCTACTTTCAGAAAATATATAGGTATGGGGGGTTAGTATCATTTTTGACTTTGCAATTTAGGTTTTATTTGCCTATCTCAAAACTGTGAAAATTGCTCTGGCTACCAGAGGTGCAAAATATCCAAGAACCCCTGAAAGTGAAAGGGTTAAGATTTCTTTATCATGACTTTGAGGTTTGGGGTCAATTTGGGGCAACTGACCAGTGCATGGGCTGGTTGTGGTACTGCTTGGACTGCTCTCCCATCGCAAACTTCATTGTCTCATCACCAGGCACTAAGATGCTATGATACACTCCTACAGACTGTGGCTCCTTCAGACAGCTGTATCTAAATCTGCTTTCTTGGCCCACTGAGTGCACCTCCCTCTCTAACAAACTGAGTGTCAAAGACCCAATGAGCACCAAAACCCGGCTCTTCAACCTCCCATGGTTTCATCTCATTCAGCCTTCTAGGCCTAGTGGACATTCATAGGACCATCACCCTTTAGTGCACTGGGATTTTACTCTGCACAATAGCTTTTCCCCAGGAGTTATGGTTTGGCATTCAAGTTACCTCAGTATCCATCACATGAACTGGGTAGTTCATACATGGCCGGGTGAGAGGGGCCTTCATTGAGCTTCCATCAGCTACATGCACAGGCTGATATACTGGGACCTCTGAGAACCACCACTCCATGGTCCATATTTCTTACTGTTGGGGACTAAGATGCTGGCTTCTCCTTTTGAAGGCTCAGAGTTGTAACATGTCCTGTGGACCACCATAGTGGTTTGATTCCCTCCTCTGGTCTCAGCTATAATACAGGCACATAATGGACTGGGTTGACACACCACCACATATAGGACTACCTCCCATTTCCATTACTCTGGGCTGTCTGGGTCTAAACCAACACCTCAACAACTTCGAGGGCTACTCCTCACAAGCTCCTATTTGCTAGCCATGCATAGAAGTTCAGTATTGAAGCAACCAGGTTGCGCATCTTTTATACTTGTTGCTGATGCTCCCTCAATCTCCCGTTCCTCATTTTCAGGCATTATCATATTAACCGGGCGCTATCCATTCCAGCTGAATGGTGGGGTGCATTGTATTACACACCCGCACAAGTTCTGTGACATAGTTCTGACACCCCTCTTTCTTTTGCTGCTGTAGAGTCTGCAGCAGTAGTATTAGGGTCCAGTTCATGGGCTCAGGACAGTTAACCCTGTCATTGCCAATAATCTAATTTTGTCTAGTCATTGTGCAATAGAGCACTTCATCTGTATACGCAGTCTTTAAACATACTTTTAGTGACAAAACAATCCCGTTAGTGAAAAATCCTTTGTTAAAAGATTTTTGGGCCAATTCATTAACAATCCATGTTGCGGACGGGAGTGGTAAAATAAAATAAAATAAAATAAAAAAGCATTCTCACCTGTGCCCACGCTCCGTTTTCTGCCGCCAGTATCCATTCAGTCTCATGCTGGTGCCTACTTGCTGGGAGTCCTGCACGTCATGTGACTGCTAAGAACAATTAGGTACAAGATTACCAGAAACGAGGCGCAGCCATGAGACCGAACAGACAATGGCGGGGGACAATGGGGTGCTGGGGACAGGTGAGTATGCTTTTTTTAACAAAATAAAATTTTACACATCCCTGGTCGCCACAGGGGTCACTCCAATTTATGGACAACCTCTTTAAAGGGATTGTCTGGGCCTTATTTTTTTATGGTCACTTCACTGGTCCCCTCCATACAGTGGCCTCTTTACTGGTCCCCCATTCTGTATGGGGAAAATTGATGGGGCCATTATATTGTGTGGAGGCAGTGATGGTGGCTAACAAACTGTGGGTGGGGAGGGACATTAAACTTTGTGGGGCATATTAAAGGGGTTGTCCGGGATTAATTTTTTTTTTTTTATGGCCTATCCTCAGGATAGGCCATAAATACCTGATAGGTATGGGGCTGACGCAGAACACCATCAGCTGTATGGAGCCGCTTCCAGTGCCTGTTCTGTGCACAATATGGGGACGGAAAAGGAAAGCTCTGTCCACTGTATAGTGGCTGGGCGCCATCACTGCAGCTCGGCTCCCATTGAGTTCAATAAGTGCTGAGATGCAGTGAATGTGCCCCTATACAGTGCACAGAGCTTTCTTTTTCCTGCTCCGTATTGAGTACAGTATGGGATAACGATCAGGAATTTATTGCTGAGGATAGACCATAAAAAAAAATTAAACCTGCATAACCCCTACAATATTCCCTAATGCCCCACACTTTAATGTCCACCTCACAGGATATTAGCCCCATCACTTCCCTACACAATATAATGGTGCCATCACTTGCCCCATACAGTATGGTGGACCTGTAAAGGGGCCACTGTTTGGGGGCAGCAGTGAAGTGGCCACTATATGGGGGGAAATAGTGAAGTGGCCACTGTATGAGGGGGAATAGTGAAGTGGCCACTGTATGAGGGGGAATAGTGAAGTGGCCACTGTATGGGCCCTTCACTGTTTTCCCTGCTTCCTGGTCCCATTCTATCTCTCTGCTTTGGGTGCACTGTTATGACGTCATCTGCGCCCAGAGCAGGAAGAAGCAGGAGGCACCGGAGAGCAGACAGGTAAGTATTGGTACTTATATTGTAGGCCACAGGCACAATGTGACCTATGGCCTATAAGTTGAGGAGTCGTAGAGCAGGAAGACTGAGGCTCCCTGCTCTACCAGCAGCAAAGCCGGGTCAGTGGTGTCACTTTTCCCTGGTTCTACAATCCGGTTTTAACAACCGGATCGGAAGAACCAGGGAGAACCTGGCTGTATTCACTTACTGCTCCCTGCTTCTGTTCGCAGTCTCCTCTTCTTTCTTCAGCCTTGAATAAGCCCTGTGCACCGCACATTAGGCTGAAGAGGAAAGAGGAGGCTGTGAGCAGGAGTGGGGATAGGTAATTTAATAGGGGCTATTACCAGACCACCATTGCCTATTAAAAAAGCAGTGGGGGTCCATTAGAGTTCCCTAAAGTCATCGGGCCCACCGGGAGATTCACCGGTACCCAGTCTGAACCTGCTTCCATTGTATTACAATGTCTTTTGATGTTGTTTGTGCTGTTTATGCAGTAACTGACTGTTTGCATATTTCAACTTTATATTGGACACTTTAGAATTTACATTTTTATATTGCTGTGTAAGCAGGATGGCTTGTGTTCTGGGTTTCTAGAAGGTTGGTGGAACTGAGTGGTTGCAAGGAGCCCTCAGTCTTTAGTCAGTGAGGACTTCCTGGTTGAGTTAGTTGTTAGCTAGTGTTAGAAGCAGACAGTTTAGCTTTTTGCAGGCCACTTTCAACTCTGTAGGTTAGTTAGTGACAGATAGGGCTAACAGGCAGTTCCTTGTCAGTGGACCCAAGGCTTGCAGAACTAAGACATTAAAATTAAGTATCCATGGCTGAGATGTGCCCTGCATTTCATCAATAGTGGTTGGAAAAGAGGACTAGGTTCAAGGGGTTGCTCCAAATTGCCATGGTAGAAAGGGTCAGAGGACTGAAGAAGAGTTGAAGAGCCATAGCCAATCCTGTCTTTGTGTGTAAAGTGCCAAACATGTGGAACCTGCTACTCCAAGGGAATTATGCCTCCATGTTGTTCTGTAGATGGATGACTCTTGCTAAGTAAATGGAGCTGCCGGCTGTGCCTACTTCTACTGTCATCCTGTCTCTTGTGCCATCATTCACACTTAACATGAACGGCACCTAAAAAAAAAATCACACGAGAGTCAGGGAAGAAGGGAATACCTTTCAGTGAGACCCATTCATCTGTGTGCCAGACTTGGGCCTGAAAGAGGATTTGGTGCCAAAAGCCACTGTGATCGGCGAGGCCGCCATCTTGGGATTTAAAAAAAAAAAAAAAAAAGCCACCAAGACTTATCCCTTTATTCCAGAGCAGGTGGCTCACCAACATGGCAAAGGAGTGACAACTACAGAATTTCACAAAAACATTTTGTCAAGCTGGCAAAAAGAAAATTATTTGGTCGGGGTCTTTTTATTTAACCCCTCCCCGTTGGTGACATTGATTTTCGTTTTTGACCCCCCCTTCCAAACCCCACAACTTTTTTATTTTCCGTTCTCAGAGCCATATGAGGGCTTAATGTTTCCAGGACAAATTGTTCTTCACAATGGTACCATTTATTATTCTGTACAATGTACTGGGAAGCTGGAAAAAAATCAGAATGAAGTGGATTTGAAGAAAAACTGCATTTGTGCAACTTTCTTACGGGTTTCGTTTTTACGGCGTTCACTCTGCAGCCAAAATGACATGTCATCTGTATTCTATGTTTCGGTACGATTCCGGGGATACCAAATTTATGTGTATTTATTTACATTTTAACCCGCTAACAAAAATCTAAAACTTTACAAAAAAACATTTTTCTAAAAGTCACCTTATTCAGACACCCATAACTCTTTTTATATTTTCGTGTGCGGGGATGCATAGGGCGTCTTTTTTTGTGGAGTCAAGTGTACTTTTTAGTTATACCATTTTTGGGAATATCTATTGCTTTGATCACTTTTTTAAAAAATGTTTTATCGGCACTCCTGATCCCTAATGTATTGCAAAATATCATTACTTCTATTGAGCTGCCAGCAAAATGGCGCCTCGATCGAAACAGTGTGAGCAGTGATCGCGGGCATTAGCGTCAGGTCTCTGCTGCATAATACGGATGTCTGGAAAGGGTTAAAAATTGACCTGCTTTTCATTGATAAACATTAGTTAAATACAAGTTACAGAAACCCCCTGGATAGTGAAGTTATACACCGGCTACACTAACACTAGTACTAGAATTGTTCACTTATTAAAAATTAATTTAAAAAGCATAAAAAATCCAATTCTTAAAGATGCAATTGGATAAGGAGATCTTATTTTCAGGTGGGTACAAGGGAGCCTTCAGTGTCACAGAAGTATTCAGGGACTCTTGTATGGAAAGTGAGAAGTTAGAGCCAGAGTCAGAACTTAGTATTTCTGATACAAGCTCAAAATCCCAAACTTCCCTTCACATAGTCAGAGAGATTTAGGAGGTCACCATCACCATGTATAAGAAAAATGTCAAGCCTGAAATAATATGAACAATTTACTGCACAATTTTAGGTTTGATCTTCGGAGAATATAGATAACACCACTAACAAGTCTACTGACAATAAGAAGAGCGGTGGAGACTCCCAGGAGGGTCTCATGTCACTACATAAAATGGCTTCATTTCTGTAATTGAATACAACACATCTGGTCTCCAGCGTCACAGATCACGTCAGGTGAGAAACTGCAACGTCTACAACCTATTCCTACACCCAGATATCATCTATAGGAATGAGACTGATATCCTTCCATTCAAGGGAGCCAACATGGACATGGACAGATCTGATCATAGGTCTAACGGTCAGCTGATGTCAAGCTGGGGGGATTCTTGGTCAGAAATCAGACTTTGTGCACAAGACCATAATATGTATCTGTGTTGTAAGGAGCCATAATAAAGCATCTATACAATATCTATAGGTCTGTACCCAAATTTTGTTCCGGTGCTCTGTGTATTATTTCCTATTACTCTGAACAGGGAGAAGACAGTCAATGGCAGGAAGATGGTGGAGACGACATCTCATGAAGACATCGGACACCACGTACTTAGCACTGGCAGCAATAAATAGACTGGGAGTTTAGCCCGAATACAATCACTTGTAGACAATTTCATATTTATTAGATTAAAAGTAAAAAAAAAACACCAGATCTATAAAGGGAGGAATAACACAGAACAAAACCACAATAGGAATCATCTTGGAAGGTCAGAAGAGGAAAATTACGATAATGCATGCAAGGAATTTCATCTTGCAAGTACACATAGGGTTAACTATAAAAGTGCTATATATATATATGTAATTGCAGAGAAAGGGAATTCCCCCCCGAAGTGGCGAAACACGTGTTGGGCCGCATTCACCTTGCTGGTCGGTAGTATGCTTCATTCTTTCATATTGTGATATATTATTCCTCGGATAATGCTCTCTTGCTGAGTTGGGATTATTTGGCTACTAGTGCACATGTATGCACAGCTTGTATTAGGAATGGCATGGATTACTGTCCTTATTACTGCTTGCAATACTGATAACTTTTTCTACTACTGCTGTATATATATATATGTATGTGTGTGCAGGGGCGCACCGCTAATGAGGCGAAGTGAGGCGGCCGCCTCAGGCGGCACTGTCCCTCACTGTCTGGGGGGCGGCATTTTTACTATTCAATGTACACCAGCCCAGGACAGGTCGCTTTAAAAACAGAGCTGAGTGGGGCCTGTCCTGGGCTGGTTTACGAAACGTCGCATCTCAGAGCAGGCGGCGGTACAATGACGTCATCTCGCCGCCTACACTGAGACACAAACGGCGCCGACAAGAAGAGGCGGCGGCGGCTCCATCAAGGCATCGCAGGTGAGTATAACTTTTTTTTTATATATAAATAGGCCGTAACCTGTTGGAGTATCCCCAGCAGGTCACGGCCTATTTATTTACCTACCCCGCGTCTGCTCATGGCCGCCTCCGCTTCCTCTTCTGCTATGGGACGCAGAAGGGGAAGCGGAGGCCGCTCTGAGCAGCCGCGGGCATCGGTAAGTGAGGCCGCGGGTCTCAAATACTACTATTATTATACTCAGGGGTCTTTTCAGACCCCCGAGTATAATAATCGGAGGCCCAGGGGAGGTGAGAGAACATAAAAACATATCCTACTTACCGCTCCTGCGATCGGTGTTACTCCGAGCTGGCTTGAGGCCTCTGGTGACGTCATCAAGTCGCGTTGCCGGCTTGATCACGTGACATGTGTGCGCAATTAAACAGGGCCGAAAGCTGCAAGGAGTGCACCGGTGTCCAGGATAGGTAAGTAACACTGGTTTTTATGTTTGTCACCTCTCTTGGGTCTCCTTTCTGTTGCATAGTTGTGTCACAGAAGAAGCTTGAGAGTAGATTATATGGGATAATCAGCATTTACTTCTTAGAACATGAGGTAAACAGCATCAAAACGTTAACACAGCAAAACTTGAAAGTAAAAAGGACCTTTTACAATAGAGAGATAAAAAGCAAGGTACAGCAAGTCTCACATAGCATACCATTACACTCTATTCAGCATATAACACTAATAACATCGCCATCTACTGTCAGATAGATGTAAACTTCTGCACACAAATAAGTCTATCTGTTGCATATATATGTATATAGTATATACCAACACCCTTTCTCAACAGTAAGAACTTATTCAGTTAAATATAATCTCTTCATCAGTCTCTGGTGTCTTTCAGCACTCAACGCCTTTGTGAAAATATCTGCTGTCATATCTTCAGTTGGGCAGTATTCTAAATTCAGAATTCCTTGTTCCTGATGATCCCGTAAGAAATGAAACTTCACATCAATGTGTTTAGTTCTGGGATTAACTCTTTCCATCTGAGCAAGAACAAGACATCCTTGATTGTCTTCATGTAACGTTGTTGGTCCAAACTGTTGTTGTCCTAAGTCTCTTAGTAGTTGTCTTAACCAAAGAACTTCTTGACTCGCATGAGCGGCGGCTACATATTCTGCTTCTGTAGACGATAGTGTTACTATAGATTGTTTTTTACTAGTCCAACTAATTGGTCCGCCCGAGAGTAAGAAAAGATAGCCACTGGTAGATTTTCTATCAATTGGATCTCCAGCCCAGTCTGCATCAAACGCATTCATCACTTGCAGGTAGTTTCAGTTTAACGTTGCTAGTTCCTTTCAGATAACGTATTACTCTCTTTACAGCTTTCCAATCCATTTCATCGAGGTTTGACACTTTTCTGCTCAAAATTCCTACTGCTGCTGCAATGTCTGGCCTTGTAACAGTCGCTAAATATAGTAATTTTCCCATTGCTTTTCTGTATAGCTCATTATCTGGTAACATATTTTGTTCACTTTTAATTTCCTTCAGATAATTAGTTTCCATTGGAGACTTTACTGGTTTCGCATCTTTCAGTCCAAATGTTTCTATTATATCTTTGATCATGTGATTTTGGTTAAGTTGGAAACTCCCATCTTCTTCTCTTTCTATCTGTATCCCTAGGTAATGCTTCACATTTCCCAGATCTTTGATCTCAAAGTGTTGATCCAAAATTTTCCGTATTTCAGCTTCATCCCTTTCTCTTTCAAAACAAACTAAAATATCATCAACATATATCAGTACATAGATCCATCTGTCATCTAGTTTCTTTGTGTATAGACAGGGATCCGCTTTGCTTCTTAGAAAATGTTCATTTATGAGCACTTCAGTGATTTTATCATTCCACGCTTTAGCGGCTTGTTTTAAACCGTATATACTTTTCTGTAGCTTACAAACCATGTTTGGTTTGTCTTTATCTTTGAATCCTGGAGGTTGTTCCATGTAAATTTCTTCTGTTAAATCTCCATTCAGAAATGCTGTCTTTACATCCAGATGTTTCAATTCCATTCCTTTAGTAGCTGCAACCGCAAGCAAAGTTCTGATTGTAGTATGCTTGACAACCGGAGCAAATGTTTCATCATAGTCTTCTCCGTATTTTTGAGAATAACCTTTAGCTACGAGTCTTGCTGGGTATTGTTCAGCGGTGCCATCTGTTTGGTATTTAACTTTAAAAACCCATTTACATCCTATAGCTTTTCTCCCTTTTGGTAATTCTGTCAGTGTCCATGTCTTTGAATCATGCATGGATTTCATTTCTGTTTCTGTAGCCTTTATCCACTTATTGGCCTCTTCTTCTGAAAGTTGAGATATATCCTCCCAAGATGTAGGTTCATATACTTTATTTGTACTTGCCTTGTATGAAAGACGTACAGGTGGTTTTCCTTTGTTTTCTCTCATTGAACGTCTTGGTTCTGTGTCTGTCTGTAGTTCTATCTCTTCACTTTCAGTATTTTGAACTTTATCAATTTCAACTTCTTTTTCATCAGATGTTCCTGCACTTATATCACTGTTGTCTCTCTCATTTCTCATTTCCAGTGATGTCATAATGTTATCATTTAGATCTTCAATGAATGTTACACTGTTACTCACCGTAACTCTGTCTTTTTTAGGATCTAGGATTCTGTATCCTTTGCAGTTGTCACTATATCCAACAAATATTCCTTCTATGGCTCTGTTTTGAAGTTTGGAGCGTTTCTCTTCTGGAACAAAAACAAAAGCTTTGCAACCAAAAACTCTTAAATGATTCACACTTGGTTTCTTACCATGCCACAGTTCATATGGGGTTTTTTCCAGTTTTCTTGAAAAAAGTCTATTTTGCAGATAAGTAGCTGTCATTGCTGCTTCACCCCAGTATTTCTCTGGTAGTTTGGAATCTGTTAGCATGCATCTTATCATTTCAGTCAGAGTTCTGTTTTTCCTTTCTGCTACGCCATTTTGTTCAGGTGTGTATGGAACAGTTTTGTGATGCTCTATTCCATTCTGTCTTAAATAGTTCTCTATTTGGTGTCCTGTGAATTCACCTCCATTATCACTTCTAATGATGATTGGCTTCCTCTGAAACTTATTATACGACTTTAACACGTATTCTTCTAATTTACTGAAAACTTCACTTTTGTTCTTTATTAAGTACGTGACTGTGTATCTTGAGTAGTCATCTATAAAAGTCACCATATATCTATTACCTCCTGATGTGGTTACTTTCATGGGTCCACATACATCAGTATGCACCAAGTCAAGTGGTTTTGTGCCTTTTGTTTCACTCTCTTTAGGTATACACACTCTTGTAGCTTTAGATTTTATACAACATTCACATCTTACAATAATTGAGCAATCAGATATCAACAGATCTTTTGTCAAATTTTTGTTGTGTAATGCCATGATACTCTCAGGATGTCTGTGTCCTAAGCGTCTATGCCACATGTGAATACAATTCTTGTGATCATGTGTACATAACTTCATCTGTTCCTTTAATGTGTCTAGATGATATAATTGTTTACCTGCTTTTACATTTATTATTATCTTGTCTCCTGCTAGGATTGTACATTCATCATCTTTGAATTTTACAGTAAGTCCTTTAGCTGTTAGACGTTTTACAGATAATAGTCCTCCATCTAGTCCTGGAACATATAACACATCCTTTACTAGTATCTTTGAATTATGCCCAAATTTATCAGAATAGATTAGCATTCCTTGTCCAGTACCTTCCGCGGTTATTTTGCTCCCATCTGCAAGGTAAATAGCTTCCTTCTTATTTAGATCAAGTTCAGTAAAGAAGCTCTTATTACTTGTCATGTGACTTGTTGCTCCTGAGTCAATATACCAACTCATTGATAACCTTTTATCGGTTACTTTAAATGTACCATTCCAGTGATCTGCATGTGGGTTAGATATTGTGCTTTTCACCTTCTGTTTACTTTCTTTATGGTATAACTTCTGTTGTGCTTTCCATATAGTACAGTCTTTCTTTAAATGTCCCTTTTTCTTGCATCTGAAACATACTCTTGTTTCTGTTTTATAGGTCCTCTTATCTGTAATTTTAAGAGCATTTACACTGTCCTTTTCTGTGGAATCATTTGTTTGTTCTTTCCTTCTCTGGTATTCATCTATGAGTCGTGTTTTTACAAACTCTAGTGTAATGTCTGCTTCAGGTCTTGTTTCTAGTGCATTTATCAAAGCAGTGTATGAATCCGGCAAGCTACACAATAATATTGCTGCTACATGACTTTCTTTAATATCTTCACCAACTGATCTCAGCTGTGTTATCACTTCCATCATGGAGTTTATGTGCTCCTGCATGTCTTCCTGTGCACTTAATCTCATCTTGTAAAGTTTCCTTAGCAGAAACAATTTGTGATTTAAGCTGGATCTTTCATGTAACTTTCTCAATGCTTCCCACATTCCCTTTGCTGTATTCTCATTCCTTATGTGGATTAACTGATCATCTTCCACTAATAAGCTGATAGTAGCTCTTGCTTGTCTGTTTTTCTTATCCCATGTCTCATTATCATCATTGGGTCTATCTGTAGTGATTACATCCCATAAATCATCTTTAGACAATAACATCTCCACTTTGAACTTCCATAACTGATAGTTCTCATTGTTCAGCTTAGCTACTGTAAATCTGAGTTCTGAATTGCTGGTCATTTTAACTTGTCTTACTTGTTTGGAGAGAATTGTTCTGAAGAATCCTTTTGCATTCACTGGGTCTTTTTGTCTTCTATGCCTGGGCCCATAACCTGTTGCATAGTTGTGTCACATTAGAAGCTTGAGAGTAGATTATATGGGATAATCAGCATTTACTTCTTAGAACATGAGGTAAACAGCATCAAAACCTTAACACAGGAAAACTTGAAAGTAAAAAGGACCTTTTACAATAGAGAGATAAAAAGCAAGGTACAGCAAGTCTCACATAGCATACCATTACACTCTATTCAGCATATAACACTAATAACATCGCCATCTACTGTCAGATAGATGTAAACTTCTCCTGCAAACAAATAAGTCTATCTGTTGCATATATATGTATATAGTATATACCAACACTTTCATTATACCCTGGGGTCTGAAAAGACCCCAGAGTATAATAATAGTTCTTGGGTGGGCCACTATGGGGCATAATACCCTGTGCAGGGACCACTGTGGAGCATAATACAAGTGCAGGGGCCACTATGGCGCATAATACCCTGTGCAGGGGCCACTATGGAGCATAATACCGGGTGCACGGGTCACTATGGGGCATAATACCCTGTGCAGGGACCACTGTGGAGCATAATACAAGTGCAGGGGCCACTATGGAGCATAATACCCTGTGCAGGGGCCACTATGGAGCATAATAACCTGTGCAAGGGCCACTATGGAGCATAATACCAGTGCAGGGGCCACTATGGAGCATAATACCATGTGCAGGGGCCGCTGCGAGGCATAATACAGTGTGCAGGGGCCACTATGGAGCATAATACCGTGTGCAGGGGCCGCTGCGAGGCATAATACCGTGTGCAGGGGCTGCTGAGAGGCATAATCCAGTGTGCAGGGGCCGCTGCGGGCCATAACACTGTGTAATACTGTGTGCAGGGGCTGCTGTGGAACATTATAGTGTGTGTAAATGGGGCGCTATAAACATGGGCTATGGCACCTGTTTATATTATACGCTGTCTGTTTATAGTGGCCGTGTGATGTAATTACAGCCTTGTCACATACTGTAGACATGTACAGGACGAGGCTGTAGTTACATTACATGGCCACTATGAGATGAATTACACTATGTAAACAGAGAAGCGGTCGCGGCGCTTACACAGGTACCATTCAAACAGCTGATCAGTGGGGGTCCTGGGTTTTTGAGCCCCACTGATTAGTTTATTAATGACCTGGAAAACCTTTTAATTAGTTAACACCTGGGGTATTATTAATAAGGGGCGCTATTTATACAGGGTACACACGGACATTATTAATATAAAGATGCACTTGGGAGTTATTCATTATGGGGGGTTATATCATATATTATATAATTGGGGTAGCAGCAGGATGGGTGTGCAGGTGAGGACAATGTGGGTCAGGTGCCTGGAAAAGTGAGGAGCCAAAGATGTCTGTGGTGCAACCTTTACAGAGACAAGTCACGGCTGGAAGAAGTGGTCATGGCGGTCCGGAGGGAAGAGAAGGGAAATGTGACCGATTAGTCAGAGACGTCACCTGTAAGTCACAGAATGTTACTGCCCTGTATTCACCTAAATGATGGAGGATAAATACCTGAGTGATGGGGGTCTGTCTGCTGAGACCCCACTGAGCCTGAGAATTGGGTTTTTTCCCCCCACTAGGTGGGAATCCAGCCTGGCCGCAGCCATATATATAGGTGTGTCACTTGGTGGATGGACGAACCCGCGTGGCTCTCATTCACTTCAATGGGAGTGCCAAAGATACCCGAAGTCCAGTACTCAGCTATCTGCGGGGCTCCTATTATAGAGAATGGGGGCCACGTGGCCTCGTCCATCCACCAAGCAGAAGATGTGGGAAGTTATTGTCATTGTTAATGCCGTGTTGTTGATCTGATACTGAAGTAATACAGGAAGAAGAATTCTTAAACTGTTTTATAACTTTGTGTATATTGTGCGACGATAACAGTGTGTGTGAACCGAGAGCAAGGCAGGTGGTTTGGACTCCGCAACCAGAAATGAACGCACACGCGGTAGTTCAAGAAAAAATATATATTTACTATAAGTTAATAAAGGCTAGTTAAAGGTAAAATGACAGGGATAAAGACAAGCAAAATATACAATATAGCATGAACAATTTCAAGGCAAATTCTGCAATGGTTTCTACTTTTACTCTGTCCACTTCTGCAGTATGGACACTGAATGAACAATATACTCAAAACTATCCCTAACTGACCCTGACATCACATTTGGGTGCACCCCCTTTTCCCCAGTGGTCCAGGTGGACCGCTTACAGTCTGTAGAAGTGCCCGGTGGGGCCCAAAGTCGGTCCTTTCTTTTATAGTGAAGCGTCCTCTCCTCACTGTTATCAGGATCTTGGGAGAAATGAAGTCCTCTTTAACAGGGAAACCCATTGAATGCAATGTAATCCAACAGCAGATTCCACTCAGCACACTGACAGTCCTGCCGAAGCCATACACTGAGCTGGGATGTAAGCCGGGATTTAGCAGTTACTGTCCAGTATGTCAACAGCACTGCGAGTCTCTATCTGTGGTATTCATATACACAGTCACAATGTCAGTCTCACTGATCAGCCACTGAGCACAGTTCCTTTCACGTGGACTCACTAGACCTGTTGTCTCTTTACACTCTGTTTGTCTCTGGACCAAGATACAGCTTAGCTGTACAGAAAAATCTCCACACCAGTTCAATACAGCACAGACACCTGTCTTCTCTCTTGCCAAGATGGCTGCTGCTCTCTGTCTCCTCACTTCCTGCTTCTCTGCTCACACTCTGTCTGCAGAACAGGCAGGCTGACATAAAAGGGGGGGGGGTCTCACTCCATCATCATGTCACAATTACAATGGCTGCTGTCTTAAAGGAACAGAGCATTTATGTATCGTAGAAGGTTGGGGCGTACTCAAACATGCCCAAGGGAAGGGGGTGGGCAGGAGAAAACAACTTATCACCTTTTTTTGGGTTTTTAAAAAAAAAAAAAATTTTTAAACATTTTAAAACCTCTTTTTTTAAAAATTACCCATTTTTTTAATATATCCCTTTTTTTTTTTTTTTTTTTTTTGGGGTCTTAAAATGGGGGCTGCCAAACATCGTTTTATGTGGATTTGTTCCATTTTGCTTCGAGACACTCTGTGGGATGCCAGGAACCTCCTGCTCTTCAAGCACGAGTCGTTGTCTGAAAACGACTGTGTAAGATTGTTCTTGAGTAAGATGTATTTTCTGTATCAGTTAGAATGTAGAAGGTCAGGGTCTGATGCAGAGGGAGTTTGGAAAGCCAAAAAGTGGAAACACTTAGTAACAATGTAAGGTATCATTTTATAGTTTCATTTCTTGTACATCATTGGATGTTATTTTGCCTGTTTAGAATTTCAATGTAACATGTATGTACATTTTGGATCTTCAATGTGAAATGTATGTAAATTTTATTTATGATTTTCATCAATAAACTATTTTTGTAAAAAAAAAAAAAAAAGGAACAGAATCACAGAAATACATTCAACATTAACAGTTTATACAGACAAATGAAGCTTAGGACAACATTGGCTGTCTCTTACATGTGTTAAACTAGTAGCATGGAAACTCAATTTTTTTTTTTGGGGGGGGGGGGGGAGGCGTCTTTCTATAGTCCGCCTCAGGCAGCAAAGAGGCTAAGGTTACCACTGTGTGTGTCTGTGTGTGTTTAGCACTTTATTTTTACAGATAGTTTTCTCTGCAATTACATATATACATAGCACTTTTATAGTTAACCCTCTGTGTACTTGCAAGTTGAAATTCTTTGCATGCATGATCGTAATTTTCCTCTTCTGACCTTCCAAGATGATTCTTATTATGGTTTTGCTCTGTGTTATTCCTCCCTTTATTTATGGTGTTTTTTTTTAATCTAATAAATATGAATTTTATAATTACTTTTTGTTCGGTGAGTTTCATGTTGTGACTTGTATATTGTTGCTCACTGAATCTTGTGAGCTTTCAGTTGGTTCTATCTTCTAGTGTCACCTGTAGACAATGACACAAGGTTGCAATCTGTCTGCCTGACACTGCAGCATAAATCTCAGAGTCCCTTTAAGGGGTCACTGTGGTATGACCCTGCTATAAGGAAGCCGTTAATGACACTCTTAGGCTACATGTACACGTTTCATGGTAAATTCCACCAACGGCACAAGGATGACATCCGTGTGCCCACCTGACTCCACTGACCCATTCACTTCATCTAGTGAGCCTGGGCCACAGTATGGACAGGTATAGGATCTGTCCTGAGTTTTGCCCCAGGTTCACTGCTGTGGTATGTATGGGACCATAGAGACAAAGAACACAGAGAGCACACTGAGGGTTCGTTCACACTTGTGCCTGGTGTCCGTCCATTGTGAATCCACCCTAAATATCAGAAAAAGGGAATGGGAACTGTTTGCAAACGGTCTGTTTAAAAACCGATTCACTTCAATGGGTTTTTTAAAGCAATCTACAGGTGTCCATTTACAGCCTCTCCGCCGCGAATCTGATTTTTTTGGACGCACACAAAGTCCTGCATGTCCGACTTTGTGTGCGTCCAAAAAAGCTGTGAATGGACACCTGTGGATTGCTTTAAAAACCCATTGAATTGAATGTTTGTTTTTTTTTAAATGGACCGTTTGTAAACGGTTCCCAATCCCTTTTTCTGATATTTGTGGCGGATTCACAACGGACGGACACCAGGCACAAGTGTGAACGAACCCTTACAAAGCACACAGTCTTATGCATAGAGCCTTATAGCTGCACTGTGTTATAGGGACACTAATACTGACATTGTTGACAATTATCTTGCTATGTTGGTGGGTTTTCTTTCCCGATCAGCTCGCTTCACCTCTGTTCCCTTGGTAGGTTTCCTCCCATGAACTACTCGCTTCAGGTCCTTCCACAACATTTCTGTTGGGTTTAGGTCAGGACTTGGTCATTCCAAAACTCTAACTTCATTCCTCTTTTGACATTCTTTGGTAGAACAACTTTAGGGTTGTTGTCTTGCTGCATGACCCACATTCACTTGATATTCAGCTCACGCACAGATGTCCTGACATTTTCCCTTAGAATTTGCAGTTATAATTCAGAATACATTGTCTTCCTCCTGAATGTGGACTCATGAATATTAACATTAGATAATGTGAGAAAGGCCTTGTAGCTTTTGAGGTTACCATGGGTTCCTTTGTAACCTTGCGGATTATTATATACCTTGCTCTTGGTGTGATCTTGAGGGTAATAATGATCTTAAATTTTTTCCATTTGTGCAGAGTCTAGCTGACTGTGTATTGGTGAAGTCCAAATTCTTTAGAAAAGGTTTCCAACCTTTTCCAGCCTGATAAACATTGACAACTCTTCTTCTGAGGTCCTCAGAAATCTTCTTTGCTTGTACCATTATACATCTCCACAAATGTGTTGTGATGCTCAGACTTTGATAGATCCCTGCTCTTTAAATAATAAAGATCACCTACTGACACCTGATTCTCATCCCATCGATTGGAAACGCCTGACTCTAAATTCACCTTTAAATTATCTGCTTATCCTAAAGGTTCACATGTTGTTGCCATTCGTAGATACATGATATTGGATCATTGTCTTTTAGGTTCTCTTGATCTGCTTTTAGGATTTGTGTGAATAGCTGATGTACTTTTAGGTCAAATTTATGCAGATATATCGAAAATTCTGAAAGCTTTGAAGCACCATTGTAGAAACAAGTCTTTGTGACTGTGGCTACTGAATAATTGTCACGCAAATAAAAATGGTGGTCATATCCTTCCTTTCTGTCAAATTTTGGCCTTACAGCCATAGTCAGCTCTAAACTGAAGTTTTGGGTAGAGGGGACAATGACTAGAACATAACAAATACAATTTTGAGACTTTTACTTCTTTGGTCTATTTCCTCTGATCTTCTTCTGTTTTCTGCTCACTAGGCAATGAACACAAGAAATCAATCGACAGTCACAGAATTTCTCCTTCTAGGATTTGGAGACCTCCACAACTTCAAAATTTTAGTTTTCACTCTGGTTTTGATCGTCCACATTGCAGCTTTGACAGCAAAGGCCCTGGTCATTGTCCTGGTCAGGGTCACCCCGAGCCTCCTCTCCCCCATGTACTTCTTTCTCTGTCAGTTGTCCTTATGTGAGATCCTGTTCAAATGTAACATTGTGCCCACCATGTTATGGCTGATACTGGTGGGAAGAGGTAGAGTATCAGTTGCCCGATGCATAGCTCAGCTCTACTTTTTAGGTGTTCCAACCATTGCCCAGTGCTTGTTTGTTTGTTTGTTTGTTTGTTTGAGTTGGAAGGGACCTCAAGGGCCATCGAGTCCAACCCCCTGCAAAAGCAGGAATTCCTAAAACATCCCAGCTATATACCTATCCAGTTTCCGCTTGAAGATTTCAATTGATGAAGAACTCACCACCTCCCGTGGCAGCCTATTCCACTCTCTCACTACCCTTACTGTTAGAAAGTTTTTCCTAATGTCTAATCTGAATCTCCTTCCCCTTAGTTTCATCCCATTACTTCTCGTGCTTCCTTCTGCTAATGAGAATAGGGTAGATCCCTCTGCACTGTGACAACCTTTCAGATATTTAAATACCGCTATTAAGTCTCCCCTTAGCCTTCTCTTCTGCAAACTAAGCAGTCCCAATTCTTTTAGCCTCTCCTCGTAGGACATGGTTTGTAGACCTTCCACCATTTTGGTTGCTCTTCTCTGGACCTGCTCCAATGAATCGATGTCTTTCTTAAACTGGGGCGCCCAGAACTGTACACAGTATTCCAGGTGGGGTCTGACCAGGGCAGAGTACAGCGGAATAATTACCTCTCTTGATCTAGCTACAATGCTCGTCTTGATACATCCTAGAATTTGGTTAGCCTTTTTAGCCACCGCACCGCACTGTTGACTCATGTTGAGTTTGCGATCTATTATTATGCCCAGATCCTTTTCCCCTGTACTCTCACTTAGTACTATTCCTCCCATACTATATATGCTTCTTGCATTTCTGTTACCCAGATGTAGAACTTTGCATTTGTCCCTGTTGAATACCATTTTGTTCACCTCAGCCCATTGTTCCAGTGTGTCTAAGTCCTTTTGGATGCACTCTCTCTCCTCTCTAGTGTTGGCCATTCCTCCTATCTTTGTATCATCTGCAAATTTTATTAGTTCCCCATTAGCCCCATCATCCAGATCATTTATAAAAATATTAAAAAGTACTGGGCCCAGGACAGAGCCCTGCGGCACCCCGCTTTTTACTTTCTTCCAGTTTGATCAAAGCCATACTTGATCATTTTTTCAATAAAAATGTTATGTGATACTTTATCAAAGGCCAGCCATGTTGGCAGCCATGTCGTTTGATCGATATGTAGCCATCTGCAGACCATTACACTACCCCACCATTATGACCTTCACCCATCAGCTTCAGATGGTCACCTCCTGCTGGTTGTTGGGGATTGTCTTGGGAGTTATTGGATGCATTTTATTAAGCAAGTTAATATTTTGTAACCTCAACACCATCAACCACTTTTCCTGTGATGCTGCTCCTCTTCTACGATTGTCCTGCTCCAGTACATCCTCTGTAGAGCTGTTCGTTGCTGGGATGACATTTCCCGTCTTTGTATCACCCTTCAAGTTCATCGTAGCCACCTACATTTCAATAATTCGGACCATCCTCAAGATTCCCTCCAGCAATGGAAGGAATAAAGCCTTCTCCACCTGCAGCCCCCACCTGATCATTGTGTGCACATACTATGGGACATTGTCCTCCATTTATATCTTCCCACCAAGACAGAATTCCGTAAATCTCAACAAGGGTCTGTCTGTTCTGTACATACTGGTGACACCATTGTTTAACCCTTTAATCTACAGCTTGAGAAACCAGGACATGAGAAATGCCATTTATAAATATAGTCAATCTTTGAGGCAATAGAAAGTCATATTATGATATCACCATAGTAGATTTCGAGAATTGAGCTTATAGACTGTAATGTGCATGTAATGGGCACAAGAAAGACTACCAGGTTGGAGTTTAACCCTTTCCCTGCCACCAGCCAGGTTGATGCTTTATAACTACATATCTCAGGATCTGTTAGGTCTATGAAGATGATGAGAATCTTGTCTTTAAAATGATACCAAGACCATCATGATAGCCCTTATAGATCCAGAGCCATTCGCTGATGAAAATGACCTTCGGCATTGAGATCCCTATGCAGATTTCAAATTCCCGACAGCGTATTTACCAGCAAATCATTCCAAATATGTAGGGGCTAGCATGGTGATTTTGGTATCATTTTAAAGAAGAGATTTTCATCATCTTCATAGCCCTAACAGATCCTGAGATATGGGGCAATAAAGTGTCCTCTCCCCTCCTGCCTCAGGCAGCATCTTTGGAGCAATGTGAAGGAGGAAGGAGAGGCAAGGAGCAGAGCTGCAGAGACTGTATGTGATCGGGGTGGGGTAGCGAGGACTTCTGTCCATGTTATCCCCTCTCTTATCAATCACACAGTATACTATACTTCTGCCCTCTGATTGTCACATAGAGAGATAATGTAATACACCTCTGAGCCTTATCCCAGAGGTATCCTTCTATAATACCCCTCTGAATCTCACCAGGAAGTTTATTGGTGCTGTCACCTTATAAAATCCCAGTTTTTGGCAGCTTTCAGATGGGTACAATAGCGGATGTTTTTTTTGTACCCACAGTATAAATCAAAACACCCTTACTTCCAGTAGGTCAACAGACTCTCTAACACCAGTAATGATGAACAGCAGGAACTTCAAAAGGTTGCAACCATAACATGTGAGCAATAAAGCGGTCGTGTTACACCAATCTGAACACGTCCCTAGTTATCACATTAGTTAGGTATAGAGGTTAGAATTATTCATTAGAGTTACAAATTTTATAAGGGGATAGAAAATTCTATTATTATGTAAGCCTCTATTTAATTTGCATGCACAAAATTGGTTGCCACATTTCTGCGATTTTGGCGTTTCTTTAACACCTGCACCTGTAAATATATATATATGGTATGTATGAATTCCTCACATCTTGCATTTTTTTGGAAAGTAAATTTTGTTTGTAGCTTGTTTGCTTAAGCAAGCACTTTAGTGGTAAATTTGAATTTTTCTGTAATTTTATCTCTAATCTGTTTGCTGCAAAGTTGCATGAAGGTGGTTGTATATATGAAATATTAAGCTGTTTTTATATACTGTATGCTGTGCAATCTCAAAAAAGTTAGATTTTGGAATCACAGTTAGAGATAGCGAATTTCTCAAAAGTTCGATTCGGCAGTTCGATTCGAAGTTCCAAAAAAAATTTGCTTCGATCCGAATTACTTCATGGCGAATAAACAGCTATTTCCAGGCTGCAGAGAGCCGGGGTGGGCGGCAAAATGTCGGAAGCCCTTGGATGCCGCGGGTCATGTCTCTCTCTCTCTCCAGCACGGACAAGTTTTATTCATGTGGAAGGATCTGCTAACAAGCAAAGACACGCCTACCCAATCACATCACTAGAGAATATCATGTGACCGTCTGATGTCACAAAGGTCCTTACTAAATATTCGTTACCGCGAAGCATCAGGAAATCCGGAATCGTGGCGAATCGAAGTTTCCTGAAATTCGGCTCGAATTCCACTTCTGCAGAATCGATTCGCTCATCTCTAATCACAGTCACAGTTTGCTATGTGCAGTATAGATTTTTAACATATTAGTGAATAACAGCAAAATCTTGCTTGTCTTCTGTATCAGTGTTTTTGGGAGTACGAGCTCTTGTTGTAGTTGATATTTGCGGTATATATAAATTGTCTACACCTTGATCTATTGTTTTATATGCGTTTTGTGTGTGAATGTAAGATTAAATAGGAGTTTTTGGTGCAAATGTGTTTTAGTGCATTTTTTCAAAACATTATTTGCGTTTGTCAACAAGTTACATGAAGGCAGACATGGCTATTGATAACCCACTGAGACAAATGTAATCTTCGGGTCGTTTACTTTCAAGAAATATATAAGATTTATTGGTGCACTTGCATTTCATGGTGTATAATCCCTACATTTCCAGCTTCAAAGCAGATTTTTGTTCCTTCCAGTTCTGGTGATTTTATGTGCATGCAGGTGTAGACCTTTGTGATATGAATGAACTCTGCACATGTTGAACACTTATTTTTGGGTTGGTCCATGATTAGAGATGGGCAAACCGCTTTGTCACGTACCAGATTTGACCTGAATTGTTTGGTTTATAAAACAGAAAACAAAATGACAATTCTTGGCACCCCACGTTTAATGAAAGTTATTTCTGTGACCATTGTGGGTTTTTCTTTCATTAAACGTGGGGTACCAACAATTTTGTCCACGTGTGTACCATTTTAGGGAATGTCTATTGCTTTGATCATATTTTCAAATTTTTATCAGAGGCAAAACAGTGAAAATACGGCGGTTTGGCACTTTTGATTTTTTTTTTTTCCGCAACGGCATTTACTGTACTGGAAAAATATTTTTGTAGACCGGGCATTTTCAGACACAGGGATACCTAATATGTATGTGTTTCACAGTATTTAAGTACTTTTATATGTTTTCTAGGGAAAGGGGGGGTGATTTGAATTTTTAATAATTTTTATATTTTTTTTATTTATCCTTTTTTTGCATTTATTAGACTACCTAGGGGTCTTGAACCCCAGGGGCTCTGATCACTAATACAATGCATTTCAATGCTAATGCATTGCAAAATATCGGCTGCATAGACCAGCCTGCAATAGAAGTAAATGGCAGACGACTGGGAGCCTTCAAAAGGCTCGTAGCTGTCATGCCAATGGGACACCAGACCCGGAGCTTGCTCCGGGTGCCGGTGATGCCCGGCAAAATGGCGGTGCCCGTGTGCTGCGAACAAAATGGCACCTTGGTCAGCTTTGCAGGCACTGATTGTGAGCATTAGCGCCGGGTATCTGTTGACATATTTAAATACCCGACATCCACCGTAATATTACGGCGGATGTTGGGAAGGGGTTAAATGCCTTTGTTCTTTTAAAACGGTTCAAGACCCTCTTTCCGATCTCAGAAGTCCAACATGACTGCTGCGGTCCTCCCCTCAAGGTGGACGTGGCTGTAGCAAAACTTTCTCATAGCACTATCATGCCCACTGAGGATGGCTCCAATCTCCAGGACCCAATGGATAGGCATGCAGAACGTACCCTCAGGTGGTCTTATTCAGCTTTTTCTTCCCAAGCCCCCATGGGTTTTGCCTCCAACAAGGTGGCGAACAGCTTCGTGCAGACTTAGATCAGCTGGAGAAAGACATCGACTCCGGGTTCTCCAGGGACGACATGAGGTCAATCTACCTGGCAGCAATTTTTTTTTTTTGTCTGACGCCTCCCTTCAGCAGGTCAAGCTGGCTGCAAAATCTATGTCGCTCACCACTGCAGCAAGAAGACCCCTATAATTGAACCCTGGTGGGCAAATAATGCCTCTAAATATATTTGTTCCTTACCCTTTGGAGGGTCTTGCAGACAAAAAAGGGAAGGCTCTTCCACATTCTTTTTGGGGCAGACCCAGACAGACCAGATGAGACAGAGGGTCCCAACAGCCTCAGCAACCTAGGCCTCAATTCCAGAGGCGTTCCAGGTTTCAAGGCAGAGGTTCAGGATGTAAGTTCTCTAGAGATGCCGACAAGAAAAAGCCAGATTTTTGACGCCATCTGTCTTCCACCTTCAGTGAACAATTTTCCTGTCGGAGGACGCCTATCTCAATCTTGGGTCTTCTAAGTAATACAACATGGGTACGCAGTCAGTTTCTGTTGTTTTCCTCAGGACAGGGTTATACAGACCTATTTGCTTCCTGCAAAAAAGCAGGCAGTCCTCGAAGGATCCCTCTTAGAGTACCTTCAAAAAGGGGCTTTGAAAGAGGTTCCTCATCTCGAAGAAGGATTGGGGTTTACTCTACAGTTGTCCTGGTGCCCAAACCATCAGAAGACTAGAGGATGATTTTAGATCTAATCGCTTCATCCGCAAAAAGAGGTTTTGTATGGAGCCCATAAAATCTGTTACCTTCTTTTAATGCAGCAAGGCGATGTCCTTGCTACCCTAGATTTGAAGGACGCTTACTAGCATGTTCCTGTGTACCCTCCCCACAGGAGGTATCTGAGAATTTCTGTTGTCATTGTTGGACGCAGAAGACCCCTCCAGTTCATGGCTTTATTCTTCGGCATTTCCTCTGCCCCCCCACACCTTCACCAAGGTGGTAGCTCCTGTAGCAGCTGCCCTCAGACTACTGGGACTCTTCATTGTTCCCTACCTAGACGATTGGCTTATAATAGGACAGTCAGAGGACATCCTTCTAAGACTTCTGCAGATGAACCATCATCCTCCTCCAGCGGAGGAAAAATAAGACGTGGTACCAGCAACTCGGAAGAAGTTTTTAGACTTCATCCTAGACTCAGAACATATGAGAATTTCTTTACCTCCACTCAGTAGATAAAGGATCATCACAGCAGCTCAGTTTCTAGCTTATCCATGTCTGATTTCCATCCAAACAGCCATGAAGGTCTTAGGACTTATGACAGGTGCTGAAGAGGTGGTTCCGTGGGCATTATGGCACCTTCATCCCCTCCAGAAGGAGATTCTTGAGGTGTGGAATCACAGCCCACTGGGCCTCAACAAGACCTTCTCCCTATCTCTCAAGACCCTTCTTTCCCTGAGATGTTGGATATATCTGAAAGACGGAATGTCCACAGTGGGCTGACGCATCTCTCTCCAGATGGGGAGCCCACTTGAATGAGATGCCAGTTCAAGGGAACTTGAATTTCCTAGATAGGAATATGTCATCCAACTGGAGAGAACTCAGAGCGATTTGCCTGGCACTCCTCCCCTTTGCCTCTCAACTCAGGGGAAAGGCTGTAAAGGTTTGGCCATATAACATGATGACCATTTTTTACCTGAACAAACAAGGTGGCACCAGGACCCAGTCACTCCTCAAGATGGCAGGTCTGATTTTTGCCTGGGCAGAGAAGAATCTGAACCATCTGTCTGCTGTCCACATCACAGGATCCCTGAACATAATTGCAGACCATTTGGGTTGGGGTCTCACTGTTTCCAGGGATTGTCAGGAGATTTTCCATAAATTACTCTGAGGTGGGATCTCCCAAAAGTAGGCCTCATGGCGACCAGACTCAACACCAAGGTGGAGAAGTTCTGTTCCCTGTATCAGGAGGACAATCCCTTGTCAGTGGATGCCCTGTCCATCCCTTGGTGGTACAGGCTGGTAAATACTGTATATTTCCTCCACTTTCCATGATAACGAGGGTATTGATGAAAGTCAGACAGGACCAAGCCACGGTAATAGCCATCATACCGTTCTGGCCGAAAAGAGCTTGGCTATCCCAACTCATTCGGATGAGTCGAGGAATCTATTGGATCGAAGAGGACAATTGGCAGCTCTCTCACAGTACAGGACTTGTTGGGTGCATAGTTCCAAGGAGGACTGGTCGGACTTCTCCAAATATAGTAGGTATATGTGAGAGATGGACAGCACTCCTATGGTTTCAAATTGAGCTCGCTTATTTAATTCTTACAAAAGTGATACAGTTCATCAAAGTCACATAGAATATATCAGCAAAGAGTAGAAAAAAATCATAGATGAATAGGTGCCACGTTTGGGCAACACCTTTGCCCTTTATCAGACATAAATGCAGTAATGGATAAAGATTGAAGGGGGCCATATATACGGGTCCAAAGGTTGAACACTGGACCTGGCGGTGGTGATATTTGTGCTAGGAGGTGGTGGCTGTCCCCCCCTATATTCTCTTATTTATATTTGACACAGTGGGGAGAGGTTTCCTTTGTCCTCTTATAGGGCGGGTAATGTTTAATTAATTGTGTAAATTAAAAGCTCCGCCTGTCCTACCAGTGCACATGGGCAGAAATACCCCAGATTGGGCTGCTTCTAGGACTAAGGGAAAACAGATTAACAACATAATCAACGATTCCACCTTATGCTTTGCACCCACAAGCAAAACACAGCAACTAACACATTATATTAACATTTGCCAAACTAAAGAGGCTAACCTTTAACTCCTTACAAGCCCACCAGGATTACATTATTTGGAGGATACATGCAGCTTGTGTCCAGGTCCTCCATCCCATTTGGGGGTGAAGGAGGACACCACCAACATGTATAAGAAAAATGTCAATCCTGAAATAATATGAACACATTCACTTCACAATAATAGATAACTGGTCTCGGGAGAATATAAATAACACCACTAACAAGTCCATTGATAATAAGAAGAGCGGTGGAGACTCCCAGGAGGGGCTCATGTCACTACATAAAATGGCCTCATTTCTGTAATTCAATACAACACATCTGGTCTTCAGCGTCACAGATCATGTCAGGTGAGATACTGCAGGGTCTATATAGATATCATCTCTGATCATGGGGCTGATATCCTTCCATTCAGTGGAGTCAATATGGACATGGACAGATCTGATCGTAGATCTAATGGAGCAGCCAATGACGGGCTAGTGGGAAACAAGCCCAGAAATCATTTAGGCAATGTGTGCATGGTCATAATATGTATCTGTGTTGTATGGCCAGATAAAGCATCGATACAATATCCATAGGTCTGCACAGTGTATTACTAACCATTACTGTGAATAGGGTGTCCATGGCAGGAAGACGGTGGAGGCGACATCTAATGAAGACATCGGACTCCATGTCCTTAGCACTGGCAGCAATAACTTGCAGGCAGTAACACAGGGCTGTAACTTCTCTGCCTGACACTGAGGCATAAATGACAGGGTCCCCATTGGAGACTCCATCACAGTGTCTGCCAAAACGTGTCGAAGGAAAAATGCATGCACACACTTTTTCCTACCCCGGTTTCGTCAATGCGGTCCTTCGGACTCCATGTGTTACCGCTGTTTTAGCGGCCTGCCTTTCCATTGTTTGGTTCCCCTGACAGACCCGAACAATGGAGAGACGGTTCTAGTGGGAACCTAGTGTAAGACTTAAAAAATATTGTTGAAAAAAGTAATTGGGGACATAGTCCTGAAAGTGACCGCTGAGATGTGAGGGTTTTTTTTTTTTTATAATTCTGGATATAGACTTCTTGGAGTCTGATAATTGTAAATTGAAAAGGCCGTGGGCTGTCAGTGTTATGGGGGTACTGTGTCATCTATGGTGGAAAGATACTAATTTCATTAGGGCAATGTGACCGTCACTGTTATGGGAACACTGTGACTCTGAAAGTGCTGTGACTGACCCTCGTACACAGACATTGTGGATAGCCCTGCTATAGTATGCAGAGGTGTGGAACTGTTACAACAATTGTAATGGGAGCGCTGTACTATATGGGCCACTTTAATGGGGTTACAAATATGGCACTATGGTAACAAGTCTCCATGACTATCACTGTCGAATAAATGTAGTGCAGATTAAAATGATGGTCATACCTTTCCTTCCTGTCATATCCTACTATAGCAGCAAAAATTTATAGGACGTGAGGAAGTTTAAATTGCATTTACTTAGGTCTTACCTTCATCCTGATCTCCTTCAGTTTTGGCTGAAAGGTGGGTGAAAAAGAGAGCTATGTGTGCTTGGTCTCTTACTGCAGTGGGGGAGGCTCCTGCTGCAGCCAGTGACCTTACAGCTATAGACGGCTCTAAACTGAAGTTTTAAGAAGAGGGGACAATGGATGGAACATAATATATACAATATGGAACATAATAAATGTAATATTGATACCCTTTGCCCTCATATTCTCCTACTGCAGACAGAGAGAGCACAGGGGAAAAGTTCCTGCTGCAGCCAGTTGTCTTACTGTTATAGACAGTTCTGATCTGAAGTTTTTCAGAAAAGGGATCAATTGCTAGCACATAATAAATATAATTTTGTGACTATATATACAGTATTCCATTGGCTTAATGCTCTCTTATCTTCTTCTGCTCTCTAGGAAATGGACAAGATAAATCAATCAACGATCACAGAATTTTTCCTCTTGGGATTTGGAGACCTCCACAACTTCAAGATTTTAGTTTTCACTTTGGTTTTCATTGTCCATGTCACAACTTTGACAGCAAATGTCCTGGTCATTGTCCTGGTTGGGGTCACCTTGAGCCTCCACTCCCCCATGTACTTCTTTCTCAGCCAGTTGTCCTTATGTGAGATCCTGTTTACCAGTAATATTGTGCCCACCATGTTATGGCTGATACTGGTGGGAGGAGGAAAAGTATCAGTTGCTCGGTGTATATCTCAGTTCTACTTATTGAGTGTTCCAACTGTTGTCCAGTGCTTGTTGTTGGTGACCATGTCCTTCGATCGATATGTAGCCATCTGTAGACCATTACACTACGTCACCATTATGACCTTCTCCCATCAGCTTCTGATGGTCACCTCCTGCTGGTTGTTGGGTTTCATCTTGGCCCTCTTTGTGTACATTTCCTTGAGCAAGTTAACATTTTGTTGTCACAACACCGTCAACCACATCTATTGTGATATTGCTCCTCTTCTAAAATTGTCTTGCTCCAGTACATCCTCTGTAGAGTTGGTCACTGCTATAGTGGCATTTCCCGTCCTTGTATCACCATTCATATTTATCGTAGCCACCTACATTTCAATCATTCGGACCATCCTCAAGATTCCCTCCAGCACTGGAAGACATAAAGCCTTCTCCACCTGCAGCTCCCACCTGATCATTGTGTGCACATACTACGGGACATTGTCATCCATTTATATCTTCCCACCAAAAGATAATTCCATAAATCTGAACAAAGGTCTCTCTGTTCTCTACACACTGGTGACTCCCTTGTTTAACCCTTTAATCTACAGCTTGAGAAACCAGGACATCAGAAGCGCCATTGTTAAATATATTAAATCTTTGAGCATTTGGAAATACATATTATAATTTTACTATAGTAAAGTTCTATAATTAGTCTGGTATACATCGGTTACATAAGGCATGAATTCAACCTATCGATCGAAGAAGATAAACCTAGAACACTGGAAACGATAACCCAGTTGTAGAAGAAGTAGAGGATTACTCGACAGTTTTTATATAGTCAAGAGATGAAAATTGTTGGTGAAATAACATGAGAACCTTAGTCTAGAGAGGAGTTATACATTGATTGAAGTCTACACGAAATCCTAATATTCACACCCAATCACACTCTTATCACCACTTCAAGAAGTGAAGAGATTAAATGTGACCAGTATAGTAGCACAGTACTAAAGTAGTAAGAAAGTATTGCAGTCTATGGCACAAGCGATCTGAAGACTGCATGTTCAAGTACCCTGGGGGGATAAAAAAAAGAGGTCTTTTAAAAAAATATATATATATAGATAAATGAAAGTAAACATAAACACATTCACATCCTGAAGTCTGAAAGTGCCCAAACTATTAAAAAAATTAAATGGCTGAATTGACCTTTTTTTTCGTTGCTTTGCCTCCCTAAAAAAATGGAATAAAATGTGAAAAATACCAACATGGTATCAATAAAAACTACATATTGTCCCACAAAAAAAAGACACTTACACAGCTCCGTACACTGAAATATAAAAAAGTTACAGGTGTCAGAATATGGTGACAAAACTTTTTCTTTCTTCAAAACTTTGAATTTTTGTATAGTTATTAAAACATGAAAATAACTATATAAATGTGGTATCACTGCGATTGTACCAACCCGGAGAATAAATAACAGAGCATTTTTACCGCACAGCGGAACAAAACTAAAAAAAACGAAAATGACAATACGCCATTTTTTTCAATTCCACCTCATTCTGAATTTTTTCCCACTTCCCAGTACATTGTACACAATAATAAATGGTACCATTTTGAGGTACAAGTTGTCAGGCAAAAATCAAGCCCTCGGATGACTACGGAAACGGAAAAATGACAAAGTTATGGCTTCTGGAATGCAGGGGGAAAAAACAAAAGCATCAAAATGAAATTTGTCTTACTGTGTTATAAGGGAACTGTTACTGACACTCTTATGGGGCACCGTGTTATAGGGGCACTGCTCCTTTCGTTCAATATGGGTAATCCACCTGGTTGAGTCTTGAGATCACACACAGAATATGCTGAGGTCTTCCTCGCAGTATCTTTCGTCATGCAGTGTTTTGGGAATACACATTCTAATTCATGACGTGATGAAGTATTGTCGTGTGATAGATCTCAGAAAACTAAAAAAAAAAAATTGTTGAAAAAAGTAACCGGGGACATAGTTCTGAAAGTGACGGCTGAGATGTGAGGAGTCTTTTTTTTTCTAATACTGGATAAAGCTTTGTTGGAGTCTGATAACTGTAAATTGACAAAGCTGCGTGCTGTCACTGTTATGGGGGCGCTGTACTATATGGGCTACATTGATGGGGTTACACACATGGATCTCTCGGCAGGATCTCTTGGTTCCTATGCATTTTTGTTGTATTTTCCTACTTCACATGCAGGGAATGTGTCCAACATGGAGGAGTGTGGGCAACTCCTTGAAAATAATGGAAGCTATTAAAAGGGTTGTCCATACAGTTGTATTCCTGCCAAATAAATGTAGTGCAGATCTAAATGGTGGTCATACCCTTCCTTTCTGTCATATCTTACTATAGCAGCAGAAATCTCCATAGGACTTGAAGATTTTTAGATTTTAATTTTATTATTTGCTTTCGCCTCTATATTTACTCAGGGGTGACGATGATGGGTCATTCCAGCAATACAGTCTTGTAAAGATCCCGCACTGGGGTTACCTTCATCCTGATGTCTTTCAGCTTTGGTTGGAAGGTGGGTGAAAGAGAGACCTGTGTGTTCTTGGTCTTTTACTGCAGGCAGAAAAGTGGGGGAGGCTCCTGCTGCAGCCGGTTGTCTTACATTTATAGACAGGGACAATGGATGGGACATATTAAATACAATTTTGATTATTTAACTTTTTTTTTTACCACCATACAGTTAATACATATCAATAGCAAGATTTTTCTGACGAATATTCGCAAGGTTTTTCTGCAATTTTTGGTTTAGTCCATGGTACTATCAATAAACTCAATGAGCTCATACTTTTACCTTTTCTCACCTCTCTGGGGCTTCACCATGGTGTCCGGTCTTCTTTCCCGACGTCTTCCGGCCTTCTGGGTTATGTCAACAACCCCAGGATACAACAGAGACGCAAACACCGTTACCTCTAAAGCCCTATCACAGGCCTCATAGATCTCACAAGACCACTGACATCACCCAGGAGGCCGGAAGAGTGTAAAGAACACTAGCAAAAAAAAAAAAAGGACGCTACAATAGAGCCCAAGAGAGGTGAGGAAAGGTGAGAAACAATGTGTGGGTTGCAAACAACAGAAGTCTTGGGTTAGTGCAAACCCAAAATTTTTGGAAAACTCACAACGAACCTGCCTTGTTACGAGCCAGTTTGCTCATTCCTATATACCTATATGGTATCACTACACAAAGCCAAAATAATACTGCCATAGCATGACCAGCAACACCATCGTTACATAGTGATTCCATATTCTCCCTAGGGGATCTACTTGCTATGTCCCCATATTGTGCTGCTGTTCGGACTAAGGGAAAACAGATTATCTACATAATCAACGATTGTACTCCACCTGATGATCCAGCATGACATTTATTATTCCGCTAGTTGAAAAAATGAGATCGAGGAAAAAAAATCCATGTTTGCCTCCCATTGAAATCAATGTAGACTGGTTTCAGGCAGAATTTGGAGTTGATTTTAAGGCGGAATCCACCACAATTTCAGTGTCAAATTCTGCAGAGTGAAGATACCCTAAGGATCCTATTAAGCATACAGAGTTGTTCAAGTATTTGTTCACACTGACCTGGATGCAGAGCCACATGCAGGAAGAACAATAAGGCCACGTAGTAAGCCGCAGCCAAAAAGCGCTGTGGGAAAGACCGAGGTGGACTTTTATCAATAGGAATGAGGCATGGATCATTGAGGATTGTCACACACATTGAGCTGATGCCTCTCCATAGTGGCGTCAGCATCTCCCTTTAGAATCACCTTAAAAGCCAATTCTTCATTACTTTTTCACTTTTTCACAACCACAAATTTGTCTCCCAAATAACAATAAGCCTTACACAATAAGCCTAAGTACTTAGAAGCCTTGAAAACGGGTTAATTTTTCTATAAAACCATTGCTTTTTGCACTATTACTGCCATGTGTGTCTAAAAAAACCACAGGCACGCACATTTGCCAAATAAATGTGTAATTTCTTGAGCATTTTAAATGTTAACCGCATAAAAGCGAATATCCGTGCAGTGTAAGGTTAAACTAGGAGTTTGTATCCTCTGCTTACCATCTGTTTTTCAGCAAAATGGTAACAATGTTTAGAACTTGTGACTTTCAGGTTCCGTATCTCACCATCCACTACAGCTTGGAACGTGAGACTCCCATCATTTTATAGACACTCATCTTGGCTATTTCATACATAAATGTGACTTGCAACTATTTAGCATATGATTAGTTATGCAGATTCTTGTCATGTAACTACATTGTTACTGTTTTGCTCGTAGTAATGGAAAAATCTTTTTCTTCTTGTATCCTACAAATGACAACCTGTTCTCGCATTCCCTAATGTGCGTTACACTAGTCTGGAATGGTGGCACAATAAAAAGGTGAAGAAGCCTCGACTTCAATATCATCATAAGAAGCGTCGGCTCGAGTTTGCAAAAAAGTACGAAAAGAGGAGAGTAGAAGATTGGAAATGGGTGATGTGGAGTGATGAGATGAAAGTCAATACACTGGGCTCTGATGGGTACAAATGGGTCTGGAAGAAACAAGGGAAAAGGGGGCTAACGGATCGAGAAATTGAAGGAACTGTCAAGTTTGATGGAGGTAGCCTGATGATATGGGGTTGTTTCACAGCCAAAGTGGTCCCAATGCTGAGCTATATGTGAGTATACTACAAGACGAGTTATTTCTTACACTCAAGTACAATCGGATCAGGAGATCCTGTTTTCTGGTAGGTGCAGGAGAGTTTTTTGTTTCACAGGCCTATCTAAGTACCATTCCATTCCAAAGGGAAAAAGGGGAAAAAAAACAACAGAAAAATAAGAGAGAGATATAGACACATGAAATCCCTCACATTATTACTTAAGCTAAGGCCATCAAGGTCAGACACATGGCTTATGTTCATCACCACCATGTATAAGAAAAACTGACAAATAATATGTTCAATAATGACAAGTTCACGTGGTCTTTGGAGAATATAGATAACACCACTAACAAGTCTACTGACAATAAGAAGAGCGCTGGAGACTCCCAGGAGGGTCTCATGTCACTACATAAAATGGCTTCATTTCTGTAAGTGAATACAACACATCTGATATTCAGCATCACAGATTATGTCAGGTGAGAAACTGCAGCGCCTACAACCTATTCCTACACCCAGATATCATGTGTTATCATGGGACTGATATCCTTCCATTTGAGGGAGCCAACATGGACATGGACAAATTGGATCATAGGTCTAAAGGAGCAGCCCAGAAATCATGAAGACTTTGTGCACAAGACCATAATATGTATCTGTGTTGTAAGGACCCATAATAAACTATCTATACAATATCTATAGGTCTGTACCCAAATTTTGTTCTGGAGCTCAGTGTATTACTTCCTATTACTGTGAATAGGGAGAAAGCAGTCAATGGCAGTAAGGTGATGGAGATGACATCTCATGAAGACATCGGATTCCATTTTTATGGGGGCACTGTGTTACAGGGGCATTGTTACTGACACTCATAAGGGCAATGTGTTATGAGGCACTGTCACTGACACTGGTATGGGAGCACTACTACTTTGGTACAGTGCACACCGCACACTGACATCTTTCTTGCAGCATCCTCCAGCACGCTGTGTGCCAGCAATACACATGAATAACAAATAATGATAATTGTGGCGCGATGAAGTATTGCCGTGTGATAGATCTCAATATTCTCTATGTATGATTCCAAAAAAATTATCAATGATAAAGTAAATGACGACAGACCCGAAAGTGACTGCGGAGACGTGAGGAGTCTTTTCTCTACTTCAGTATAAAGCCTATGGGCAATTTCATTAGGGTAACGCGATGACTTGAAAAAGTTTTTATTGTAACTACTGCTTTGGTTTTCTTCCACTATTTGCTTTCATTTGGTGACCGTGATTGGTCATTCCTATAACGCAGTCTTATTTTTTTCTGATGTGTATTATTAATGGTTGTCAAGTGACTGAAAGATAAAGCTTTGTGTGCTTTGTCTCCTACTGCAGGCAGAGAAGTGGGGGAGGCTCCTGCTGCAGTTCTGATCTGATGTTTTTGAGAAGTGGGGACAATGGATGGAAAATTATAAATACAATTTTGATACTTTTACTTTTTTCCCCTCTATTCCCCTACTGCAGAGAGAGCACGGGAAGGGGGGGGGGGGGAGGCTTCTGCTGCAGCCAGTTGTCTTACGGTCACGGACAGTTCTGATCTGGTTTTTCAGAAATGGGAACAATGGCTAGCAAATAATAAATACAACTTTGAGAATACATTTATAGTATTCCATTGGCTTAATGCTCTCTGATCTTCTTCTGCTCTGTAGGGAATGGACAAGAGAAATCAATTGACGATCACAGAATTTCTCCTTTTGGGATTTGGAGATCTTCATAACATCAATATTTTAGTTTTCACTCTGGTTTTGATTATCCACATTGCAGCTTTGACGGCAAATGTCCTGGTCATTGTCCTGGTCGGGGTCACCCCGAGCCTCCACTCCCCCATGTACTTCTTTCTCAGTCAGTTGTCCTTGTGCGAGATCGTGTTCACCAGTAACATTGTGCCCACCATGTTATGGCTGATACTTGTGGGACATGGAAAAGTATCGGTTGCCCAATGTATATATCAGTTCTACTTTTTAGGTGTCCCAGTCATTGCCCAGTGCTTGTTGTTGGCGGCCATGTCCTTGGATCGACATGTAGCTATCCACAGACCATTACACTACGCCACCATTATGAACTTCACACATCAGCTTCAGATGGTCATCTCCTGCTGGTTGTTGGGGTTCACCTTGACCCTTTTTATATACATTTCCTTAAGGAAATTAAGATTTTGTAGTCTCAACACCATCAACCACTTCTTCTGTGATATTGCTCCTCTTCTACAGTTGTCCTGCTCCAGTACATCCTCTGTAGATTTGGTCACTGCCATTGTGGCATTTCCTGTAATTTTGTCACCCTTCATGTTTATCGTAGCCACCTACATTTCAATCATTCGGACCATTCTCAAGATTCCCTCCACCATTGGAAGACATAAAGCCTTCTCCACCTGCAGCTCCCACCTGATCATTGTGTGCACGTACTATGGGACATTGTCCTCCATTTATATCTTCCCACCGAGAGATAATTCCATAAATCTCAACAAGGGTCTGTCTGTTCTGTGCACACTGGTGACACCATTGTTTAACCCTTTAATCTACAGCTTAAGGAACCAGGACATCAGAAATGCTGTTTATAAATATATTCAATCTTTTAGGCTGTGGAAAGTCGTCATATGATTTCACCCTAGTAAAGTTCTAAGTGGTCTCATAAGCATTGGTTAGATAAGTTGTGAACGGACCATGCCTGATAACTCCAGAGCCCTGGAAGTGATAGCCCGACTGGAGCAGAAGTAGAGAACTGATATAGACAAGAGCTGAGAATTGGTGTTGATGAAACATAAGACAACACAACCTAAGACTAGATACTGTATATTGGTTGAGCGATTGAGTATGAGGTCAGTTTTAGATTCCCCTGGAACCCTGGAGATCACAGTCCTATACAAGAAGAAGATAACCCTATGTCATGAACACAAAGAATATATCAAGATGATATTTACCCCATGTTCTATGGTTTCTCTATTGTGGCATCCAGAGTTTCCCCATAACAGTGTGTCATCCACACATCTCTCTTCACAGTGTGTCATATGCAGATACCCCCATAAGAGTGTGTGATCCACAGATCCCCCATAACAGCATTATGCACAGATGTCCCCATAAAAGTGGGTCCATGTGCTTACTATCTATGTTCTACTTTTGTTTTTCCTTTTAGGGGTGAGTATATTTGCCACAATCCAATGGAGGGAACCAAAGGGTGGGAGTAGTAGTTGTAGATGTGATGTCAATGATAGGCCAAGGACACTCAACCATCTCCAAGGTTGGAGTAGAACTGAGGGGACCTGTGATGTACCTAATGGTGGTGGTAGTTTCCCCAGGAAAACTTCCAGTTCTTTCCCTGAGCCATGTGGTGTTGTTAGGAAGGGACTAAATCTGAGGAAAAAAAAACGTAGCCCATTCCCAATTATTAGACCACTAAATTTTCTAAATAGCACTAATAACAATTAATACATCAAATTATGTATTTTAAGTTTATCATCCTTAAAAACATAGGATACCTTTCCGCGTTGCTGTCTCCAGATTTAATAGGAACTGTTGCTTGTAAAGCTCTTCTTCTGGTTCCTCTATCCATAGTTCGTTTTCCTTCCGTTCCATTCAAGTGCATTGATGTTCCTTCTGGATATGAGAGATTTCCTCTTAGTGGCTTTATCATGAATCCCACGTTTGCCTGTTCTCTTTCTCCTTGTGATGCCATGAATATTCATGTATGGGGTATAGAGCCATAGACATGAAGAGGAACTCCAGCACACACATAACTCACATCTTCACCTAACCTAAGTCCAGCATGCTAAGATTTTTAGGAGGCCTATAGAACTTGTGTCAAGGTTCTCCATCACCTTAGGGGTCTCGGAGGTCACCACTGCCCTGTATCAGCAAAATATAAATTCTGAAATAACATGAACAATTTCATTCTACAATGATGAGATAACTGGTCTTTGGAGAATATAGATAACACCACTAACAAGTCTACTGACAATAACAAGAGCGGTGGAGACTCCCAGGAGGGTCTTATGTCACTACATAAAATGGCTTCATTTGTGTAATTGAATACAACACATCTGATCTTCAGCATCACAGATCATGCTAGGTGAGAAACAGCAGCGTCTATACAGATACCATGTGTAATCATGAGAGCAAAATCCTTTTATTTGAGGGAATCAACACGGACATGGACAGATCTGATCATAGGTCTAATGGAACAACCCATGACAGTCTTGGGGAATTCAAGCACTTTAGGCTTTGTGCATAAGGTCATATTATGGATATGTGTTGTATTGATCTGAGATAAGGCACCTACAGAAATCTATGGGCTCCTACTGTCATCGCATTATTGTGTGTAGGGAGAAAGCTGTCAGTCAGAAAACCACAGAACTATGTTCAACCAAATTAAATTAAACATTTTCTGGCATTTTGAAGATTTTCTCAAACAATCTTAGTACTAACAGTTGTTTGTCTTGATTGGTTGCCAATGGATACAACTATGAATGCAGGAACTTTCTATGGTCTAGACCTTTTCAGAAACTCAGCCATGATTTCCTTATTATGGTCGGGTTATCTTCTCATACATGCAGTGTCCTCCTGATAACCAGCCATGATGTCCTTATTGTGGTCGGGTTATCTTCTCATACATGTAGTGTCCCTCCTGATAACCAGCCATGATGTCCTTATTATGGTTGGGTTATCTTCTCATACATGTAGTGTCCTCCTGATAACCAGCCATGATGTCCTTATTGTGGTCAGGTTATCTTCTCATACATGTAGTGTCCTCCTGATAACCAGCCATAATGTCCTTATTGTGGTCAGGTTATCTTCTCATACATGTAGTGTCCTCCTGATAACCAGCCATAATGTCCTTATTGTGGTCAGGTTATCTTCTCATACATGTAGTGTCCTCCTGATAACCAGCCATGATGTCCTTATTGTGGTCAGGTTATCTTCTCATACATGTAGTGTCCTCCTGATAACCAGCCATGATGTCCTTATTGTGGTCGGGTTATCTTCTCATACATGTAGTGTCCCTCCTGATAACCAGCCATGATGTCCTTATTGTGGTCGGGTTATCTTCTCATACATGTGGTGTCCCTCCTGATAACCAGCCATGATGTCCTTATTGTGGTCGGGTTATCTTCTCATACATGTAGCATCCTCCTGATGTCGAGTTATCTTCTCATACATGTAGTGTCCTCCTGATAACCAGCCATAATGTCCTTATTGTGGTCGGGTTATCTTCTCATACATGTAGTGTCCTCCTGATAACCAGCCATGATGTCCTTATTGTGGTCAGGTTATCTTCTCATACATGTAGTGTCCTCCTGATAACCAGCCATGATGTCCTTATTGTGGTCGGGTTATCTTCTCATACATGTAGCATCCTCCTGATGTCGAGTTATCTTCTCATACATGTAGTGTCCTCCTGATAACCAGCCATGATGTCCTTATTGTGGTCAGGTTATCTTCTCATACATGTAGTGTCCCTCCTGATAACCAGCCATGATGTCCTTATTGTGTCCGGGTTATCTTCTCATACATGTAGTATCCCCTCCTGATAACCAGCCATAATGTCCTTATTGTGGTCGGGTTATCTTCTCATACATGTAGTGTCCCCGCCTGATAACCAGCCATAATGTCCTTATTGTGGTCGGGTTATCTTCTCATACATGTAGTGTCCTCCTGATAACCAGCCATGATGTCCTTATTGTGGTCAGGTTATCTTCTCATATATGTAGTGTCCTCCTGATAACCAGCCATGATGTCCTTATTGTGGTCAGGTTATCTTCTCATACATGTAGTGTCCTGCTGATAACCAGCCATGATGTTCTTATTGTGGTCGGGTTATCTTCTCATACATGTAGTGTCCTCCTGATAACCAGCCATGATGTCCTTATTGTGGTCAGGTTATCTTCTCATACATGTAGTGTCCTCCTAATAACCAGCCATGATGTCCTTATTGTGGTCGGGTTATCTTCTCATACATGTAGTGTCCTCCTGATGTCGGGTTATCTTCTCATACATGTAGTGTCCTCCTGATAACCCGCCATGATGTCCTTATTGTGGTCGGGTTATCTTCTCATACATGTAGTGTCCTCCTGATAACCAGCCATGATGTCCTTATTGTGGTCAGGTTATCTTCTCATACATGTATTGTTCATCCTGATAACCACTTCTGACCTTAATTCTGTGAATGATAATATCTTTAAAGTTTGTAAACTTACAACATAAATAAGGTTTATTGCTTCCAAGTCGTGGTTATCACAGAAGTCAGCCCAGTCAAAATAGAGACAGTTATAAACTCCCAGACACACGGACTTCTTCATGGACATCAGGGAAATAAGGGTGAGAGGTTTGGTCGAACCCAGCTTTCCCTTGCAAAGAAGAAACCTTTCCACCCCACCTTATAAAGTTGGGGGTAGCCCCAAAAAGAAACATAGAAGGGGCATTTCTGAAACATAACCCAGGGGAATATCATTACAAAAACTGATGAAACCAAGAAAAATTTTGTCTTATCTTTTGAGCCTGCTAACACTGGGTGGTGGCCATCGCATATTCATTCAAGCTCCATGGACTCAGAAGGATCATAACTTTTTATAGGTTTTTTTTATAGGTTTTACTGGTTTGCTTGTCTATGTCACTTTTTTTTGTCTTTTTTTTATAAGCATTCACTTTAATGGCAGTCCAGGTATGCTCTCGGCATCCATTCCCTTTTTAAAGTGTGTGCTGTCTGATTGCTGGGAGCAGTGAGTGTGTGTATGTCCTGGATTCCTATCAATCCTGAATGTGATAGGTGGTGGCCAGTGGTGTAACGATCGTGGTCGCAGGGAGTGCGACCGCGACCAGGCCCGGAGGGGTAGAGGGCCCGGGGCCCATGGCCATCTGAAAATGGCTGGGGCCCCGGACCACCATGATAGTGGTCAGGGAAAGTCTTGTTCCCCGATCGCTATACATATTGTTAATGGAAAGGGGACTGACCGGGCCCTTTCCATTAAATGCCAGCCCAGGCGAGGTGTATAAAAATAAAAAAAATACTTACCTGTCCTGGGCTGAGCATCCACTCCGGGGCTCCTCCTGCAGTAGATGCACAAATCCTAGTGGGCTAAAGGACCTTTGATGACGTCATGACCATGTGATCAAACTCTTGTGTGGGCGGAGCTATTCTGGATTGTAGGGGACAGTGTGGTGTTATACAGGAAGCTGCTGGGGGCGGAGACTGATGGAAGGAGGAGAGAAGAGAATGTGTGTGAGCAAGAGGGGGACATGGGGGTGCAGGCTGTGTGTGAGCAAGAGGGGGACATGGGGGTGCAGGCTGTGTGTGAGAAAGAGGGGGGGAATGGGGTGCAGGCTGCATGTGAGCAAGAGGTGGGAATGGGGGGTTCAGGCTCTGGGGGGTGGGCACTGTGAGCACATAATACAGTGTGGGGGGCCACTGGTGAGCACATAATACTGTGTGGGGGCCACGTTGAGCATATAATTCTGTGTGGGGGCCACTATGGAGCATATAATACTGTGTGGGGGCCACTGTTGAGCACATAATACTGTGTGGGGGCCACTGTGGAGCATATAATACTGTGTGGGGGCCACAGTGGAGCACGTAATACTGTTTGGGGGCCACTGTGGTGCACGTAATACTGTTTGGGGACCACTGTGGAGCACGTAATACTGTTTGGGGGCCACTATGGAGCACATAATACTGTTTGGGGGTCACTGTTGAGCACGTAATACTGTTTGGGGGTCACTATGGAGCATATAGAACTGTTTCGGGTCCACTGTGGAGCGCGTAATACCGTGTGGGGTCCACTGCGAAGCATGTAAAGCTGTCCAAGTATAGTTTACATGCCAGGTTCTGCGTTGCTCACTCACCATATTCTTGATAACTGCAGTTTTGGGTATTAAAGCTGTACCCCTTTCAAGTATCTGAGATATCGCTTCAGCGCCCATAACCGCCACTATCAAGAATTCGCTCTAGGAAGGGGGTACGGGGCCCCGGACAAAAGTTTGCACCTGGGCCCACAAGACTTTAGTTATGCCACTGGTGGTGGAGGTGTATCGAGGGTGTGTGGACTGTGTTGGGGTTTGAATTACACTCAATGTACAGCCTGAGTGACGGGTGTGTGCAAGAGTGAGTGGAGGGAATCAACCCCTGACAGTACACCCATGTCACGTGCTAGGACGGTCTGTACATAATACATGTGGTGGGACTTCATTAAAAGATGGAGCTGTGTGTGCTTGGTCTCTTACTGCAGACAGAGTAGTGGAGGAGGGCTCCTGCTGCAGCCTGGTATGAGGTTTGTGAAAATGAGGAAGGGGCAATGACTAATTTACCAGGACAAGATAATTTTGAGCCTTTTACTTCTTTACTGTCCTAATATTCTCTGATCTTCTTCTGTTCTGTAGGGAATGGACAAGAGTAATGAATCAACAATCACAGAATTTCTCCTTTAAGGATTTGGAGACCTCCACAACTTCAAGATTTTAGTTTTCACTCTGTTTTTGATTGTCCACATCATGGCTTTGACGGCAAATGTCCTGGTCATTGTCCTGGTTGGGGTCACCCCGAGCCTCCACTCCCCCATGTACTTCTTTCTCAGCCAGTTGTCCTTCTGTGAGATTCTGTTCACCAGTAATATTGTGCCCACCATGTTATGGCTGATACTGGTGGGAAGAGGAAAAGTATCAGTTGCTCGATGTATATCTCAGTTGTACTTCTTAGGTGTTCCAACCGTTGACCAGTGCTTGTTGTTGGCAGCCATGTCCTTCGATAGACATGTAGCTATCTGCAATCCATTACACTATGCCCCCATTATGACCTTCTCCCATCAGCTTTTGCTGGTCACCTCCTGCTGGTCGTTGGGGTTCATCTTCACATTTTTTGTGTACATTTCTCTAAGCAAGTTAAATTTTTGTGGCCCCAACACCATCAACCACTTCTACTGTGATATTGCTCCTCTTCTACAATAGTCCTGCTCCAGTACATCCTTTGTAGAGTTGGTCACTGCTGTAGAGTCATTCCCTGTAGTTTTGTCACCCTTCATATTTATCGTAGCCACCTACATTTCAATAATTCGGACCATCCTCAAGATCCCCTCCACCACTGGAAGACATAAAGCCTTCTCCACCTGCAGCTCCCACCTGATCATTGTGTGCACATACTATGGGACATTGTCATCCATTTATATCTTCCCACCAGGAGATAATTCTGTAAATGTGAACAAAGGTCTGTCTGTTCTATACACACTGGTGACTCCCTTATTTAACCCTTTAATCTACAGCTTGAGAAACTAGGACATCAGAAGTGCAGTTTCCAAATATATTCAATATTTGAGGCTATAGTGAGTAATGGAAACTTTATGGAAACTTCTCTCTTCTGAGAAAAAAAAGGATTTGGCATTATGGAGTTCAACAGCCGATTCTTTTCTTCCCCGACATCTGCTGTTGGTGGGGAATCTTGTGGCCCCCATACACACTAGATGTTCATTAAACATTCTGACCTGTTATGTGTGTGGCTTGCTTTAGAGGCGTGAATAAATGGACATAAAATCATATAGTGATTTCACCGTAATAAATTTCCAGAATTGGTGTAATAAGAGCTGGTTAGAGACCATAGGGTTAGAGAGTCCATTTCAGATAGCCTTAGAGCATTGGATGGTCCTGCCGGATCAGAAGATAACTACAGGTTTGACATATCCTTAGAGATTAAAATTGGGATTGGTAAAAGAAAATGAGACAACCTTGATCAAGAATCATGAAGTCATCTCACAGGTAAAAAGTTTGAGGTGCCCTAAAGCCCTGGAGGACACAGTACTATGGGAGAAAAGTGCCTAAAGTAAGACCTACAACATTGTACAAACATGCTAGAGAAGGTGGGAATAATTCTATTTCCTAAAAAGGTAATTTACTATAGAACTAAAAAATGAGAAATACCAAATGATGATGAAACAACACGAGACAACCTAGAGCTAGAGAGTAACCATGAGTTGGTCTTATGGTGTAGATAGTATTAGATAGTTCTAGAGGCCTGATGAGGATAATACTAGAGTATATGAAGACTACCAAACAGTGGAGGACAACAGTAAGCTAGAGAGGAGTCATGAACTGAACCTGGCGGTAGAGGGTTAGTAAGTTAAGGACCATCATTGCATTGCATGTGTTATGTTGATGCTATTACATGATATGTGTGGAGGATCTGTAGTCACATGATCATTGCTGAATAGTATCCATCAAGATACAAGTCCAGATTAACAAAGCTGGATCAATGTACCAAATAATGACACCTTCACTCCAAGTGTAGAAGTCCTCGCCCTAAAACACTATCACTAGCACAAAAAAGTTTAAAGGTCCATAAGAAGTTATACAAAAACTAATGCAAGATCTTCTAAGGACCACATAACTTCATGCTAATACCAATGCTACAAGCGGTCCAGAGGTGCAAGAACCATAACAATACTACCCCCACAAGCAGCTGAGTGGTCTCCTCACCATCCCTAGAGATGAGCAAACCAGTTGGTAATGAGCCAAGTTTGTTACAAATTTTCCAAAAATTCCAGGTTTGACAGAACCCAAAATGTTGGGGGTTCGCCACCCACAAATCAATATTATGCTCTGGGGTCTCCCTCATAACAGGTGTCATGGCTTCTTCCAGCCTTCTCCGTGATGCTTGTGGCTCGGGGTCACTGCTTTCCTTAGGCCTCAGCGTTCACATGGGACGTGTCAACTTCAATGTCAATGTCATGTTGTCATGATATTTAACCACATCACGTGACCTCTAAGGCCCAATAACAAATAACACAGAGAAGGCCAGAAGTAGCCTGGAAATACCAGACTCCATAAGGGAGCCCCAGATAGCTGAGAGAAGCTGAATTTTAGAATTTATTATTTTTCTGCTCCTCCCCTAGGCCTCCGATTATTATACTCTGAGGTCTGAAGAGACTCCATAGTATAATAATAATAGCACTTCTGATTCAGACCGAAACAAGACTTGAGGGCAAACCTTGTTATTATTTGCAAAACAAACCTCGCGAGGTTTGCCCATCTCTAACCATTACACTACAATCCACCAAAGGAAGATCAGAGTTTCACACATCTTCACCCTACTACCTCCATAATAACTGCAGAAGTCCACAAGCAGGTCAGAGGTCCATATGTAATTCCCACCACCACAAGTAGTAATGAGCTCCACACACCTTCATACCACCACCACAAAAAATCTAGGCATCTGCATACCAATTAAACTACCACTAACAGCACCATAGGACATTTTAAAGTCTTCACATAATCTCACTACCACCACCATAAGAAGCCTAAATGTCCTCTCATCATCACATTACCACCACCACAAACACAATCCTAAAGCATAACATTTCTTAAGGTTTGCACACTATCATACTACTATCACCAAAAGATGTTCAGAGGTCTGCACACCATCAAACTACTAAAACCATAAGAAGTGCAGAATTCCTCAACCCAAATCAGTACCATTACTATATAGAAAGTCCAGAGGTCCACATGTAATTACACAACCACTACCAGAAAAAGTCTACCTAAACCACAAGATGTCCAGAGGTGTGCACACCATGACACTACCACCATCACAAGAAGTCTATAGGTACGCACACCTTCATGCCACATACCACAATAATTCCAGACATCTGCACACCTTCACAGTTCTACCTCCATTGCAGAAAGTCCTGAAGTTTTCAAAAAAACCTCTTTCCCAACCACAAGAAACTCAGAGGTCCTCACACATCACAGTAGCACCATCAAATGAGGTGCAAAGATATGCACTCCAAAACACTATTACCACCGGGTTTAGAGGTCCACACATCATGCTACTTCTAGAGATGAGCAAACTGGTTTGGATCAAACCACATTCAACCCAAATTTTCCAAATGTTTCAAGTTCAAACCAAACCCAAAACTTTTGTTTGCCACTCACAAACTGAAAGTGAATTATTATACTGTGGGGCCTTTTCAGTCCACAGAATATAAAAGGTGGAGGCCCAGAGGAGGTGTAAAAAATAAAATAACAGTTATACTCACCTTCCCTCACCTCTTCTCGGCATCGTCGCAGCACAGGTGGCAAAGCCTGTCAATCACAATGTCCATGAGGCAGGCTCCCCGATCCAAATATTACTGTGCTGAGTACCCATAAGAAGAGATGACATGTTTCCACAGGACTTGCACAGCCACACACTTCATAAAGTGGTTGATGATAGTGAGGAGGTATTTATGTTCCTAGAGAGACTTTTCCACTCTGAGGTACTCCATCATGACTATATGGAGCAGGTATCATGTCAGAATTTGAAGGATGGGGGCCCACTGATAGAACCAGGAGGAGGTTTTATTTGGCCCAAAATGTCCCTTCTTTGTTTGCATCCAGTCGACGATGCCACATACTTTATAGTCAGGCAGCACCACCAAATGGAGCCTAATACCATTGCCAGTTGCACCCTTCAGCAAAGTACTCTCTCCTGGGTCCCCAGCCAGTCCTATTGTTGTCACAGATTCTTCCCCACAGAGGTCAGGATATTGCACTCCTCTCGCGTGGGCAGCTGCCAGACCTGTAACTACTTAATGACCTTAATTATCTGAGGGTCTTGGAACTATCGTATCAGGCAAGTCTCACCTACCTTGGCTTCAGGAGGACTCAGTCTGGGACCATATCCTCCTCCCAGTCTTCATTCATAGGTCTCCAGCACTCTACTATCAGATTGCAGGACAGGAAATTGGCAATGATGTTGTCACAACCCCACCCCATTCTGTGGCTTAAATGTGATCTTAGTTGAGCCATTCACCATTGTTTGATAGACCTCAGGGTTGGCTGTGCCCAGACGCACCTGTGGATTATTGTTGACTAACAAGTGGTCAAGATGTTGGAATGTTCTACTGGGGTCAATATCCCTGCATTACTACAACATCACTGTTCCTCAATACCCCTTTCAACATGCTCAGGGCCAATTCTGACTTCAAGTGGGCAACCTCATTACACAACCTGGCCACCTACTCAACCTCTCTATCTAGCCTTCGAAACACAAACTGGAACCATGAAACTTCGGGAGGTGATTCAATAGTGCCTCTACTATCATTGATTTTGATGCTGCCCCAGTCTGAAAATGGATCGGTGCAGGTGCCAGTATCCCAGACTTGGAAGGCATCGCTGCCAGTGTTTCAATCGGGGAGGGCAACTATCCCTCTGGCTTAAGAAATGAACCAGCATCCATGGTGCTGACTAGTACCAAATGTAATGTGCAGGGAATAGACAGAGAAACGACAACCAGGTTAGAGGTTCAGATTTCTTTACTGTAAGTTTGGGAAAGGGGAACAACTTGGAGCAACTTGCAAATAGACAACTACTGATAACTAAGGGGTTTGTCATAGTCCACCACCTGGTCACTGCAAGGGAAGTCTCTCTCTCTCTCTCTCTCCTTCTTGAGATGTTGGTTGTGGTACTGGTGCAGACATCATTGTCCAATCACCATTGTACTCTCCTTAAGGCTCCCATGTCTGGCCTCTTCTCAATCTACTTTTCTGGTCTCTGACAAACTGTATGCCAACGACCCGATGAATGTCAAAACCTGGGTCTTCAACCCCGAGAGCTCAATCTTCCTCAGCCTATTGGGCTGGCCTCATTGCTACGACCACCTCCCTCTAGGCCCCCAGGGTTTCATTGTCTACATTACACATGCAAATGAAGAAACAAGCATTGATGTTCCTTCTGGATACTAGAGATTTCCACTTTGCAGCTTTACTATGACTCAAACGTTTGTCCAGTTGTTTTTTTCTGATGTCACGAGTACCCGTGTATGAGGGTTCTGAGCTCTGTTTTTTTCAAACAGGTCGCCAAATCCATACGATCTTTTCACATAATCATGGAGTTCAAGAAAAACTCCAGCAAACACATGAAATCATTCACATCTTTACTCAACCTAACCCCTCTGAAGTTATATTATATGGGGATAAAGAGCTCGTGCCAAGTTCTCACCTTGGGGATGTAGACAGCCCCAAAAAATATTAAGTCTGAAATAATAAAAACAAGTTAATTCTATAATTGTGAGATTATTATTTGGAGAATATAAATAAACACCACTAACAAGTCTACTGACAATAACAAGAGCGGTGGAGACTCCCAGGAGGGTCTCATGTCACTACATAAATTAGCTTCATTTCTGTAACTGAGTACAACACATCTGGTCTTCAGCATCACAGATTATGTCAGGTGAGAAACAGCAGGGTCTATAAATATATACAGTATATATATATATCATCTGTAATGATGGGAGCAATATCCTTCCAGGGAGTTAACGTAGATATGGAAAGATGTGATCATAGATCTAATGGAGCAGTCGATGACAGGCTGGGGGATTCAAGCCCCAATACCATTTAGGCTTTGTGCATAAGGACACATTAAGGATCTCAGTTGTATGGATATGTAAATAAGGCACCTATAGATATCTATGGGCCCCTACTATATGTGCTTAAGGCTTACTCATGTTGCCCTCATAGAAGGCAATAGTCTTTCTCGTAGCAGTTCTTCATCACACAACATTTTGGTGAGTTACATGAATTACATATGGTGGTGTTACTTTATTTTTATCCCATTTCTTTCCATTGTAGCTTGGCATGTGGTAGGACTGCATTAAAAGATGGAGCTGCATGCACTTGGTCACCTATTACAGGTAGAGGAGTAGGGGAAGGGCTACTGCTACAGCCAGGTGCCTCACAGTCATAGACAGGTCTGAGCTGAGGTTTGGAAAAATGAGGAGGATGGGCGAGGATAATGACTGACCTTCCAGGACACATGAAATGGTCCCAGGTGTGTGTGACGGATAGGTCATCAGCATCTGATCATTCAAGTAATAGGCGCAGAGCTGCAGCCCTGTCCACTGTATGGCGGTGGCAAAGTGTTACCGCAGTTCTGCTCCTATTACTTGAATAGAAGAAGAGTTGCTTCGAGTCCCATCTGCAGCAATAGCTTTTGGAGCGGAGACACAGCTGGATCAGCTGATCGGTGCGATGTCCAGGTGTCAGAACCCCAATTGGATATTGATGACCTATATTGTGGATAGTTTATCAGGATAAAAAAAATACTATTTTGAGACTTTGACTTAATATGCTCAGATCTTCTCCTGTCTCCTGCTCTGTAGGGAATGGACAAGAAAAATCAATCAACAATCACAGAATTTCTCCTTTTAGGATTTGGAGACCTCCACAACTTCAAGATTTTAGTTTTCACTCTGTTTTTGATTGTCCACATCATGGCTTTGACAGCAAATGTCCTGGTCATTGTCCTAGTTGGGGTCTCCCAGAGCCTCCACTCCCCCATGTACTTCTTTCTCAGCCAGTTGTCCTTATGTGAGATCCTGTTTACCAGTAATATTGTGCCCAACATGTTATGGCTGATACTGGTGGGAGGAGGAAAAGTATCAGTTGCTCGGTGTATATCTCAGTTCTACTTGTTAGGTGTTCCAAGCATAGCCCAGAGTTTGTTGCTGGTGACCATGTCCTTCGATCGATATGTAGCCATCTGCAGACCATTACACTATGTCACCATTATGACCTTCTCCTATCAGCTTCAGATGGTCACCTCCTGCTGGTCGTTGGGGTTCATCCTTCCCCTTTTTCTGTACATTTCTCAAGCCAAATTAAATTTTTGTGGACCTAACACCATCAACCACTTCTACTGCGATATTGCTCCTCTTCTACAATTGTCCTGCTCCAGTACATTCTTTGTAGAGTTGGTCACCACCATGGTGGCTTTTCTTGTAACTCTGTCACCCTTCATGTTTATCGTAACCACCTACATTTCAATCATTCGGACCATCCTCAAGATTCCCTCCACCATTGGAAGACATAAAGCCTTCTCCACCTGCAGCTCCCACCTGATCATTGTGTGCACGTACTATGGGACATTGTCCTCCATTTATATCTTCCCACCGAGAGATAATTCCATAAATCTGAACAAAGGTCTGTCTGTTCTCTACACATTGGTGACTCCATTGTTTAACCCTTTAATCTACAGCTTGAGAAACCAGGACATCAGAAGCGCCATTTTAAAATATTTTGAATCTTTAAGGATGTGGAAACTGAAGGTGGCTGTACTCATTAGATAGCAGGTAGCTGAATGCTTGTTCATCCGACAGCTGTTCCTGCCAACTTACTCGTACACATGTGGGTTTGGTTTGGCCAAATATGCATGTTCTCAATAAAGACAGGAAAGTAAGAAATCTGGCAGTGGTTTATTCCAACTAAAAACAAAACTATTTGACATGTTTAAACCGAACTGGCCTATTTTTCTTTCCCCTAGCATCTGCCATTGGTGGAGAGGCACTAGATGTATGGCTGACACTTATCTAATGTGTATGGTCAGCTTTAGGGTAATGAATGTATAGATATAAAGCCCTGTCATTGTAGAAGGACCTGTTGTCACATGATCATTCTGTTCAGCTACTTAGGTCACTTATCGTGTGCTGTTTTGTGATATACATGGCTAGCGGTTGAGAGACTGATTGGTGATTCTCCCCCGTGCCAGGCGGAGTGTCTTTCATTTCCGATGGAAATGGTCAGGCTCTGCTTGGCATACACCTGCGACTGTGAAGATATTCCCTATTGGGGTAACTGATCCAGGACATCACCATTGCACTGAGAAGCCACGTCCAACAGCTTGCAAAGAAGGTGTAATGTGGAGGGCAGAGCCTTATAACAGGTGAAAGGAGGGCCAATGACAAAAGCCAATAGACGCCAAAGCTGTTGCTGTTCCATGACTCTATAAAAGTCAATATAAAGGTCCATGGGCATGGTAGCTGCTATAAGGGGTGAGGTGGTCTGGTCTCAAAGGTAGGATTGGGGCACCAACCAATTTTTTTTTTTGTTTGCCAATGGGCCTCCACCAACCATAACCTGACCATTGACACAACATTGGAGAGATACGACCCTTGGGCTGTAAAATCAATTTTGAATTGTATACTTGATGTCCAGATTAAGACCCACAAAGTCACCCTTATCAATGTACCAAAAAATACAAAAAATAACCAGGTCGGTATATATAACTTAATATTATTTCTATGATCTGCTCTATGCAGAGTCTTCGCTCTATGTGGTTGTATTAAGGGCCTATACATTGGATACTTCAGATCTTGATCTATATAGAACCATTTCCAGTCCAATCTCCAAAACTGTTCCAATATTAGGGGTCAATGGTCAACACAAAGTCCAATTATGGACTGTTCCGGGCTCCAGGGTGATGTCATAGACCCGGGGTCACTGCTGAGGCCTGTGTTTGGGCCTTAATGGTCACACCGAGAATCATGACCTCACTTACATCTCCCCCGATTATACTTTGGGTTTTGAAGAGACCCCAGAGTATAATAAGATCACTTTCAGTTCCATCTGAACTTGTTCGACCCAAAACGAATCAGAGACCCAAGCCACCCAAACCTGTAATGAATCTAGAGAGATTCACCCATCTCTAGTTAACAGTTATCTAGGGTGTACGGGCAACTTTAGCAATATTTGCCTGTTTGGTCAGGATCACTCTGAGCCAACCAGGCACAAGGAGCAATTCTTGGGTAATTGGATGAATTCTTGCAATGTAACCCCATTCAGATGAATGGAAGGGCAGAAATTTCTGCAAGAAATCAGCCAGGTATGAATTTACCCATAGCTTTCTATTTACAGTCCTTACTGTAGGAGTTTGGTTGAGTTCTTTGGAGAAATCTTAAGCATCCAAGAAACTTTATGGAAGTAACACTGACTGGAAGGAGTATAGCTAAGAACCTGCTGGGAAGAGTCTGCAATGGGGGAAGGTAACGGACTGTGCCGAGGGTGGAGACATCTCAGTGCCTTCCGTCGTACATTGAGGTCAATGGGCGGTTCTGATCTGTTTTCACGTTTCAGCATAGCTCATGCTCTATAATTATCAGAACAGAACGGACCATTGGAACACCCTTGGCATGCACACTCGGTGGTGTGCATGAAGACTAAGATCACACTTATCTCTATTGTGAAGGACAGCGAGTGTAAGAGCGAGTGAGGGGCAGTTCAGTGTTACAACCATTGCTGTTGGGACAGTGAATTCATCTCCTTAAATAATCTGTGCTCCTGTGGTCTCCGCTTCTTTTACTATGTAATGCTTAGTATGTGACCTCCCACACAATCAGCCCACTCCTCTCCTGAAATACTCTGTGCTGCTGATTGTGATGACATCGTAGTGGACGCCCGAGTGACAAAAAATAAGATAAAATACCTTGAGTGTTTATTGGTCGCGCGGCCTCCAGTTATTACAATGATAGTTAGCGTTAACCCTATAATACCCAGGTCTCTGGTCGCCGCATGGAAGACATTGTACTATAGAGATGCACAGTCAGAAGCCTTCATTATAGTCTGCTCCTAGATGAAGCCGACATGTCAGTTCTCTGCATTACAGCATGGGTCAGGAGAACATCCTCTGTGAATGAACCCCAAAAACCACGTCCTTCATTATCCCGAGTCCAGACAGAGGATGACTGATGTGTAGTGTCCACTATACAAGACAAGGTTAGAGGTCAGGAAGAAGGAGCGAGAAATCAGAGAAAAGGAGGAAAGACTGGGATTACGGTATGTCAAATATAAAGAGGGGATGTGTGTGGGGACACGATGTGTGGTAAGGAGTGATCTGTCCTGGGTACTGTATGTATAAGGCAGTGATCTGTACAGGATACTGTATATACAGAGCTATGATCTTATGGGGGTACAATACACACAACACAGTCACTGGTACACCGAGGAGAGATTTTGTGTGGGGGGTAATATCGTGAACAACGCAGAGCGATCTCGTGTACACTGCGGAGCACTCTCATGGGGGGAGATAATACCGAGGAGTGATCTCGCAGTGGATACTGTGTACACCGAGGAGTGATCTCGCAGTGGATACTGTGTACACCGAGGAGTGATCTCGCAGTGGATACTGTGTACACCGAGGAGTGATGTCGCAGTGGATACTGTGTACACCGAGGAGTCATCTCGCTGTGGATACTGTGTACACCGAGGAGTGATCTCGCAGTGGATACTGTGTACACCGAGGAGTGATCTCGCAGTGGATACTGTGTACACCGAGGAGTGATCTCGCAGTGGATACTGTGTACACCGAGGAGTGATCTCGCAGTGGATACTGTGTACACCGAGGAGTGATCTCGCAGTGGATACTGTGTACACCGAGGAGTGATCTCGCAGTGGATACTGTGTACACAGAGGAGTGATCTCTTGCAGCTATAATGTGTACACAAGGATCTCTTGGAGCGACAGTGTGTATACAGAGTGGTGACCTCATCTGGTTTCTGTGTATACAAGGAGTAATCTCTTGGAGATCTTGTGTTTACAAGGACTGATAGTTTTTGGATATGGTGTATATAGAGCAGTGACCTCCCCTAGTTACTGTGCATACAGAAGAGTGACCTGTTTTGGATACTATGTATACAGAGCAGTGATCTGTTTTGAATACTGTGTATATAGACTGTGTATACAGAGCAATGATTTTGTCTGGTTACTGTGTATACAGAGGAACAATATATTTAGGATACTCTGTTGATCCGTACATGGTAGTGATTGGTTGGGCTTGCAGTACAAACATCGAGGTTCTCTTGCAGGACATGGCGAGAAGTGATCATGGTCACACAATGACTGACAGTTCTATAGACCCTGTAGATCTTGTGCATTAATGTCCGAGATGTTAAAAACCAAGGAGATTGCCTTTGTAATTTGGTCACGTCCAGACCTCAGTAGGGATAACCCCTTCTTTGCTGTTGAGAGGAGGTAGAAGATATTCTTCAACAAGAAAGTAGAGCGGAAACTCCACTAAGTGACCTTTCACCCGGGACAGCATCTCGCGGGACAGGCTGGGGTTAGTGCTGGCCAGATTGGGTATACAGGTATAAGCTTGGCGCACCCGATGACTCTGCACACCGTTGGTCGGGAGGCAGCGAAACACCTTGAAGTAGGTAAGACAAGAAGATGGAGACATTACATACTTATACACTATGCCGTCTACAACACTCAACATGTGAACACAGCTCTGGATGTGACTGGAGTACAAGACGTAACGTAAATCAAGATCAGAATGTCTATGTGATGCTCTCAATACTAGTACCTGGTCATAAAGTGCCGAGTTATTCAGAGCCGTCTGATTCCAGACTTCATTGAAGAAGAGATCAGATACAGGATCGGAGACATCCAGACATGGTGGGATCTGTGCTCCGAGGAGAGTACTGCAAAGAGAGACATGATGGTGTAGTAGTAGTGTGAGGAGGCTGGTATGGGGTGACATGATGGTGTAGTAGTAGTGTGAGGAGGCTGGTATGGGGTGACATGATGGTGTAGTAGTAGTAGTGTGAGGAGGCTGGTATGGGGTGACATGATGGTGTACTGTAGTAGTAGTGTGAGGAGGCTGGTATGGGGTTACATGATGGTGTAGTAGTATTGTGAGGAGGCTGGTATGGGGTTACATGATGGTGTAGTAGTAGTAGTGTGAGGAGGCTGGTATGGGGTTACATGATGGTGTAGTAGTAGTAGTGTGAGGAGGCTGGTATGGGGTGACATGATGGTGTAGTAGTAGTAGTGTGAGGAGGCTGGTATGGGGTGACATGATGGTGTAGTAGTAGTAGTGTGAGGAGGCTGGTATGGGGTGACATGATGGTGTACTGTAGTAGTAGTGTGAGGAGGCTGGTATGGGGTTACATGATGGTGTAGTAGTATTGTGAGGAGGCTGGTATGGGGTTACATGATGGTGTAGTAGTAGTATTGTGAGGAGGCTGGTATGGGGTGACATGATGGTGTAGTAGTAGTAGTGTGAGGAGGCTGGTATGGGGTTACATGATGGTGTACTGTAGTAGTAGTGTGAGGAGGCTGGTATGGGGTGACATGATGGTGTACTGTAGTAGTAGTGTGAGGAGGCTGGTATGGGGTTACATGATGGTGTACTGTAGTAGTAGTGTGAGGAGGCTGGTATGGGGTTACATGATGGTGTAGTAGTAGTAGTGTGAGGAGGCTGGTATGGGGTGACATGATGGTGTACTGTAGTAGTAGTGTGAGGAGGCTGGTATGGGGTGACATGATGGTGTAGTAGTAGTAGTGTGAGGAGGCTGGTATGGGGTGACATGATGGTGTACTGTAGTAGTAGTGTGAGGAGGCTGGTATGGGGTTACATGATGGTGTACTGTAGTAGTATTGTGAGGAGGCTGGTATGGGGTTACATGATGGTGTACTGTAGTAGTAGTGTGAGGAGGCTGGTATGGGGTGACATGATGGTGTAGTAGTAGTAGTGTGAGGAGGCTGGTATGGGGTTACATGATGGTGTACTGTAGTAGTAGTGTGAGGAGGCTGGTATGGGGTTACATGATGGTGTAGTAGTAGTAGTGTGAGGAGGCTGGTATGGGGTGACATGATGGTGTACTGTAGTAGTAGTGTGAGGAGGCTGGTATGGGGTGACATGATGGTGTACTGTAGTAGTAGTGTGAGGAGGCTGGTATGGGGTGACATGATGGTGCAGTAGTAGTGTGAGGAGGCTGGTATGGGGTTACATGATGGTGCAGTAGTAGTGTGAGGAGGCTGGTATGGGGTTACATGATGGTGTACTGTAGTAGTAGTAGTAGTAGTGTGAGGAGGCTGGTATGGGGTGACATGATGTTGTAGTAGTATTGTGAGGAGGCCGGTATGGGCTGACATGATGGTGTACTGTAGTAGTAGTAGTAGTGTGAGGAGGCTGGTATGGGGTGACATGATGTTGTACTGTAGTAGTAGTAGTAGTAGTAGTAGTAGTGTGAGGAGGCTGGTATGGGGTGACATGATGGTGTAGTAGTAGTAGTGTGAGGAGGCTGGTATGGGGTTACATGATGGTGTACTGTAGTAGTAGTGTGAGGAGGCTGGTATGGGGTTACATGATGGTGTACTGTAGTAGTAGTGTGAGGAGGCTGGTATGGGGTTACATGATGGTGTACTGTAGTAGTAGTGTGAGGAGGCTGGTATGGGGTTACATGATGGTGTACTGTAGTAGTAGTGTGAGGAGGCTGGTATGGGCTGACATGATGGTGTACTGTAGTAGTAGTGTGAGGAGGCTGGTATGGGGTTACATGATGGTGTACTGTAGTAGTAGTGTGAGGAGGCTGGTATGGGGTTACATGATGGTGTACTGTAGTAGTAGTGTGAGGAGGCTGGTATGGGGTGACATGATGGTGTAGTAGTAGTAGTGTGAGGAGGCTGGTATGGGGTGACATGATGGTGTAGTAGTAGTGTGAGGAGGCTGGTATGGGGTGACATGATGGTGTAGTAGTAGTAGTGTGAGGAGGCTGGTATGGGGTGACATGATGGTGTACTGTAGTAGTAGTGTGAGGAGGCTGGTATGGGGTGACATGATGGTGTACTGTAGTAGTAGTGTGAGGAGGCTGGTATGGGGTTACATGATGGTGTAGTAGTATTGTGAGGAGGCTGGTATGGGGTGACATGATGGTGCAGTAGTAGTGTGAGGAGGCTGGTATGGGGTTACATGATGGTGTAGTAGTAGTATTGTGAGGAGGCTGGTATGGGGTGACATGATGTTGTACTGTAGTAGTAGTAGTAGTAGTGTGAGGAGGCTGGTATGGGGTTACATGATGGTGTACTGTAGTAGTAGTGTGAGGAGGCTGGTATGGGGTGACATGATGGTGTAGTAGTAGTAGTGTGAGGAGGCTGGTATGGGGTGACATGATGGTGTAGTAGTAGTAGTGTGAGGAGGCTGGTATGGGGTTACATGATGGTGTACTGTAGTAGTAGTGTGAGGAGGCTGGTATGGGGTTACATGATGGTGTAGTAGTAGTAGTGTGAGGAGGCTGGTATGGGGTGACATGATGGTGTACTGTAGTAGTAGTGTGAGGAGGCTGGTATGGGGTTACATGATGGTGTACTGTAGTAGTAGTGTGAGGAGGCTGGTATGGGGTTACATGATGGTGTACTGTAGTAGTATTGTGAGGAGGCTGGTATGGGGTGACATGATGGTGTACTGTAGTAGTAGTGTGAGGAGGCTGGTATGGGGTGACATGATGGTGCAGTAGTAGTGTGAGGAGGCTGGTATGGGGTTACATGATGGTGCAGTAGTAGTGTGAGGAGGCTGGTATGGGGTTACATGATGGTGTACTGTAGTAGTAGTAGTAGTAGTGTGAGGAGGCTGGTATGGGGTGACATGATGTTGTAGTAGTATTGTGAGGAGGCCGGTATGGGCTGACATGATGGTGTACTGTAGTAGTAGTAGTAGTGTGAGGAGGCTGGTATGGGGTGACATGATGTTGTACTGTAGTAGTAGTAGTAGTAGTAGTAGTAGTAGTGTGAGGAGGCTGGTATGGGGTGACATGATGGTGTACTGTAGTAGTAGTGTGAGGAGGCTGGTATGGGGTTACATGATGGTGTACTGTAGTAGTAGTGTGAGGAGGCTGGTATGGGGTTACATGATGGTGTACTGTAGTAGTAGTGTGAGGAGGCTGGTATGGGGTGACATGATGGTGTACTGTAGTAGTATTGTGAGGAGGCTGGTATGGGGTTACATGATGGTGTACTGTAGTAGTAGTGTGAGGAGGCTGGTATGGGGTTACATGATGGTGTACTGTAGTAGTAGTGTGAGGAGGCTGGTATGGGGTGACATGATGGTGTACTGTAGTAGTATTGTGAGGAGGCTGGTATGGGGTTACATGATGGTGTACTGTAGTAGTAGTGTGAGGAGGCTGGTATGGGGTTACATGATGGTGTACTGTAGTAGTAGTGTGAGGAGGCTGGTATGGGGTTACATGATGGTGTACTGTAGTAGTAGTGTGAGGAGGCTGGTATGGGGTTACATGATGGTGTAGTAGTAGTAGTGTGAGGAGGCTGGTATGGGGTTACATGATGGTGTACTGTAGTAGTAGTGTGAGGAGGCTGGTATGGGGTGACATGATGGTGTACTGTAGTAGTAGTGTGAGGAGGCTGGTATGGGGTTACATGATGGTGTACTGTAGTAGTAGTGTGAGGAGGCTGGTATGGGGTTACATGATGGTGTACTGTAGTAGTAGTAGTGTGAGGAGGCTGGTATGGGGTGACATGATGTTGTAGTAGTATTGTGAGGAGGCCGGTATGGGCTGACATGATGGTGTACTGTAGTAGTAGTAGTAGTGTGAGGAGGCTGGTATGGGGTGACATGATGTTGTACTGTAGTAGTAGTAGTAGTGTGAGGAGGCTGGTATGGGGTTACATGATGGTGTAGTAGTAGTAGTGTGAGGAGGCTGGTATGGGGTTACATGATGGTGTACTGTAGTAGTAGTAGTGTGAGGAGGCTGGTATGGGGTTACATGATGGTGTACTGTAGTAGTAGTGTGAGGAGGCTGGTATGGGGTTACATGATGGTGCAGTAGTAGTGTGAGGAGGCTGGTATGGGGTTACATGATGGTGTACTGTAGTAGTAGTAGTGTGAGGAGGCTGGTATGGGGTGACATGATGTTGTAGTAGTATTGTGAGGAGGCCGGTATGGGCTGACATGATGGTGTACTGTAGTAGTAGTAGTAGTAGTGTGAGGAGGCTGGTATGGGGTTACATGATGGTGTACTGTAGTAGTAGTGTGAGGAGGCTGGTATGGGGTGACATGATGGTGTAGTAGTAGTAGTGTGAGGAGGCTGGTATGGGGTGACATGATGGTGTACTGTAGTAGTATTGTGAGGAGGCCGGTATGGGCTGACATGATGGTGTACTGTAGTAGTAGTAGTAGTAGTGTGAGGAGGCTGGTATGGGGTGACATGATGTTGTACTGTAGTAGTAGTAGTAGTAGTGTGAGGAGGCTGGTATGGGGTGACATGATGGTGTAGTAGTAGTAGTGTGAGGAGGCTGGTATGGGGTTACATGATGGTGTACTGTAGTAGTAGTGTGAGGAGGCTGGTATGGGGTTACATGATGGTGTACTGTAGTAGTAGTGTGAGGAGGCTGGTATGGGGTTACATGATGGTGTACTGTAGTAGTAGTGTGAGGAGGCTGGTATGGGGTTACATGATGGTGTACTGTAGTAGTAGTGTGAGGAGGCTGGTATGGGGTTACATGATGGTGTAGTAGTAGTAGTGTGAGGAGGCTGGTATGGGGTTACATGATGGTGTACTGTAGTAGTAGTGTGAGGAGGCTGGTATGGGGTGACATGATGGTGTACTGTAGTAGTAGTGTGAGGAGGCTGGTATGGGGTTACATGATGGTGTACTGTAGTAGTAGTGTGAGGAGGCTGGTATGGGGTTACATGATGGTGTACTGTAGTAGTAGTAGTGTGAGGAGGCTGGTATGGGGTGACATGATGTTGTAGTAGTATTGTGAGGAGGCCGGTATGGGCTGACATGATGGTGTACTGTAGTAGTAGTAGTAGTGTGAGGAGGCTGGTATGGGGTGACATGATGTTGTACTGTAGTAGTAGTAGTAGTGTGAGGAGGCTGGTATGGGGTTACATGATGGTGTAGTAGTAGTAGTGTGAGGAGGCTGGTATGGGGTTACATGATGGTGTACTGTAGTAGTAGTAGTGTGAGGAGGCTGGTATGGGGTTACATGATGGTGTACTGTAGTAGTAGTAGTGTGAGGAGGCTGGTATGGGGTGACATGATGTTGTAGTAGTATTGTGAGGAGGCCGGTATGGGCTGACATGATGGTGTACTGTAGTAGTAGTAGTAGTAGTGTGAGGAGGCTGGTATGGGGTTACATGATGGTGTACTGTAGTAGTAGTGTGAGGAGGCTGGTATGGGGTGACATGATGGTGTAGTAGTAGTAGTGTGAGGAGGCTGGTATGGGGTGACATGATGGTGTACTGTAGTAGTATTGTGAGGAGGCCGGTATGGGCTGACATGATGGTGTACTGTAGTAGTAGTAGTAGTAGTGTGAGGAGGCTGGTATGGGGTGACATGATGTTGTACTGTAGTAGTAGTAGTAGTAGTGTGAGGAGGCTGGTATGGGGTGACATGATGGTGTAGTAGTAGTAGTGTGAGGAGGCTGGTATGGGGTTACATGATGGTGTACTGTAGTAGTAGTGTGAGGAGGCTGGTATGGGGTTACATGATGGTGTACTGTAGTAGTAGTGTGAGGAGGCTGGTATGGGGTTACATGATGGTGTACTGTAGTAGTAGTGTGAGGAGGCTGGTATGGGGTTACATGATGGTGTACTGTAGTAGTAGTGTGAGGAGGCTGGTATTGGCTGACATGATGGTGTACTGTAGTAGTAGTGTGAGGAGGCTGGTATGGGGTTACATGATGGTGTACTGTAGTAGTAGTGTGAGGAGGCTGGTATGGGGTGACATGATGGTGTAGTAGTAGTAGTGTGAGGAGGCTGGTATGGGGTGACATGATGGTGTAGTAGTAGTAGTGTGAGGAGGCTGGTATGGGGTTACATGATGGTGTACTGTAGTAGTAGTAGTGTGAGGAGGCTGGTATGGGGTTACATGATGGTGTACTGTAGTAGTAGTGTGAGGAGGCTGGTATGGGCTGACATGATGTTGTACTGTAGTAGTAGTAGTGTGAGGAGGCTGGTATGGGGTGACATGATGGTGTAGTAGTAGTACAGCTGGTATGGTATGAGGGGATGACAGGTATTGTAGTAATAGTAGAAGGAGGAGGAGGAGGAGGAGTATGGCAGGTATGGTATAAAATAATGTAGTATTAGTATTATAAAAGGTGGCTGGTATGGTATGAGGGGATGTAGAATTATTATTATTATTATTATAAGGATGGCTCGTATGGTATGAGGGGCTGATGTAGTAGTAGTAACGTAAGGGTGGCTGGTATGGTATGAGGAAATGATGTAGTAGTAGTAGGACTGTTGATATCAGAGGATGGTGTAGTAGAAGTAGTACGATTGGTATGTGATATAGGGATGATATCTGTGCCATCAGCATGTAGGGCAGTGTGTAAAATACCGACTCACTTAAAACAATCCAGTCGCAGGCCAAGTGCATATTTCCCCGCCTGGTATGGCTCCCCATCCATGAGGGAATGCTCATATTCTGTATCCTCCACCATGATGGCCAGTTCACTGTCCCTCTTTCCCAGCATGCTCCTGTCATTGATATTAGCGGAGCCTACAGAAAGGAAAAGAAATGTCATACAGTGCCACGTCCACCAGCTCCAGAGCACCAGCTTCTAGTGGCAGAAGAGAGGACCGGATGGCGTTGTCCATGTCATACCGGTCACCAGTAGCTTCATTACCCCACAGAACCTACCTATGATGACTTTCTTATCATCCACAATGAGCATTTTGCTGTGTATGTAGATGAGTTCTGTGACCAGAGACCCATCAGGCATCTCTCCATGTGTCCTCAGGCCACACACCGACAGGTACTGACGCCAGGCATCGCCCACTACAGGAAGAAGACGATAAACACATAGGACTAGTGAGAGGAGATGATATAAGGCCATATACTAGTTATACCAGGCTGTGATATGTACCATCCATGTAATATACGCCATCAGTAGGGGAACCTTATGGGCATCATTCATAGAGCGCTGGGTGTTTAAGGGACACAGTAAGCACCCAGATATTACGTCACCCTCCCCTACAAGCCCTGGGCCCTATTCTAATAACATTACCACTAGAATATCACATACACATTACATCACACGTTCTCACGCCTCACACTTACTTTCTTCCTTCAACCGAGAAATTATAGAATTATCTCCACGGCAGATGGAGCTGCAAAGGAAGAAATTAAAGTTAAAACACTAAAAATTATGCCAGTCCAGCCACAAAATGGAGATTCGCAATGTAAATGTCTACATGGCAACCCATTCTAGACCAAAGACATTTTGGGTGACACTGATCAGCACCTACTTATTGTGTTATGGCAATAAGTAGCTGTTGATATTTATTTACTCACCTGTCCACACTCCAGTCCTGGCCGCCCTCCGCTGCCTATTCTATGTGGTGCTACACCTAAGTAACGATGCTGAAGAACGCTGGGATGCTACATACAGCTGCCAGCTTTCTTCAGCGTCGGCTACAGCGCACCCTGGAGGCGGCAGTGGAGGGCACTCAGGACTGGAGAATGGACAGGTAAATAAAAAGTAGTGGAGTCCATCAGAAAGGGACTGTGGGGAGCAAAAAAAAAAAAAAAGAAGGGGGGGGTCATATACCGTGGGGGGATAAAAAAAAATAAAAAAATAAAAATCATTGTTCTAGGCCAAAAGCAGTTCAGCAGAGGGTACTCGACTGAGATGTGATCACTAGATGTTGGAGAAGAACATCAGACCAGTGACAGCACAAGTCCCAGACCACAGAAAGTTCCTGAATTCATGGTCGTATCAATCAAGACAACAGATGTCACCACTAAAATTATTAGAGAAAATCTATAAAACTCTGAAAAAATTTAATTCTATTTGCAAAAATGTTTAACTTTCCATTGTCTATGAATTTATATATAGTCATGTCCATGGGAATACCCCTTTTAGCCAGGGCTAGATATCTTTTTCTCGACTTAAATTTCATAATAGAATGTCTGGAAATCTTAAGGAATTATCTATGTGTTCTTGAATGACCGATGAGTTACCTGTATGTAAAGTGCAGTATGGCCTGGATTGAGTTTCCACCTCCCATCTCAATATTGCCCTCGAAGCCAGGTAACAGAGGAATGACAATGAAGACGCGGAATTTTTTGGCTTGTCTGAAATGATAGATAATAGATTAACAGCAGTGGGGACAATCACTTCCCACGAGGGCAAAATTCTAGAATCTGTAGGCGGAGCATGGGTCTGTGGAGCACAAAACAGATTGAGCTCTTAGGTTGGCCAGTGCACGATGGAGCCCTGAGTGTCAGCCTGTCACTATCCTGTACCCAGAGTGTCAGCCTGTCACTACCCTGTACCCCAAGTGTCAGCCTGTCACTATCCTGTACCCCGAGTGTCAGCCTGTCACTACCCTGTACCCCAAGTGTCAGCCTGTCACTATCCTGTACCCCGAGTGTCAGCCTGTCACTACCCTGTACCCCAAGTGTCAGCCTGTCACTATCCTGTACCCCGAGTGTCAGCCTGTCACTATCCTGTACCCCAAGTGTCAGCCTGTCACTATCCTGTACCCCGAGTGTCAGCCTGTCACTATCCTGTACCCCAAGTGTCAGCCTGTCACTATCCTGTACCCCGAGTGTCAGTCTGTCATTACCCTGTACCCAGAGTGTCAGCCTGTCATTATCCTGTACCCCCAGTGTCAGCCTGTCATTATCCTGTACCCCAAGTGTCAGCCTGTCATTATCCTGTACCCCGAGTGTCAGCCTGTCATTATCCTGTACCCCAAGTATCAGCCTGTCATTATCCTGTACCCCAAGTGTCAGCCTGTCATTATCCCGTACCCCAAGTGTCAGCCTGTCATTATCCTGTACCCCAAGTGTCAGCCTGTCATTATCCTGTACCCCAAGTGTCAGCCTGTCATTATCCTGTACCCCGAGTGTCAGCGTGTCATTATCCTGTACCCCGAGTGTCAGCGTGTCATTATCCTGTACCCCAAGTGTCAGCCTGTCATTATCCTGTACCCCAAGTGTCAGTCTGTCATTATCCTGTACCCCAAGTGTCAGCCTGTCATTATCCTGTACCCCGAGTGTCAGTCTGTCACTATCCTGTACCCCAAGTATCAGCGTGTCATTATCCTGTACCCCAAGTGTCAGCCTGTCACTATCCTGTACCCCAAGTGTCAGCCTGTCATTATCCTGTACCCCGAGTGTCAGCCTGTCATTATCCTGTACCCCGAGTGTCAGCCTGTCATTATCCTGTACCCCGAGTGTCAGCCTGTCACTATCCTGTACCCCAAGTGTCAGCCTGTCATTATCCTGTACCCCGAGTGTCAGCCTGTCATTATCCTGTACCCCGAGTGTCAGCGTGTCATTATCCTGTACCCCAAGTGTCAGCGTGTCATTATCCTGTACCCCCAGTGTCAGCCTGTCATTATCCTGTACCCCAAGTGTCAGCCTGTCATTATCCTGTACCCCGAGTGTCAGCCTGTCATTATCCTGTACCCCGAGTGTCAGCGTGTCATTATCCTGTACCCCAAGTGTCAGCGTGTCATTATCCTGTACCCCCAGTGTCAGCCTGTCATTATCCTGTACCCCGAGTGTCAGCCTGTCATTATCCTGTACCCCAAGTGTCAGCCTGTCATTATCCTGTACCCCCAGTGTCAGCGTGTCATTATCCTGTACCCCAAGTGTCAGCCTGTCATTATCCTGTACCCCGAGTGTCAGCCTGTCATTATCCCGTACCCCAAGTGTCAGCCTGTCATTATCCTGTACCCCAAGTGTCAGCCTGTCACTATCCTGTACCCCAAGTGTCAGCCTGTCATTATCCTGTACCCCGAGTGTCAGCCTGTCATTATCCCGTACCCCAAGTGTCAGCCTGTCATTATCCTGTACCCCAAGTGTCAGCCTGTCACTATCCTGTACCCCAAGTGTCAGCCTGTCATTATCCTGTACCCCGAGTGTAAGTGTGTCATTATCCTGTACCTCCAGTGTCAGCCTGTCATTATCCTGTACCCCAAGTGTCAGCTGTCATTGTCCTGTACCCCAGGTGTCAGCTGTCATTGTCCTGTACCCCAAGTGTCAGCCTGTCATTATCCTGTACCCCAAGTGTCAGCCTGTCACTATCCTGTACCCCCAGTGTCAGCCTGTCATTATCCTGTACCCCGAGTGTCAGCCTGTCACTATCCTGTACCCCGAGTGTCAGCCTGTCATTATCCTGTATCCCAAGTGTCAGTGTGTCATTGACATATACACAAAGAGACATTTCCCAGTATGCCCTGGAGACCCCACAGGTTCACGGTCCCCTTACTTATGAGCCCAGAGTATTCGCTGTACGATGGCGTCTGCTATCATGTTCTGGATTGTTCTTCCATCTGTTGAACTGATGAAAAACTGGTTCTATGGAGAGAAAAAAAAGAAATTACTTTTTAATTCCTTGGCCTGACAGTTCTACAGCGGCCTGGTCCCAGAGGGCTCAGTGGACAATACCAGATCAGATGGATTACTCCTGACACGGTGGTCTGTTACAGGTGCCACAGTCAAACATAAAACATTTTTCAAGCAAATATAAAAAAAGTTTAATAATCTTGACTTTTTCTGACACCAAAGGAGTTAAATCATGAAACTCTGCAACTAGGTGGCGCTAACGGCACAGAGATAATGTATAAAGCCCCCAAATTTATATAAATGCGTAAAGAGCTCCACCACAGGTTCAATGGTGAGGTGAAGCAAGCAGCGGATATATTTGAATTAGGGGCCACCATTCACCAGGGGCCCCAAGGTTCTCCACCACAGCTACACCAGGAAGATGGTAAGAGGGAGCCACTTGTGGATTATATGGCATCTGATACAAGTACCCTTTAAGCAGGGTTAGGTATTTAGCTGTGGACTTAAGAAGCAGAGCAGGAGGGGACACGTAAGCAAAGACTTTCTTATTCTTCCTCGGCAGTAGAAGGTTTTTGTTTTGTCTCCAGGACAACCCCAGCTGTGAGTCACCGGTGCTAGGCCGGGCTGTAGCCACCAGTCTGAACAGTCGCAGAGAGGAAGTGGTTTGTGCTGTAGCGTACAATGTCTCCTGTCTACACCGGGTTGTGAGCGCTGGCAGGGCCAGGTGATAGAGCTCTATTACTACTGCCGGCTCCAGAACACAGTACTAGAGCTCTAATGTCACATACAGCTGAGAAAAGAGCACAACCCAGCTTTATAAAGGTCCTGATAGGTAAACTTACAGTACACGGATATTAGAATAGGTCATGGATGTGAATAGATCCCGGAAAAGCTGAGTGACAACACAGAGAAGATTTTATAGTCTTGTCTGATTGAAGGTTATAAAGAGTTGTAGAAATAAGTTTTAGACTATGAGGGACACACTATAGATATACGGAACATACTATGGATACACGGAACATACTATGGATACATGGAACTATGAGGGACACACTATAGATATACGGAACATACTATGGATACACGGAACATACTATGGATACACGGAACTATGAGGGACACACTATAGATATACGGAACATACTATGGATACACGGAACATACTATGGATATACGGAACATACTATGGATATACGGAACATACTATGGATACACGGAACATACTATGGATACACGGAACTATGAGGGACACACTATAGATATACAGAACACACTATAGATATACGGAACATACTATGGATATACGGAACATACTATGGATATACGGAACATACTATGGATACATGGAACTATGAGGGACACACTATAGATATACAGAACACACTATAGATATACGGAACATACTATGGATATACGGAACATACTATGGATATACGGAACATACTATGGATACACGGAACTATGAGGGACACACTATAGATATACGGAACATACTATGGATACACGGAACATACTATGGATACACGGAACTATGAGGGACACACTATAGATATACGGAACATACTATGGATACACGGAACATACTATGGATACACGGAACTATGAGGGACACACTATAGATATACAGAACACACTATAGATATACGGAACATACTATGGATACACGGGACTACGGGGCATACACTATAGATATACAGGACTATAAATATACAGAACATACTATATGGGACTACGGGGTATACACTATAGATATACGGAACATACTATGGATACACGGGACTACGGGGCATACACTATAGATATACAGAACACACTATAGATATACGGAACATACTATGGATACACGGAACATACTATGGATACACGGAACTATGAGGGACACACTATAGATATACAGAACACACTATGGATATACGGAACATACTATGGATACATGGAACTATGAGGGACACACTATAGATATACGGAACATACTATGGATACATGGAACTATGAGGGACACACTATAGATATACGGAACATACTATGGATATACGGAACATACTATGGATATACGGAACATACTATGGATACATGGAACTATGAGGGACACACTATAGATATACGGAACATACTATGGATATACGGAACATACTATGGATATACGGAACATACTATGGATACATGGAACTATGAGGGACACACTATAGATATACGGAACATACTATGGATATACGGAACATACTATGGATACATGGAACTATGAGGGACACACTATAGATATACGGAACATACTATGGATACATGGAACTATGAGGGACACACTATAGATATACGGAACATACTATGGATATACGGAACATACTATGGATACACGGAACTATGAGGGACACACTATAGATATACAGAACACACTATAGATATACGGAACATACTATGGATACACGGGACTATGGGGCATACACTATAGATATACAGGACTATAAATATACAGAACATACTATATGGGACTACGGGGTATACACTATAGATATACAGAACATACTATAGATACATGGGACTATGGGGGGTGCTGGACATAATATAGATATACCGGATTATATATATGCTAGACCTACAATAAATATTAGGGACTGTATACTGTGTATAAACAACAACAGGGAATGCTAGACATGCTGCAGGTACACAGGCCCACAGAACAATATACTGGACTATAGATATATTGGACTATGGGGGGGGGGGATTGTTCCTTACTATACACCATGTAGATGCTGCAGAACCTCTTAGAATAACTGATGTGTGATTACACCATTGTATCCAGGCTGGTATTGCTCTCACCTCTATGTACACGTAGTGCTCAGCGCTGGATATACAGTGCAGGTAAGCATTGAGGATGGAGCATTCATTACAGCCGGCCGACCAGCGATCCACGGAGCGCAGCAACTGCACAAAAAGTGTGAATAATACCGATTATTGAGGTTTTTACTAAAATCTGCTTCACTGTGGACAAAAGTGCATTTCATGTTAATAAAGTTATGCACAGTGTCACACACACACACACACACACACACACAGTCACACACACACAGTCACAGTCTGACAGAGAAGACTGAGAACACTGGCAGACATGTCTTCTACTGAGGCGCACAGACCTGCTGAGGTGTTCTTTGTCATCATTACTTTATAGCACTCCTGAATATACTACATGTCTGAACAGTGTCCTCAATAATCCACTGCTCACAGGCTACGGGGCAAGGACTACAGCGAATTCACCAGAAGAAAAGATGGCCGCCGGGAGCAATCCTGTCTCAGCGCCAAACCTCACCAACCAATCCTTGAAATTATAAAAGAGAAGCATGAAAATAGACACCGGAGCCGCGGCCGTATCCGCTACCAGAGGATAGAGAAGGATGTGAGATCTCCTCAGTATAGAGGATGGTCAGACCTGCAAAGGAAATGTGCGAGAAGCTACAGAAAGTGCACGAAGGAAGAAATATCAGCAACACGCTCTATTTAACCCCTTCCCAACATCCACCGTACTATTATCACAGCAGACTCTGAACGCCAGCATTAACCCTTTAGCTGCCTTGGTCAAACATGACTGAGACCTCTATTTACCAGGGGTGCGTGTGCGACGCCATGTAAGTTAAGATTACTGTCCCCTGGAACAAGATCTGGTGGCGATCTGTTGCCTTGACAACCATGAACTGATCAAAGGATCCCAGCCCTGTCTTCAGCTCATTACTCAAAATAATTTTGTGGATTTTGCAATATACTTCAATGTATTAGCATTGCAGTATATTGTACTAGTGATCACAACCCCTAGGGTTTGAGCCCATTGGGGTGCTAAAAGTAAAATAAATAAATGTTCATGAGGCATCCCCACATCTGAAAACACCTAAGCTACAAATATATAAAAATATTTTCCCACAGCAGGAAAAAAACCCAAAACAAATCAAGATGGCCGAACCGCTTATTTTTCGCAGTTTCACCTCCGAAATTTTTTTTTAATAAAACGTGATTACTTAGTGGTTGTCCAGAAAGCCATGACAGGCTATGACTACACTAGATACACAGCCAGAGGAGCTCACATTAGAGGATGTTGAGGTGAGCTTGTGGATGAGAATAAGCGAAAAACTGAGCACGCAAGCCGCCTTGTACATTAATTATCTGCATAAAAAAGTTGTAAAGTTTTTGCACAAAAATTTGGGACTTTTTTTTTCTTCGTCATGAAAACAACTTATTTACAGTAAAGACAAGGGACATGTAGAAGGAAGTATCAAAGATGAATGTCCCAGCCGAAAAGCTTGGACATAGAGACCACAGATAATGGTATTACAATTAGTCAATGCAGTCAGAAGATAAAAAGGACCAGCTGTCTTAAAGGGAAGATAAAGATATCATTTACCGAAACCAGCACGTCCGCAAGACTCGATATATAAACACGAAAGTGGCCGAATGATACAACAGTATAAAGTAGATACTAACTCACTTCTAGATACACAATCGACCACTTGTTTCATAGCAAAGACTCCAGTGAAACTTGAGAAGTACTTTGCGGAAGTTTATAACAAATCTGGGAGAATCGGAGATGCTACACGCCGGTGATGGGACAGAATACACAAGTGGTAAGACAGAAGACATTTTATAGGGGAAGCGAATTGCCTACCAGACCTCCATATCCTACAACTCGGAACAGAATGGTGTCGCATTACCAAAGAAAATAAAAATAAAGAAAAAGCTGCCTGCACTCACCGAAACGTCACTCACATAAGTCACCTGTGACGTCCCGTGTCCTTTACTTAGGCCATTGATTGGCCTCAGCGGTCATGTGCAGTGAGGACTTCTGCCAGAACAAGCCCCAAGATGCTGCTGGACTGGACAGTGGTGGAAGACCCCGGAGCAACGGGGACTGGAGAGTAGGGGTATAAATAAAAGGTACAATTGCCCCGCTTAAAAAAAAAAAAAAAATTGGAAATTGAAAATATTAGAGGACCTTTCATTTCCTCAGGCACATGCGGTTTTATATACCGATAGAAAGCAGACAGGGCAAAGATGCTTATAAGAAGTGACGCCGATCATAGTCATACATAATATGTGTAGCTGAGAATGACTGACTTGTCTATGTCGATCATGTGACTAGAGCTCACCAAAAAGAATTTACAAATTTAGGTAAAGTTTTGAATCAACATTTTGAAACAAAAGGACTTTGAAACTGTCACATATCATATGGGGATCCAGAGAGAGGAAGATGGGAGTTTTCTTATCAACCTGAGTGATAAAGTCATCACAGTCCTCAACCGGTCAAGATGTCAGAAGCCAAAGGTGCGTCAAAACTAACAGATCCATATTGCTTAAAGATGGAAGTAGAGGATTACAGACGGGCAAATCTGTAGATCTGTTTCGGGTTCGGCCGAAAGATTTGTTTTGGGTTGAGTAAGTTAGTCACGAAAAAGAAGTGAAACTATTACACTCTGGGGTCTCTTCAGACTCTATAGTATAATAAGTGGAGGCCCAGGGAAGGTGAACAAAATAATAAAACAGTTATATTCGCCTTCCTTCACCTTTTCCAGGCATCCCCGCGGCTTTGTCGCTCCCTTGGGTCCTCTTTCGTGCATCTCATGTGACAGCTGAGGCCCAATCACAGGTCCCACGGGTGCCCCCAGGGCACGTGATCTCACCCACGAGGCTGAATGAGGACCCCCAAGGGAGACCCAAAGTATAAATAGTTTCACTTCCAGTTCACAAGTGACGAACCCCTAAAGTTTTTTGGGATGCTTTTATATACAGCAACCACAACAATCCCCGTCACGCCAATGAGAATTGAACACAGTTAACAGCCTTACATCTTAAGACGACTAAAAACATTTGCAAAAGGATATCTGAAACTCATAGGTCATGTGGACGCCGACTGGGCTGGAGATGTACAGGAAGTGATTGCGTCTTCAAATTAGGAGAAATTCCAATTTTTTGACCCAGCAGAAAGTAAGTAAATAATCACTGCACATCATCTAGAGAAGCAGAATACATCTCTGAACTGTATCCCACTGTAAGAGGATCTTGGGGATTCAAAAAAGCCACCAACTATGATTCTTGAAGACAACCAAGGATGTAAAACTTGCCAGCAGTGAAAAAAAGAGAAATTCCAGGACTAAAGCGCATTGATGTCAAACCTGCACGATGTAGTATAAAATGGCGTCATTGAGTTTGTTTACTGTGTCTCTGCCAATATAATAGCTGACACCTTGAGAAAGCCGCTACCAGGAGCCAAGACTGAAGATTTCAGGAGCACGATGCGATTCACTGGATAAGTAGTTGTTGAGTGGGGGGTGTTGGAATAATAGGAGTTATTAAGGTTATTACAAGAACTACTTCACTGTGTATAAAAGTGCTGGTCTCTAGGAAGGGTGCCAAGTAGAGATGAGCCAACCGGTTTGGAATGAACTGGATTCGTCTTCAATCTTAGAAAAGTTTTGAGTTCTACCTGAACCCAAAAGTATGGGGGTTCGTCACCCATGAGCCACTATTATACTTCAGATTCTCTTTGCAGACCAGAGTATAATAAGTGGAGGCCCAGGGGAGGTGCAGAAACAAACACTTATATCCAACTCTCCTGGGCATCCTTACAGAGTCCAGAGGCAACCTCAGGGTCCTCTTCCGAACTCTTTCAGTCTCTTCACATTGGGCCTCAGTAAACACATGGGGCATGCTGACATCATGACGTTTTCAGGATCAGTGGGGCTCTCAGTGATCAGAATCCCACCGATCAGAAAGTCATAGGATAGAGCGTGAATGTTCTTTGCAGCATAAACCCTTCAATATAAGCCTCCGACCAGAACAGTGCAGAATGCAGATAGCATAGATGTAACACACCTCCGAGGCTACATCTATATTGCAGGCACATATATATATTGGTGTTACAGTGGTAGAGACTGCTTTATACATTTGCATATTGTGCTACTGGGCCTTATTCACACGTCATTGTTTTGGTCAGGGATTTGCATCAGTGATTGTAAGCCAGAACAAGGATTGGAGACCACACAGACTATTTGCGTTTTCATCCTGCTTCTGGTTTTGGCTCACAATCACTGATGTAAATCACCAACGTGTGAATAACGCCTTACCCTCTCCTCGCTTAGAAGTGAGGGTGATCTGCATCTCCAGCTCTATGGGAGTCCAGAATCCAGGCAGCAGTCCTGTCACTGCACACACTTACACTCACACTCTGCACAGTACCACACACACACAGAGCACACACTCACACGCTGCATAGTACCGCACCTGCACACTGGCGCTGTGGCATCCTGGTACTGTGTACTGATATCTCTCGGATGTAGAAAGCGATTTAGGAAGCAAATATGGATATTCTGGCCCTTTATATTTTCTTGTCTACAAAAATAAAACAAAGGGTTTATAAGTAATATCGATAGACAATAATTCAATGGAAATGATATATACACACACACACACACACACACACACACACTATTTATTGCCTTTCTAACCTTGTTGATGTTCCACCTCTGGATGAAATGTCGAGAGGCATCTCGAGCTGCTTTCCCATGAATCACTGCACCAATGTCCCTCCATGGCATTCGAGGATTCTTCATCCGATCAATGAAATCTGGAAAAATATAGAAAACAGAAGGGAGCTATGAGTCTGCTCCTCCTCCTATAGGGTGATACAGACAGAAGGGAGCTATGAGTCTGCCCCTCCTCCTATAGGGTGATACAGACAGAAGGGAGCTATGAGTCTGCTCCTCCTCCTATAGGGCGATACAGACAGAAGGGAGCTATGAGTCTGCTCCTCCTCCTATAGGGTGATACAGACAGAAGGGAGCTATGAGTCTGCTCCTCCTCCTATAGGGCGATACAGACAGAAGGGAGCTATGAGTCTGCCCCTCCTCCTATAGGGTGATACAGACAGAAGGGAGCTATGAGTCTGCTCCTCCTCCTATAGGGCGATACAGACAGAAGGGAGCTATGAGTCTGCTCCTCCTCCTATATAGGGTGATACAGACAGAAGGGAGCTATGAGTCTGCCCCTCCTCCTATAGGGTGACATATACAGAAGGGAGCTATGAGTCTGCCCCTCCTCCTATAGGGTGATACAGACAGAAGGGAGCTATGAGTCTGCCCCTCCTCCTATAGGGCGATACAGACAGAAGGGAGCTATGAGTCTGCTCCTCCTCCTATAGGGTGATACAGACAGAAGGGAGCTATGAGTCTGCCCCTCCTCCAATAGGGTGATACAGACAGAAGGGAGCTATGAGTCTGCCCCTCCTCCTATAGGGTGATACAGACAGAAGGGAGCTATGAGTCTGCTCCTCCCCCCTATAGGGTGATACAGACAGAAGGGAGCTATGAGTCTGCTCCTCCTCCTAAAGGGTGATACAGACAGAAGGGAGCTATGAGTCTGCCCCTCCTCCTATAGGGTGATACATACAGAAGGGAGCTATGAGTCTGCTCCTCCTCCTATAGGGCGATACAGACAGAAGGGAGCTATGAGTCTGCTCCTCCTCCTAAAGGGTGATACAGACAGAAGGGAGCTATGAGTCTGCTCCTCCTCCTATAGGGCGATACAGACAGAAGGGAGCTATGAGTCTGCCCCTCCTCCTATAGGGCGATACAGACAGAAGGGAGCTATGAGCATGCTCCTCCTCCTCCTCCTATAGGGTGATACAGACAGAAGGGAGCTATGAGTCTGCTCCTCCTCCTATAGGGTGATACAGACAGAAGGGAGCTATGAGCATGCTCCTCCTCCTCCTCCTATAGGGTGATACAGACAGAAGGGAGCTATGAGTCTGCTCCTCCTCCTATAGGGAGCTATGAGTCTGCCCCTCCTCCTATAGGGTGACACAGACAGAAGGGAGCTATGAGTCTGCCCCTCCTCCTATAGGGTGATACAGACACAGGGGAGCTATGAGTCTGCCCCTCCTCCTATAGGGTGATACAGACAGAAGGGAGCTATGAGTCTGCCCCTCCTCCTATAGGGTGATACAGACACAGGGGAGCTATGAGTCTGCCCCTCCTCCTATAGGGTGACACAGACAGAAGGGAGCTATGAGTCTGCCCCTCCTCCTATAGGGTGATACAGACAGAAGGGAGCTATGAGTCTGCTCCTCCTCCTATAGGGCGATACAGACAGAAGGGAGCTATGAGTCTGCTCCTCCTCCTATAGGGAGCTATGAGTCTGCCCCTCCTCCTATAGGGTGATACAGAAGGGAGCTATGAGTCTGCCCCTCCTCCTATAGGGTGATACAGAAGGGAGCTATGAGTCTGCCCCTCCTCCTATAGGGCGATACAGACAGAAGGGAGCTATGAGTCTGCCCCTCCTCCTATAGGGTGATACAGACAGAAGGGAGCTATGAGTCTGCCCCTCCTCCTATAGGGCGATACAGACAGAAGGGAGCTATGAGTCTGCTCCTCCTCCTATAGGGCGATACAGACAGAAGGGAGCTATGAGTCTGCCCCTCCTCCTATAGGGTGTATACAGACAGAAGGGAGCTATGAGTCTGCCCCTCCTCCTATAGGGTGTATACAGACAGAAGGGAGCTATGAGTCTGCCCCTCCTCCTATAGGGTGTATACAGACAGAAGGGAGCTATGAGTCTGCCCCTCCTCCTATAGGGTGATACAGACAGAAGGGAGCTGTGAGTCTGCCCCTCCTCCTATAGGGTGTATACAGACAGAAGGGAGCTATGAGTCTGCCCCTCCTCCTATAGGGTGTATACAGACAGAAGGGAGCTATGAGTCTGCCCCTCCTCCTATAGGGTGATACAGACAGAAGGGAGCTGTGAGTCTGCCCCTCCTCCTATAGGGCGATACAGACGGAAGGGAGCTATGAGTCTGCTCCACCTCCTATAGGGAGATACAGACAGAAGGGAGCTATGAGTCTGCCCCTCCTCCTATAGGGTGATACAGACACAGGGGAGCTATGAGTCTGCTCCTCCTCCTATAGGGTGAAGACTGAAATGCTTGTCATGTTCTGTATTCTTACCCTCAAATGGTTTGTCCAGTTGTACCCAGTCTTTAAGGATAAGATTACTGTAGTCTTTGCCCATCCAGGTATGACACACTGTATTCGGGTCCTCTGTAAGATGGTCGGCAGCTGGGGTTCCATTCTGGTGAGAGACAGCGGGAGCCCACCTTAACGGAGCAGGGAGACAACCAACAAGAGGACAGACAGTGAAAGAGAAGAGAGATCAGAGAAAGGGAGGAGACATGGAAGGTTATATGACGTTACTGGGGGTATCATTAGAGGTTATGTGGGGGGTAAAAGTAATAAGAGGGGTTATATTCAGTAAAAAGTACCAGGAGAAATTATATTGAGGAAGGAGTGATAGGAACATACAGAAGAGCACCGGGGGCAGTTATATGGAGTATTAGGAGTTATGGGGTCATAATGGAGTAATAGAAGTCATGTCACACACTATTATGGTAGACCACTGACTCAGAAGAGAAGGAACAGTAACATATTGGGCCAAGGGCTCTCCAGTTGGATTGGTACCTTCTGCTGTTTCTCTGTAGATCCCATATCACACAATCGGTAATCATGATCATCCCATCGCCCATAAGCCAAGTCTAAACCACCCAGAAACACAACAGATTGGTCAATGGCCACCATCTTCTCATGGTGAGCCCAGAGGAAGACTATGGAAGACAAGTGATCCGGGTGGCGCATCACCTGAAAGACAAAAAGAGATGAGGCAATCCCAATACTTTCCATGCTCATATCATACAAATGGACCTGGGTTCCCACCTTGATATTGGGGTGCAGAAGCATTAAGGCTCTCTTGCTGTATCCACTATTAATACCTAGCGCCATTTCCACCTCCTTAAAGAGTAGGACACAAACTCGTACACCGGCCTCCTGCAATACAGACAGAAGGGAAACCATCATCAGAACTGTACATTACTACAAGTTTCAATGGAATTGATAGGACTTGACCCAGAAGATCTATGTGATGGCCCTGAAGAGCCTTGAGGAAGATGTTCTACCCAACTATAGAGTCCTACATAATGTTTTCGAGACCAGGGCCGTTCAATACATCATATCCCTAGGCCCATTTTCAGGAGTCTCTTCTACCTATATTATATTCAACGTTATATATTATCCTTCTATACAAAATGATCATCAATGAATCACCATCTATGATCCCCTCCTACTCTGGTGTAGACCCTACTGCTACTCACCACCATAAATACTCTAACACCATAAATGCATTGATGTTGATCAATATATTAACTGTGGCTGGAGGAGATGGAAACCTTTAGTACTGACCGCTTTACGCTTCAGGATAATGTCCAGTCTAAAGTCGTCATTGAACGCTGGTCGCTTCAGATGGACTTCTGGGCTGAGCCTACACATGTGAAGATATAAGGAAAAAACATCATATCAGAGCTTGTAGATGTCACTGGTCTACAGATGACATGTTCATGTATACCCAAGATGTTCTTCATATATAGTACTAGGCAGGTGGATCGCCAAGCCAAAGAGGAGATCTGCTTCCTCACAGACATCAATCGTCTAGAACAAAATAGTTCTTGTAGAGTCCGTTAAGATGTTGTTGACTACCATAATCTATTTTACAGCTCCCGCCTGTGGCCTACAGCACTCCGTCTGATCAAAATTTTTGGTTAAGGCTGAATGTAAGATAAGATAATATAAAATAAGGAGACCCACACTATAGGTTTTTTTTTTTTTAAGTAATGGTCAGAGAATTCTTACTAGAAATCTACTTAACCAAAAGTTTCTGGAGGCACAACATAGGACCTCCTACAAACTGTTTCTGTAAGTCATCAATGAGCTTTGTAATCTTTATACCAATTCTGTAGATACAAACTGACCACCACATAATAGAGGAAGATTTTAGCCCCACATAAACACTATTGAGGTCTCCAAATTCTAGAGTAGTTGCATAGATGTTCTAGGTAGTCATAACATCATCGTCAACCCTACTGTGATATTGTCCATAAAGAGTGGAGCTCCTAGGCCCTAAAGAAAAAACTTGTATGACAGAATTTTGACTAATAATTTATAGTGGCATCCCAAAGAGTTTGTTTGTTTGTTTGTTTGTTTGTTTGAGTTGGAAGGGACCTCAAGGGCCATCGAGTCCAACCCCCTGCAAAAGCAGGAATTCCTAAAACATCCCAGCTATATACCTATCCAGTTTCCGCTTGAAGATTTCAATTGATGAAGAACTCACCACCTCCCGTGGCAGCCTATTCCACTCTCTCACTACCCTTACTGTTAGAAAGTTTTTCCTAATGTCTAATCTGAATCTCCTTCCCCTTAGTTTCATCCCATTACTTCTCGTGCTTCCTTCTGCTAATGAGAATAGGGTAGATCCCTCTGCAAGGTTGTCTACAAGGCTGTCCCCCATGGATGAACATCATGCAATCCTCGTGGTCAGTCCTCATGACTGGACCATCATCCTACTGTGCTCTACATATCCTATAGTATGCCACAAGCTATCCCACAGCCCAAGCTTACCACCAGTCAGTGATGAAGATTTCCTCTCGAGCTTGCATTAGTGCATCAGCAACAGCAGCAAAATAACTGGAACCATTAACAAACCTGGTGGAAGAGGGAACAAGAAATCAACAAAACAATGGATAAAGGATGGACCTAAAATGAGGAAGAAAAGAGTGGGGATCTATCCTCACCACTTCACTTGGGTTTTATCCCTCACCGGAGCATGTGCATCAAACCGATGAAGACTCAGAAAGTCCTTCCCATGTTCCTCAGCGATCTGCGTGATCTGCTGCTTCCACCAGCGAGCCTGGCGATACCCACTGAACTTCAGGTACAGCGTCCTGTAATGTTTACGAGAAAGTGTTGGAGAGAATGAGACACAAAAAGTTGTAGATCACAACTAGTTTGTTAGTTGGTGGACGGTACTTGTGTCACCCTCAAATACATTGATGATGAGTACCTCAACCGTTTCAGCACTAGTCTTTGGTGACTCTTAGTCACTGTCAAAAACTTTTGCATAGTCCTGTGTCAGGCTGCTGCATTAAAGCGTCGTATTATTTTTACATTGGGAGCGCTGGAGTCCTAGGTTTGAATCCAGCCAAGGACAACATCTGCAAGGAGTTTATATGTTCTCCCTGTGTTTGCGTGGGTTTACTCTGGGTACTCTGGTTTCCTCCCACACCCTAAAGATATACTGATAGGGAATTTAGAATGTGAGCTCTATATGGGACAATGTTGACAGTATCTGAAAAGCACTGCGGAATATGATGGCGCTATATAAGTAAGCTATGTATATCTTTAAAGAGGACCTTTCACCATTTCCACCAACTCAAGCTCTTTCCATCATTTAATAGGCTCCTCCCCAACGGTTCCAGCTCAGTTGAAATTATTTCTCTAGTCCCCACCGTTCCAGAGCAGTCAGAGCTTCTCTTTTCAGTGCCTGATATACTAAACTAGACTCCCTAATATCAAGGGGGTGGTGTCAGGCAGGAGATGACGACAAGGGGTGTGACTCAGCACTTACACTGTCTGCCTCTGATTGGAGCTCTAAGTCACACCCCTTGTCTGCTCCTGTCTGACACCACCCGCTTGCCATTAGGGAGTCTAGTTAACCTATCTAGCCGTGAAACTAACTGCACTAATTGCTCAGGAATGGTGGAGGCTAGAGAAAAAAAAATCCAGAATCAGTGACATGACAACTATTAAGGGATGCAAACTGGAGATGGTGGCGACTCTCTTTAAGTGACCAGGTGACCAAAGGCAACTCTCTTAGAATTTAAGATAGTTGGCAGTGGTAACAACTTCCTGTTGCAGTAAGAACTGCAGCTCTGGAGTGTATACTGCTGTACTTTGAAGTGAAATGATGTAAGGCCTATGAGATAGTGACAATTCATGACTATGTGGATAATTTTTATTATTTTGTCACCCATATGACACATGTAGCTGCTGGAGTATAATAATTTTTTCTATGCCCTGTTCCATGTCCTTAATAGGAAAATACTAGATTTTTTCTCAGTGCTGTCAGAGGGGGGGGTTACACACTATTTATAGACACCCTTATCGAGAAGATATTATGGGAATAAGGACACCATTTCATAGACTACATGGACTGTTCAAGGTCACATTACTGAGATTAAGAAGGTCACTTGAATTACCGAGCTAAATAAAATGTATTATGGGAAGGAAGCCGCCCCCCTTCCCCCAGTGCAGAGGGTCTTGGCAGTGACTGGGAGCAGGGATGGGCTGAAACACAAAGAAGAGAGCAGTCATTTTATTCCTGCAGATTTCATCCAGTAATTCACACAGGAGAGCGCTCTCCAGCCTTTGGCACTACAGCTGTAAGCTATAAAACTTTCTGCCTGCTGGAAGTTATAGTATTGCAACAGATGGAGAGCCACAGTGTAGAGACCCCTGCGCTAGGTTCATCTAAAGTACTCCCTGACAGCCCTGAGGGTCTCAGCCTGCGGAAGACTAAAAAAAAAAAAACCAAACAAACAAAAACAACACAACACTAAAACGTTAGAGCTGTGGCATGTTGTAAACTCCCATTATAAGTGTTATAACAAAGCTGGTCATTCAATGGACCATTAGTCCCAAGTCTTCTACCTTTGGTTGCTTCGAACGCTGACCCCATACTTGGTCTCTGTCGCTTTTTTGCCAATTTCAGTTTCGAATACGGGATCAAAGAGAAGAACAAAGGAAATTTCTCCGGAGTCTGGTTTTATGTAGAGAAGGAAGGAATCTTTTACCACAAACCACCTGAAGAAGACAGAGAGGACACAGTCTACTCAACATGGTCACCACAAAACACGACAAGAGCGTAGTAAGACCATAAAACATAAAGAAGAGAACAGTAACAATACACAATATAAAAACACAGTAATACTATACACTAGAACACTATACAATACAATAACAGTAAGACCATACAATGTAAGAAGACACTGCCAAAATCTTGTACAGAAGAAGACTTAGAGGTGGAAGAAACTCACCATGCAGAGTGATGGATCGAGAGAAGAAGAAGTGAAATCGGAATGGAAGGGACAGCATTGAAGAAAAAAAAAAAAGCATATACAGTATAGGGGGGTAAATGGCACAGAAGTCTCCTCCACCAGTTTAGTAGAGATGAAGGTCTTTGGTCCATACGGATAAGGACTGGACTGAGCAGATAAACCCCAAGATCTCAAGGATAGATTGAGACAAAAGAAAGGACCTTGACATCAATCTATAAAGGCTGATGTTACTGGATCACCGACTGAATGACAACATGTTCTGTTCTGCCCAGAGGTTTTACCTTTTTGACCAACGGTAACAGATCTGGTGATGGCCGAAGCAATTGATACCTTGAACTCGATGACCCCCGGATCTCTTCAATATAAAACCTTCTCTAAAAGATGAAGAAATGTAGAAAAGGACAGACAATAAGAAGTGCAACGATAAGAGGATAGCAAATGTAATCTTAGAAGGTCCAAAAAATGTATTGAGTACCATGCTAAAAAGTTTTAGGCAGGTGTGCTAAAAATGCTGCAAAGTAAAAATTGGTTTCAGAAATTGTAGGGTTAATAGTTTATTTTTTTTGTCAATTAACAAAATGAAGTGAACTAAGAAAAGAGAAATGTAAATCCCATCAATACTTGGTGTGACCTTTGTCTGCAAGTGTACCAAGAAGAATTGTTAGAAGGCAGTTTTGAAGGACCAAGGCAGGGAGGTTGTTTGCGCCATCTTGGAGAACTAAGCACAGATCTTCTGTGGATGTAGCTTTGGTCCAGTCCTTCTGTCTCTTCATGTCATCCCAGACAGACTGGATGATGCTGAGATTAGTGGGGGTCATATCATTACTTCAATGATTTCTCCTCCAAAAGGCAAAGGTCAAGTCTTACGTTGCAGCATGTTTCCACACCGGCCTTTTCTTAACAGCACAATGGCACTTTGACACTTGGGGGGGTCAGGACAATGGCGTCCTGACACTTGGGGAGGACGACACCAACTTACAAAATTAATACTTACAATCCTTTAATACCAAGGTCTATAATGAAGGAGAGACGACTGACCTCCAGAAACTCCATCTGTAAGACAAAAATGCCTGAAGTCAGGTGAGGACATAAGACCCAGACAATCATCATATCCTTCTACAGACCAGACACGCCAACCTAGAATTATAGAGGTGTGGTTGCCTAATTATGTGTTTGCCTATCCTTCTATACTGTAGAACCTAAGGCACTTGAGTTTGATCAAAATATTACCATGTATAGCTAACATCCTTCTATGGTGTACACCTCCACCACCACATTCTCTTGAGAGGGAAAAGTAATGAATCACCGAACACTGCAAGTCTCTTCCTACACTGTAGAAATATCTGGGGATGGAGCAATCCTTCTAGTGAGGACTTTTCTACACAATAGTAGAGCTCATGTAGCTTAAGTTATTCTAGCTTCTGTACAGAAAACAGATCATGGCCATTTCATGACAACAGATGAAATATCTCAGGAGGCTTCGTCAGTGGAGGAGAAACTCCCACCAACTGCTTAAGGAGGACAATTTCTCTCAGGTTTTATACATTAAGCAACCATGTCGGCATAGGGGTTGGCAAAGCTGTGCTCATCTCAGGCTTCTCTTACCATGGCATGGTAGTTTCGGTAGAAGGACTTGGCCAGTAGCACATTGAGGTATTCTACAAGGTACTTCTGCAAAACAAGACGTTCACTTATGTGTAATTTAGTAAAACAAAGGAAAAAAAAAACATATATAATAACTCAGATGACCGTGTCGCTAGGCCTTCAATGTGTGATGTTGTCTGCTAAGCTGGTGTATCGAGCTCTAAAAAAAAAATGCAAACCTGTTTACTTGAGGTCCGTCGCGAAGACTCTCCAGAAGCATGAGGCAGGGAGGGCATTTCTTCAGTTGTGGTATCAACTCTAGAACGTGTCACGTGAAACCTGGAGAAAAAGGACAAATAAGAACCTCAAAATGATGAACCTTCACATCTAAGATACTTAGGTACATGGATTTGTGGAGAGCTGAGGGTGGAGAAGTTTCTTGAGATTGGGAGTGGGGTGTAGAACATTCAAAAGTCTTGGTCATGTAGCCAAAAACCTGATGGTAACAATCAGAGACTGAGGTTATAAGCTACGACAAGGACTTGGTCAATGACCCATCGAAGGACACTATACCAAGAGCCAAGTTGATAAGAGGGTTTGAGCCACAATTGCAAATAATGGACAGCCTTTGAGGAGAACTAATGACTAAAGCATGGCCGCCAACTGGTTATTGAGATGGAGATATGACCAGAAGACATACAGTATGTGTCCCATGGACATTCTCAAGGGCCATCACAAGACCCAAATCCCTTCCACCAGAAATCATAGAACATATTTTCTTACCGGGAAAGTGGGTTTAGAGGAAGAAGAGAGACGAATATCTTATGTCTGAGAAGATCACGGTGAAGTTCCTGGAATTGTTTGAACTTCTTCTTGATGACCCATTGGAAGGGACCGTGTGTCAGGACGAGAGAGTATAAAGTGCTGGACCGGACCTGATATAAAGAAGAGGATGATACATTACATCAGAAACATCTATATACTGTCTATATGTACCCATTATACTGGCCACTGTCTGCAAATTCCTAGCTCCCTTCTGTCTGTATCACCCTATAGGAGGAGGGGCAGACTCATAGCTCCCTTCTGTATCGCCCTATAGGAGGAGGAGCAGACTCATAGCTCCCTTCTGTCTGTATCACCCTATAGGAGGAGGGGCAGACTCATAGCTCCCTTCTGTCTGTATCACCCTATAGGAGGAGGAGCAGACTCATAGCTCCCTTCTGTCTGTATCACCCTATAGGAGGAGGAGCAGACTCATAGCTCCCTTCTGTCTGTATCACCCTATAGGAGGAGGGGCAGACTCATAGCTCCCTTCTGTCTGTATCGCCCTATAGGAGGAGGAGCAGACTCATAGCTCCCTTCTCTCTGTATCACCCTATAGGAGGAGGGGCAGACTCATAGCTCCCTTCTGTCTGTATCACCCTATAGGAGGAGGGGCAGACTCATAGCTCCCTTCTGTCTGTATCGCCCTATAGGAGGAGGGGCAGACTCATAGCTCCCTTCTGTCTGTATCACCCTATAGGAGGAGGGGCAGACTCATAGCTCCCTTCTGTCTGTATCACCCTATAGGAGGAGGGGCAGACTCATAGCTCCCTTCTGTATCACCCTATAGGAGGAGGAGCAGACTCATAGCTCCCTTCTGTCTGTATCACCCTATAGGAGGAGGGGCAGACTCATAGCTCCCTTCTGTCTGTATCGCCCTATAGGAGGAGGGGCAGACTCACAGCTCCCTTCTGTCTGTATCACCCTATAGGAGGAGGAGCAGACTCATAGCTCCCTTCTGTCTGTATCACCCTATAGGAGGAGGGGCAGACTCATAGCTCCCTTCTGTCTGTATACACCCTATAGGAGGAGGAGCAGACTCATAGCTCCCTTCTGTCTGTATCGCCCTATAGGAGGAGGGGCAGACTCATAACTCCCTTCTGTCTGTATCGCCCTATAGGAGGAGGAGCAGACTCATAGCTCCCTTCTGTCTGTATACACCCTATAGGAGGAGGAGCAGACTCATAGCTCCCTTCTGTCTGTATCGCCCTATAGGAGGGGCAGACTCATAGCTCCCTTCTGTCTGTATCGCCCTATAGGAGGAGGAGCAGACTCATAGCTCCCTTCTGTCTGTATCGCCCTATAGGAGGAGGGGCAGACTCATAGCTCCCTTCTGTCTGTATCACCCTATAGGAGGAGGAGCAGACTCATAGCTCCCTTCCGTCTGTATCGCCCTATAGGAGGAGGGGCAGACTCATAGCTCCCTTCCGTCTGTATCGCCCTATAGGAGGAGGAGCAGACTCATAGCTCCCTTCTGTCTGTATCGCCCTATAGGAGGAGGGGCAGACTCATAGCTCCCTTCTGTCTGTATCACCCTATAGGAGGAGGGGCAGACTCATAGCTCCCTTCTGTCTGTATCACCCTATAGGAGGAGGAGCAGACTCATAGCTCCCTTCTGTCTGTATCACCCTATAGGAGGAGGAGCAGACTCATAGCTCCCTTCTGTCTGTATCACCCTATAGGAGGAGGAGCAGACTCATAGCTCCCTTCTGTCTGTATCACCCTATAGGAGGAGGGGCAGACTCATAGCTCCCTTCTGTCTGTATCGCCCTATAGGAGGAGGGGCAGACTCATAGCTCCCTTCTGTCTGTATCACCCTATAGGAGGAGGAGCAGACTCATAGCTCCCTTCTGTCTGTATCGCCCTATAGGAGGAGGGGCAGACTCATAGCTCCCTTCTGTCTGTATCGCCCTATAGGAGGAGGGGCAGACTCATAGCTCCCTTCTGTCTGTATCACCCTATAGGAGGAGGAGCAGACTCATAGCTCCCTTCTGTCTGTATCACCCTATAGGAGGAGGGGCAGACTCATAGCTCCCTTCTGTCTGTATCGCCCTATAGGAGGAGGAGCAGACTCATAGCTCCCTTCTGTCTGTATCGCCCTATAGGAGGAGGGGCAGACTCATAGCTCCCTTCTGTCTGTATCACCCTATAGGGGGAGGAGCAGACTCATAGCTCCCTTCTGTCTGTATCACCCTATAGGAGGAGGAGCAGACTCATAGCTCCCTTCTGTCTGTATCACCCTATAGGAGGAGGGGCAGACTCATAGCTCCCTTCTGTCTGTATCGCCCTATAGGAGGAGGAGCAAACTCATAGCTCCCTTCTGTCTGTATCACCCTATAGGAGGAGGGGCAGACTCATAGCTCCCTTCTGTATCACCCTATAGGAGGAGGAGCAGACTCATAGCTCCCTTCTGTCTGTATCACCCTATAGGAGGAGGAGCAGACTCATAGCTCCCTTCTGTCTGTATCACCCTATAGGAGGAGGGGCAGACTCATAGCTCCCTTCTGTCTGTATCGCCCTATAGGAGGAGGAGCAGACTCATAGCTCCCTTCTGTCTGTATCACCCTATAGGAGGAGGGGCAGACTCATAGCTCCCTTCTGTATCACCCTATAGGAGGAGGAGCAGACTCATAGCTCCCTTCTGTCTGTATCACCCTATAGGAGGAGGGGCAGACTCATAGCTCCCTTCCGTCTGTATCGCCCTATAGGAGGAGGAGCAGACTCATAGCTCCCTTCTGTCTGTATCGCCCTATAGGAGGAGGGGCAGACTCATAGCTCCCTTCTGTCTGTATCACCCTATAGGAGGAGGATGAGCAGACTCATAGCTCCCTTCTGTCTGTATCACCCTATAGGAGGAGGAGGAGCAGACTCATAGCTCCCTTCTGTCTGTATCACCCTATAGGAGGAGGAGGAGCAGACTCATAGCTCCCTTCTGTCTGTATCGCCCTATAGGAGGAGGAGCAGACTCATAGCTCCTTCTGTCTGTATCGCCCTATAGGAGGAGGAGCAGACTCATAGCTCCCTTCTGTCTGTATCACCCTATAGGAGGAGGGGCAGACTCATAGCTCCCTTCTGTCTGTATCACCCTATAGGAGGAGGGGCAGACTCATAGCTCCCTTCTGTCTGTATCACCCTATAGGAGGAGGGGCAGACTCATAGCTCCCTTCTGCCTGTATCGCCCTATAGGAGGAGGGGCAGACTCATAGCTCCCTTCTGTCTGTATCGCCCTATAGGAGGAGGGGCAGACTCATAGCTCCCTTCTGTCTGTATACACCCTATAGGAGGAGGGGCAGACTCATAGCTCCCTTCTGTCTGTATCGCCCTATAGGAGGAGGGGCAGACTCATAGCTCCCTTCTGTCTGTATCGCCCTATAGGAGGAGGGGCAGACTCACAGCTCCCTTCTGTCTGTATCGCCCTATAGGAGGAGGGGCAGACTCATAGCTCCCTTCTGTCTGTATCACCCTATAGGAGGAGGGGCAGACTCATAGCTCCCTTCTGTCTGTATCGCCCTATAGGAGGAGGGGCAGACTCATAGCTCCCTTCTGCCTGTATCGCCCTATAGGAGGAGGGGCAGACTCATAGCTCCCTTCTGTCTGTATCGCCCTATAGGAGGAGGGGCAGACTCATAGCTCCCTTCTGTCTGTATACACCCTATAGGAGGAGGGGCAGACTCATAGCTCCCTTCTGTCTGTATCGCCCTATAGGAGGAGGGGCAGACTCATAGCTCCCTTCTGTCTGTATCGCCCTATAGGAGGAGGGGCAGACTCACAGCTCCCTTCTGTCTGTATCGCCCTATAGGAGGAGGGGCAGACTCATAGCTCCTTTTTGGATAAATTCTGTCAATCCTTACCTTGGAGCCCCTGGTATAACGCTCAGTCTCTGATATATTTGCAGTCACGGGGACGCCTTTCAGGAAAACAGATCCTTGTTGCTTAAGTGGTGCTAAGTTATAGACCATGAGGAAATCTGGAGAGAGAGAGAAGAAGTCTTAAGATTCAGTCCATCAGTTTGTCTCTGCACAGCAAGATGGATTGGGGGATTGTCTCATAGAGTTACATGTGTTCACTCTACATACAAATGACCACAATGATAGCAAATATGGCTGACAGGAAGTAGCTTGATCTCGAGCCATAAAGGGGAACAGGATACTTCAGGACACGTAGCTGCGTGCACTTGGGTCTACATAAAAGGGGGACACTCAACATAGAGGGTTACCAGAAAATAAAATTAGTATCACATGATAAATTGTTATATATACAGTATATATATGGGGGGGGGATGTGCTGCTGTACTTTTACCCTTCACTTCTTACGAGATCAGCCTAACAGAGTCACTTTTTTCCCTTTCTGCATTTAGAGTTAATGGTTTATTGGCATATGTAATACAATGCCTGGGTAAATACTGATAGCAATGCAAATGCTCAGCTTTATTCTATCTCTGTGGGCTGTCATGTGGCTGGAGTGCCAACACCATTTATACCAGAATCCTGGGCATGCATGCAATTGCAATCTGTGCACCATGACGGAGGGGGAGCAGAGACCACAAGTAAGTAATGTGGTATGGTGGAGACTACAGAGGACTCAGCATCACAATTCCAAAATAATATCTGCTTGGAACTTCTTGGTTATGTTTGCAAAGGAAAAGCAGCTCTGCAGCACAAACGGCTGCCCTTGCAAGTGATACGCTGTGCAGACTGAAAGGAGAATGGTTTATAGTTGGGGTGGAGAATATCTACTGGGGCACATTACCTCCTTCATCTACTCCAGCGTCCAGCTCTTCGATTTCCAGGTCTAGGTCGGCAGCATCCAACTGGCCAGGGAAGAAGCAGCCATCAGGGGAGTCCGGGGATTGCATGGTGGACACCTGAATGGCAACAGAGAGGAGTCGTGGTTTATATATTAGGGCTTGGATACGTCAGGATCAGACAGATTCACATTCATTTGTATGTGCACCCTAAGGCTAGGTCACATGATGGAATTTGGAGAGGAATTTGGGGAAGTCTTCCGCATCAAATTCCTCTACAAATACCAGCCTTGTGAAACCTGCAGTGGTAAGTCAAGGCAGATGATAGATAGCTTTGCTCTGGAGCCCATAGGACTCTATTTACACCACTGTTCTCAGGATTCTTTATAAAAAGTACCTAATACAACACGAAAGGTAGTGCCTCCTGCAGGAAGATCCTGTTGGTTCAGCCTAAATCCCCTTCCCCAAATTCAATTAAAAAAAAAAAAAAAAAAAAAAAAATAAATTAAAGCGCCTTTGCCTCTCTGCCAATCTCTGGCACTTTGGGTACTGCGGCTCCTCTGTGGGCCGAGTCTTGTTAACTCCCTAAGGTCCTGACTAACCCCGGTATGTTTATATCACTTAACCTGATGTTACTGTAAACTGAGAAGTAATGTCGGCGTCAGACGCCCTGGGAAACCACAGGAAAAATATTTATATCACAAAGTGATTAGACAATGGAGCAATGCCAAGATGTGGCTGCCGTGCCAACCCGACACTACACAGCACAGCAGCCACATCGGCCCAAGGGCATATCACTACTGCTCCGGTAACTCCTTCTCACAGGATGCATTGTTTCACAACTAGTTTTGGTTGTCAGACACCAGGACCTGGGTGTGGCTGCCACTACTATAGACACCCCTGCATTAAGGTATAGCAATGACTCCTGGTAGATGGTGCAGACTCAACACCGACAACTCACCCCATCATCTGACAAAACACACCACTATCACCCCCTCCAAAGTCACGAAATTACACCCTACACTGCTGTCTGGAGCCTCAAAGTATCTCACCGCGAAAGACAAAGCCCTGGCCAGCCGAGTCTGGTGTAACCACCACCCGCTCTGCCAAGAGTCTTAAGACAAACTGAAGATCAGCAGTTCTCCGCCAAGGAACCTGGCACCAAGTATGAGGAAACCCTGCAGAGGAATTACTGAAGTACAGAGGCAAACCAAATATTACACAAGGGAGCTGCCTGTAACCACAAGCACACCGTGTAATATAACATCTAGTATGTACCCTACATGACCTGGAGACCGAGCGGGCCACAAACGTACCTGGTACCGAAGGATTGGTCAAGAGGACCCCTAATTATAATTATATACAGGAGATACCCAGGTTATACCAGCTGTACATATATAATTATATACAGGAGATACCCAGGTTATACCAGCTGTATATATATAACTATATACAGGAGATACCCAGGTTATACCAGCTGTACATATATAATTATATACAGGAGATACCCAGGTTATACCGGCTGTACATATATAATTATATACAGGAGATCCCCAGGTTATACCAGCTGTACATATATAATTATATACAGGAGATCCCCAGGTTATACCAGCTGTACATATATAATTATATACAGGAGATCCCCAGGTTATACCGGCTGTACATATATAATTATATACAGGAGATACCCAGGTTATACCAGCTGTACATATATAATTATATACAGGGGATACCCAGGTTATACCGGCTGTACATATATAATTATATACAGGAGATACCCAGGTTATACCGGCTGTACATATATAATTATATACAGGAGATACCCAGGTTATACCGGCTGTACATATATAATTATATACAGGAGATACCCAGGTTATACCGGCTGTACATATAGAATTATATACAGGAGATACCCAGGTTATACCAGCTGTACATATATAATTATATACAGGAGATCCCCAGGTTATACCAGCTGTACATATATAATTATATACAGGAGATCCCCAGGTTATACCGGCTGTACATATATAATTATATACAGGAAATACCCAGGTTATACCGGCTGTACATATATAATTATATACAGGAGATACCCAGGTTATACCGGCTGTACATATAGAATTATATACAGGAGACACCCAGGTTATACCGGCTGTACATATATAATTATATACAGGAGATACCCAGGTTATACCGGCTGTACATATATAATTATATACAGGAGATACCCAGGTTATACCGGCTGTACATATATAATTATATACAGGAGATACCCAGGTTATACCAGTTGTACATATATAATTATATACAGTATATACCCAGGTTATACCAGCTGTACATTTATAATTATATACAGGAGATATCCAGGTTATACCAGCTGTATATATATACAGGAGATACCCAGGTTATACCAGCTGTATATATATAACTATATACAGGAGATACCCAGGTTATACCAGCTGTACATATATAATTATATACAGGAGATACCCAGGTTATACCAGCTGTACATATATAATTATATACAGGAGATACCCAGGTTATACCAGTTGTACATATAGAATTATATACAGTATATACCCAGGTTATACCAGTTGTACCTATATAATTATATACAGGAGATACCCAGGTTATACCGGCTGTACATATAGAATTATATACAGGAGACACCCAGGTTATACCAGCATGGCCCATATCACTATATACAAGAAGATGTATAACTTATACCAGCTGTACATATATAATTATATACAGGGGATACCCAGGTTATACCGGCTGTACATATATAATTATATACAGGAGATACCCAGGTTATACCGGCTGTACATATATAATTATATACAGGAGATACCCAGGTTATACCGGCTGTACATATAGAATTATATACAGGAGACACCCAGGTTATACCGGCTGTACATATATAATTATATACAGGAGATACCCAGGTTATACCGGCTGTACATATATAATTATATACAGGAGATACCCAGGTTATACCGGCTGTACATATATAATTATATACAGGAGATACCCAGGTTATACCAGTTGTACATATATAATTATATACAGTATATACCCAGGTTATACCAGCTGTACATTTATAATTATATACAGGAGATATCCAGGTTATACCAGCTGTATATATATACAGGAGATACCCAGGTTATACCAGCTGTATATATATAACTATATACAGGAGATACCCAGGTTATACCAGCTGTACATATATAATTATATACAGGAGATACCCAGGTTATACCAGCTGTACATATATAATTATATACAGGAGATACCCAGGTTATACCAGTTGTACATATAGAATTATATACAGTATATACCCAGGTTATACCAGTTGTACCTATATAATTATATACAGGAGATACCCAGGTTATACCGGCTGTACATATAGAATTATATACAGGAGACACCCAGGTTATACCAGCATGGCCCATATCACTATATACAAGAAGATGTATAACTTATACCAGCTGTACATATATAATTATATACAGGGGATACCCAGGTTATACCGGCTGTACATATATAATTATATACAGGGGATACCCAGGTTATACCAGCTGTACATATATAATTATATAAAGTATATACCCAGGTTATACCAGCTGTACATTTATAATTATATACAGGAGATATCCAGGTTATACCAGCTGTATATATATATATACAGGAGATACCCAGGTTATACCAGCTGTACATATAGAATTATATACAGGAGACACCCAGGTTATACCAGCTGTACATATATAATTATATACAGTAAATACCCAGGTTATACCAGCTGTACATATATAATTATATACAGTATATACCCAGGTTATACCAGCTGTACATTTATAATTATATACAGGAGATATCCAGGTTATACCAGCTATATATATATATATATATATATATATATATATATATATATATAAATAAAACTATATACAGGAGATACCCAGGTTATACCAGCTGTACATATAGAATTATATACAGGAGATACCCAGGTTATACCAGTTGTACATATATAATTATATACAGGAGATACCCAGGTTATACCAGTTGTACATATAGAATTATATACAGTATATACCCAGGTTATACCAGTTGTACCTATATAATTATATACAGGAGATACCCAGGTTATACCGGCTGTACATATAGAATTATATACAGGAGACACCCAGGTTATACCAGCATGGCCCATATCACTATATACAAGAAGATGTATAACTTATACCAGCTGTACATATATAATTATATACAGGGGATACCCAGGTTATACCGGCTGTACATATATAATTATATACAGGGGATACCCAGGTTATACCAGCTGTACATATATAATTATATACAGGAGATACCCAGGTTATACCAGTTGTACATATATAATTATATAAAGTATATACCCAGGTTATACCAGCTGTACATTTATAATTATATACAGGAGATATCCAGGTTATACCAGCTGTATATATATATATACAGGAGATACCCAGGTTATACCAGCTGTACATATAGAATTATATACAGGAGACACCCAGGTTATACCAGCTGTACATATATAATTATATACAGTAAATACCCAGGTTATACCAGCTGTACATATATAATTATATACAGTATATACCCAGGTTATACCAGCTGTACATTTATAATTATATACAGGAGATATCCAGGTTATACCAGCTATATATATATATATATATATATATATATATATATATATATAAATAAAACTATATACAGGAGATACCCAGGTTATACCAGCTGTACATATAGAATTATATACAGGAGATACCCAGGTTATACCAGTTGTACATATATAATTATATACAGGAGATACCCAGGTTATACCAGTTGTACATATAGAATTATATACAGTATATACCCAGGTTATACCAGTTGTACCTATATAATTATATACAGGAGATACCCAGGTTATACCGGCTGTACATATAGAATTATATACAGGAGACACCCAGGTTATACCAGCATGGCCCATATCACTATATACAAGAAGATGTATAACTTATACCAGCTGTACATATATAATTATATACAGGGGATACCCAGGTTATACCGGCTGTACATATATAATTATATACAGGGGATACCCAGGTTATACCAGCTGTACATATATAATTATATACAGGAGATACCCAGGTTATACCAGTTGTACATATATAATTATATACAGTATATACCCAGGTTATACCAGCTGTACATTTATAATTATATACAGGAGATATCCAGGTTATACCAGCTGTATATATATATACAGGAGATACCCAGGTTATACCAGCTGTACATATAGAATTATATACAGGAGACACCCAGGTTATACCAGCTGTACATATATAATTATATACAGTAAATACCCAGGTTATACCAGCTGTACATATATAATTATATACAGTATATACCCAGGTTATACCAGCTGTACATTTATAATTATATACAGGAGATATCCAGGTTATACCAGCTATATATATATATATATATATATATATATATATATAAATAAAACTATATACAGGAGATATCCAGGTTATACCAGCTGTATATATATACAGGAGATACCCAGGTTATACCGGCTGTACATATAGAATTATATACAGGAGACACCCAGGTTATACCTGCATGGTCCATATCACTATATACAAGAAGATGTATAACTTATACCAGCTGTACATATATAATTATATACAGGAGATACCCAGGTTATACCGGCTGTACATATATAATTATATACAGGAAATACCCAGGTTATACCGGCTGTACATATATAATTATATACAGGAGATACCCAGGTTATACCGGCATGGCCCATATCACTATATACAAGAAGATGTATAACTTATACCGGCTGTACATATATAATTATATACAGGAGATACCCAGGTTATACCGGCTGTACATATATAATTATATACAGGAGATACCCAGGTTATACCAGCTGTACATATATAACTATATACAGGAGATACCCAGGTTATACGAGCTGTACATATATAATTATATACAGGAGATACCCAGGTTATACCGGCATGGCCCATATCACTATATACAAGAAGATGTATAACTTATACTGGCTGTACATATATTATATAATCAGACAAAGCCCGGGTTATACCAGCAGGTCCTGACAGGTTCCTCTCATTCATCCTCTCAGTGTATGTTTCATTGTAGGCCTGATCACCTGTGTAAACACTGACCTAACACACCAGCGGGATCCTGGCAGATCTCACTGGAATGCAAATATCACTTTGCATAGCACTTGTGGGGATGACTTGGGGGGGGAGGTAAAGGTTATTTAAAGATCATTAATGACAAAAATCTGTCCTGTTCCTTGAGTTGTCACAGCCCCTCCCTTTTTCACCATTTCCTATTCTGTTTAAAAAGGTGACTCCACTTCAGATACATGTACTGTAGTTTCAGCAATTCTTTGTATTTGAGATCCACTATTATCTGATCAGTTGTCACAGCCACTCCCATTATTTAAAGGTAACTCCACCTGAGAATTACTGGTTTATTTCCAGCCCGGTGTTACATTTTGATCAGATAACAATCACACTGCGGCAGTCATTGCTTCATCAGTAAGGACCAGTCATTTCATGTATGGATGAGAGGTTGTCACGGCCACACCCTTTCCACCCTCATTTAACCCTTTAAGGATGTTGGGTAGTTTGTACATTAATGCTCAACAACTTTTTTCATATTTTCCTTTCTCGCTTTTTTTTTTTCTTCTTCACTGTCCCATAAGGAGACTTCCATAGCAACCTCTATGATCACATGATCTCATCGCAGGGGATCCAAGAGACTAAAGGGGGGTGACCGATCTTTCCCCGCCTAACAACCCCGATTGCTATCGATCACAGCATCTGTGGGGTTAAGCCACCAGTTTTCCAACTCCAACAGCTTGTCCCGCGACCTGGCTGTGTCATACCGCCGAGACCAGGAAGCCATGCCGCCTGCACTGCTCTTGAGCATTACGGCAAGGAGCATTACCTATAGTAGGCTAGGTTTCACATTACTTTTAGATGGTCTTCTTTCTAGAGACCCTTCAGGAGTTATTGAGGTTAACAAAAACCTGGCTTCTTTTTCCAAAAACATCACCTCTCCTGTCCTTGTGTATAGTATTACAGTTCATCCTGGAGGAGAGCTACAATACCAACCTCAACCACTGTCCCTGGTACCTAGGTGCATGGTGCCCCATCCTGTATTGAGCATGTAGTAGTTTGATGACACACCTTGTCTTTGGCATCTACCGTCTTCATGCCCCAGCCTGTTCCTAATGCTCATTGGTTTGATGGCCAAGCTGCCCCCTCCAGTGTCCAGGGCTTCATGCCCCAGCATGATCCATACAGTGGGCTGGTTCCCGAGATACCCATTTTTTTTTTTTTTTTTTTATGTCCCAGTATGCCAATGTGTTTAATGTCTTGTAACCCCAACATGGTCCCGGCCTACAGTTTTCTGATGCCCCAGCCTGTCCCTGGTGTCTAGTGGTATGACACCGCAGGTTGATGTCTCCAGTCGAGGGCCTAGCCCACAGGTGTCAAACACAAGGCCCGCGGGCTGAATCCGGCCCGCTGCCTTCTGTTATCCGGCCCGGAACTTATCTGGCCCGCAGGGCCGCGGCATTTTTTATTGTCTATGTACATTATGTAATGTAAACAAGCCCAGGACAGACCGCTTAAAAAAAAACAAAACAAAGCTGCGCGATACCTGTCCTGGGCTGGTTTACAAGGCCTCTGCATGTCAGCGCAGGCGGCGATACAATGACGTCATCGCGCCTCCTACGCTGACACGCAGACAAGAAGAGGAGGAGGCGGCGGCTGCATCTAGGCATCGCAGGTAGGTGAAGATAAGTTTTTTTTATATAATATATATAAATAGGCCGTTGCCTGCTGGAGTATCCCCGGCACGTAACGGCCTATTTATTTACCGATCCCCGCTGCTGGTCATGGCCGCCCCCGCTTCCCCTTCTGCTATGGGACGCAGAAGCGGCTGTGTGCAGGAGCGGGGATGGTAAGTGAGGCCGCGGGCCGGCGAACCCCATCAAATACTACTATTATTATACTCCGGGAGTATAATAATCGGAGACCCCGGGGAGGTGATAAACATAAAAACCTGTGTTACTCACCTCTCCGGCCATCCGATGCTGCTCCCAGCCGGCTTCGGCCTTCTTTGGTGATGTCCCAGGCATCACGTGAGCCAGGCCGACGTCATTATGTCGCGACGCCGGTCTGTGCGACATTGAAGAAGGCCGAACGCAGGGAGCGCACCGGGGCCCAGGTAAGTAACACTGGTTTTTATGTTTGTCACCACCTGGGTCTCCGATCATTATACTCTGGGGTCTGAAATAGTTCATGAATGGGGGGGGGTCACTATGGGGCATAATACCATGTGTAGGGGCCACTATGGACTATAATACCGTTTGCAGGGGCCACTATGAGGCATAATACCAATGCAGGGGCCACTAAGGAGCATAATACCGTGTGCAGGGGCCACTATGGAGCATAATACCGTGTGCAGGGGCCACTATGGAGCATAATACCGTTTGCAGGGGTAAACGGTATTTGTATATTGCTTAATTTTTGATATATTCAGAAAAGAATGAGGATAATATGTAACATGCCAATGTCTTAGGTTTTAACAATACATTATGTTCTTCCTGGTTGACCTCAAAGGGCTGATTTGTAACAGTAGTAATGTACAAATGTAACTACTGCTTAATAGCTCGCTTATCTGTTAAGGAGAAGTTACTTTTATACATGTGTAAAATAATCTTGGCCCTTCAAGGTACCCCGTGAGGCTGAAGTGGCCCCCGGAAAAAATGAGTTTGACACCCCAGTCTGTATAGTCTAGATTTCTTGCTCATGACAACCCTGCAGATAGGTCAAAACGGCCTACTTGGCGGCAATTCATTAAAACAACCATCCAGTTTCTCTGTGCAGCGATGACCCCTCTCAAAGGCTGTCAACTTGGCAAAATGTCTTCATGTGCATCCTACAGGCATGTGTAGTAGTCAACGATCTCTCACCAAGAGATACACTACCCAAAAGTAGCCTTGGAGAGTCCTTTTATAGGGCAGCAGGGGAAGCTCTTATACGCCCTCTTATGGCAACACCCAGTGTCTGATCAGGCCACACCAGTAATCACTGACCTATCAGCCCGAGACAGTACTGCAGTGGGTTGCAAAAGTATTCATACCCCTTGAACTTTTTCACATTTTGTGAAGAGGAAGGAAAATGATACATGGTTTTCAAAATTGTAGTCAAATAAAAATCTGAGAAGTGTGACGTGCAAAAGTCTTCAGCCCCCTGTACTCTGATACTCCTAAATAAAATCCAGTGCACACAATTGCCTTCAGAAGTCACTTAATGAGTTAATAGAGTCCAGCTGTGTGTAATGTAGTTTCAGTATAAATACACCTGTTCTGGGAAGGCCTCAGTGGTTTGTTAGAGAACACTAGTGAACAAATAGCATCATTAAGACCAAGGAACTCACCAGACAGGTCAGAGATAAAGTTTATATAAAAAACATATCCCAAGCTTTGAGCATCCCAAGGAGCGCTGTTCAATCCATCATCCAGAAATGGAAAACGTATTCTACAACTGCAAACCTACCAAGACATGGCCGTCCACCTAAACTAACAGATTGAGCAAAGAGAGCACTGGTCAGAGAAGCAGCCAAGAGGTCCATGGTCACTGTGGAGGAGCTGCAGAAATCCACAGCTCAGGTACAGGGAGAATCTGTCCACAGGACAACCAGAAGTCGTGCACTCCACAAATCTGGCCTTTATGGAAGATCAGCAAGAAGAAAACCATTGTTGTAAGAAATACATAAGAAGTGCCTTTTGCAGTTTGCCACAAGTCATATAGGGGACACAGCAAACATGTGGGAGAAGGTGCTCGGGTCAGATGAGACCGAAGGTGACCTTTATGGCCTAAATGCAAAGCTCTATGTGTGGCGGAAAAGTAACCCTGCTCATCCCCCTGAACACACTGTCATCCCCACTGTAACATATAGGGGGCAGCATCATGCTGGGGGGACAGGAAGCTGCTCAGAGGTGATGGGAAGATGGATGGAGCTAAATACAGGGCAATCCTGGAAGAAAACCTGCTGGAGGCTGCAAAAGACCTGAGACTGGGAAGGAGATTCACCTTCCAGCAAGACAATGACCCTAAACCTCCAGCCCGAGCTCCAGGGGATGGTTTAGATGACAGAATATTCCGGTGTTAGAATGGCCCAATCACAGCCCAGACCTAAATCCCATTGAGCATCTGTGGCAAGACATGAAAATTACTGATCAGACGCTCCATCCAATCTGGCTGCAAAGAAGAAGAAGGGGCAGAAATCTCATCTCTAGATGCGCAAAGCTGGTAGAGACAGAGCCCAAAAGACTTGTAGCTGGAATTGCAGAGAAAGGAGACTACAAAGTATTGCTATAGGGGGGCTGAAGACTTTTGTACGTCACACTTTTCAGATTTTTATTTGATTAGAATTTTGATAACCCTGTATCATTTTCCTTCCACATCACAATTATCTGATACTTTGTGTCGGTTATCACTGAAAATCTCAATAAAATACATTAAGTTTGTGGTTATTAGGTGGCAAAATGTGAAAAAGTTCAAAGGGTATGAAAACTTTTGTAAGGCACATATATATATAAAAAAATATATATATAAAAAAAAAATTATATATATATATATATATTTATTTATTATCACACACGCACATCTTACACGTCACATACAGAATATATATATATATATATACACACACACACACACACACAGTGGGGAAAAAAAGTATTTAGTCAGCCACCAATTGTGCAAGTTCTCCCACTTATAAAGATGAGGCCGGCCTGTAATTGTCATCATAGGTAGACCTCAACTATGAGAGACAAAATGAGAAAACTAATCCAGAAAATCACATTGTCTGATTTTTAAAGAATTTATTTGCAAATTATGGTGGAAAATAAGTATTTGGTCAATAACAAAAGTTCATCTCAATCCTTTGTTCTATCTCCTTTGTTGGCAATGACAGAGGTCAAACGTTTTCTGTAAGTCTTCACAAGGTTGGCACACACTGTTGCTGGTATGTTGGCCCATTCCTCCATGCAGATCTCCTCTAGAGCAGGGATGTTTTGGGGCTGTCGGTGGGTAACACGGACATTCAACTCCCTCCAAAGGTTTTCTATGGGGTTGAGATCTGGAGACTGGCTAGGCCACTCCAGGACCTTGAAATGCTTCTTACGAAGCCGCTCCTTCGTTGCCCTGGTGGTGTGCTTGGGATCATTGTCATGCTGAAAGACCCAGCCACGTTTCATCTTCAATGCCCTTGCTGATGGAAGGAGGTTTGCACTCAAAATCTCACGATACATGGCCCCATTCATTCTTTCATGTACACGGATCAGTCGTCCTGGTCCCTTTGCAGAGAAACAGCCCCATACATGATGTTGCCCCCCCATGCTTCACAGTAGGTATGGTGTTCTTTGGATGCAACTCAGCATTCACTCTCCTCCAAACACCACGAGTTGTGTTTCTACCAAACAGTTCTACTTTGGTTTCATCTGACCATATGACATTCTCCCAATACTCTTCTGGAACATCCAAATGCTCTCTAGCAAACTTCAGACGGGCCCAGATATGTACTGGCTTAAGCAGGGGGACACGTCTGGCACTGCAGGATCTGAGTCCCTGGCGGCGTAGTGTGTTACTGACGGTAGCCTTTGTTACGTTAGTCCCAGCTTTCTGCAGGTCAGTCACTAGGTCCCCCATGTGGTTCTGGGATTTTTGCTCACCGTTCTTGTGATCATTTTGACCCCACGGGGTGAGATCTTGCGAGGAGCCCCTGATGGAGGGAGATTATCAGTGGTCTTGTATGTCTTCCATTTTCTAATTATTGCTCCCACAGGTGATTTCTTCCCACCAAGCTGCTTGCCTATTGCAGATTCAGTCTTCCCAGCCTGGTGCAGGGCTACCATTTTGTTTCTGGTCCTTCCACAGCTCTTTGGTCTTCACCATAGTGGAGTTTGGAGTGTGACTGAGGTTGTGGACAGGAGTCTTTTATACTGATAACAATGTCACACAGGAGCCATTACTACAGGTAATGAGTGGAGGACAGAGGAGCCTCTTACAGAAGAAGTTACAGAAATCTTGCTTGTTTGTAGGTGACCAAATACTTATTTTCCACCATAATTTGCAAATAAATTCTTAAAAAATCAGACAATGTGATTTTCTGGATTTGTTTTCTCATTTTGTCTCTCATAGTTGAGGTCTACCTATGATGACAATTACAGGCCGGCCTCATCTTTATAAGTGGGAGAACTTGCACAATTGGTGGCTGACTAAATACTTTTTTCCCCACTGTATATTAGCCTGGTTCAGAGACTGTATATCCCCCTTCCTAGGTCTCTACTGGAGATCCTGACTGTAGTCATACAGTAAGGGGTTAAACAAGACAGCACAGGTGCGGCGACACTACATTAATAATGGAGAGTGTGGCGGGGGTGCGGCCGGGGTAATCCGTGGGTATGTACGTGTAGTGTGACACCGGATAGTGACATGATGTAGTGTGTGTACACCAGAGCACATGGTGATACTAAACACAGATAACCGGCTCTGCTTCATTCCTGCTCCATGCACATTACACAGACAAGCGGGGGTTACACACGCCTTATAGTAGTGATGTTACATGATGTAGTAGTATCTAGTGCACATGGTGATACTTATCTGTGGCACGCAAAAAGGAGCAAAGGTGTAAAATACTATGTCATTTAACAGAGCAATACACCATTTGCAGCAGGTTATTAATTATAAATAGAAAGCACTGATGCAAACTTAACATTTAATATTAAATATTAAAATACAAAGGTCCCTCAAACTGAAGCAACCATCATAAATTTGCCACTTTATAGAGTATCATGTTATAGCAGATACATATAAAATCACCACCATATAAAGTTGTATATCACGGCAGCCATATAAATAAGTAATGAAACGATGTAACCAATGTCTGAAGACGGGAGTAAACTTTCTATTTATCTATGGCACAGCCAACCAGCTCTGCTTCATTCCTGCTCTGCGCACAAGTGGAGGTCAAACATAGGAGGATAAATAATGCATCGCTCTGCTATTCTAGTCACGTCACCGACACTACACCAAACCATGACATCCACCTCTGCAGAGCAAATCACACAACTACTCCGTCAATCGTTATATACAGCTCTACTACACCGCAAACCAACCATACTATTCCTACAGCTCCCTACACTCCAGACAACTCTCCGACACTACACCACAAGCTATTATGTCCAGCTCAGTTATTCCTACATGAGTCATACATTAAAACTACAGCCCTTCCCACACGGACAACTCTGCTATTCCCGTACTGTTCATATGACAGACACTACACAGAAAACCATCATATCCTGCACAGCTCTGCTACTCCTGCACACAACATACACTGATAATATAGCTTCAGTCTCTGCAGACTACTCTGCTATTCCTGCACCGATATTATAGCTCCATCCAATCCGTACTACTCTGCTATTCCTGCACCGATATTATAGCTCCATCCAATCCGTACAATTCTGCTATTCCTGCACCGATATTATAGCTCCATCCAATCCGTACAACTCTGCTATTCCTGCACCGATATTATAGCTCCATCCAATCCGTACAATTCTGCTATTCCTGCACCGATATTATAGCTCCATCCAATCCGTACAACTCTGCTATTCCTGCACCGATATTATAGCCCCATCCAATCCGTACAACTCTGCTATTCCTGCACCGATATTATAGCCCCATCCAATCCGTACAACTCTGCTATTCCTGCACCGATATTATAGCTCCATCCAATCCGTACAACTCTGCTATTCCTGCACCGATATTATAGCTCCATCCAATCCGTACAACTCTGCTATTCCTGCACCGATATTATAGCCCCATCCAATCCGTACAACTCTGCTATTCCTGCACCGATATTATAGCTCCATCCAATCCGTACAACTCTGCTATTCCTGCACCGATATTATAGCTCCATCCAATCCGTACAACTCTGCTATTCCTGCACCGATATTATAGCCCCATCCAATCCGTACAACTCTGCTATTCCTGCACCGATATTATAGCCCCATCCAATCCGTACAACTCTGCTATTCCTGCACCGATATTATAGCTCCATCCAATCCGTACAACTCTGCTATTCCTGCACCGTTGACATCACTAACATCTCCGTGCAGGAATTGCAGAGAGGTCTGAAACGTTTTGCAGTGATCACATTACAGATACGACAGCACAAACCGTATAAACACTGCTATTCCTGATCTGAGCCAACACTACAACTTATAGTATCATTCCTACAGACGTCACGTCATCAATAACACCGCCAGCCCTGCTATTCCTGCAGCAATCACAGGAATAAGACATTTCCCTAACTTTTCTTTGCTTCCCTGGATCACTCTGCTACTCCAGGACAGATCACATGACTGGCAGCTAACTCTGCTATTCCTGCGCAGTCTCTGGAGCCTGGCACTGTTCCCTCTGCAGTGCAGTATTGATCGCACACACAATAGGCAGCACATCCATAGTGCAGACACTACTACACCCAGCTGGGGCTGCAGCACTCACGACACAGGGCGCACTCGCCATCGGGCCTAGGAGTAAAGTCACCTCTGATGTTGGTCTTCAGTTCAGTCACTTCATCTCACTGCACCTCCATCCTGAGAACCGCCACTAACACTGTCCTGTCAGCTCCCAAACCGCCCCTCCCTATGACATCCAGCCCAGAATTACAGCAACGCCCAGACAGGGCGAGGAGAGGAAGAGCCTGGAGTGCCCAGAATTACATTATACACTACAACACAATGACATGTGCAGATGCAGCAGAGCTGAGCTAGTGCTGGACAGGGATACCAGCACAGGGACGCTTGTTGTCCCGTAAAAACTATGGTGTAATATTTGAGCTGTGCCAAATGTCAAAACTAGCTCTGCTAAATCATACACAACAATATTAAGTATTCACAACAGCCCAGATCCAATACATACAGGTCATGGTGTAGTAGTAGCAGTGTATATACAGGATCTGGGCTGTGTATATACATGTCATGGTGTAGTAGTAGTGTATATACAGGATCTGGGCTGTGTATATACATGTCATGGTGTAGTAGTAGTGTATATACAGGATCTGGGCTGTGTGTATATACATGTCATGGTGTAGTAGTAGTGTATATACAGGATCTGGGCTGTGTATATACATGTCATGGTGTAGTAGTAGTGTATATACAGGATCTGGGCTGTGTGTATATACATGTCATGGTGTAGTAGTAGTGTATATACAGGATCTGGGCTGTGTGTATATACATGTCATGGTGTAGTAGTAGTGTATATACAAGATCTGGGCTGTGTATATACATGTCATGGTGTAGTAGTAGTGTATATACAGGATCTGGGCTGTGTGTATATACATGTCATGGTGTAGTAGTAGTGTATATACAGGATCTGGGCTGTGTGTATATACATGTCATGGTGTAGTAGTAGTGTATATACAGGATCTGGGCTGTGTATATACATGTCATGGTGTAGTAGTAGTGTATATACAGGATCTGGGCTGTGTGTATATACATGTCATGGTGTAGTAGTAGTGTATATACAGGATCTGGGCTGTGTATATACATGTCATGGTGTAGTAGTAGTGTATATACAAGATCTGGGCTGTGTATATACATGTCATGGTGTAGTAGTAGTGTATATACAGGATCTGGGCTGTGTGTATATACATGTCATGGTGTAGTAGTAGTGTATATACAGGATCTGGGCTGTGTATATACATGTCATGGTGTAGTAGTAGTGTATATACAGGATCTGGGCTGTGTATATACATGTCATGGTGTAGTAGTAGTGTATATACAGGATCTGGGCTGTGTGTATATACATGTCATGGTGTAGTAGTAGTGTATATACAGGATCTGGGCTGTGTATATACATGTCATGGTGTAGTAGTAGTGTATATACAGGATCTGGGCTGTGTGTATATACATGTCATGGTGTAGTAGTAGTAGTAGTGTATATACAGGATCTGGGCTGAGTGTATATACATGTCATGGTGTAGTAGTAGTGTATATACAGGATCTGGGCTGTGTGTATATACATGTCACGGTGTAGTAGTAGTGTATATACAGGATCTGGGCTGTGTGTATATACATGTCATGGTGTAGTAGTAGTAGTGTATATACAGGATCTGGGCTGTGTGTATATACATGTCATGGTGTAGTAATAGTGTATATACAGGATCTGGGCTGTGTATATACATGTCATGGTGTAGTAGTAGTGTATATACAGGATATGGGCTGTGTATATACATGTCATGGTGTAGTAGTAGTGTATATACAGGATCTGGGCTGTGTGTATATACATGTCATGGTGTAGTAGTAGTAGTAGTGTATATACAGGATCTGGGCTGAGTGTATATACATGTCATGGTGTAGTAGTAGTGTATATACAGGATCTGGGCTGTGTGTATACATGTCATGGTGTAGTAGTAGTGTATATACAGGATCTGGGCTGTGTGTATACATGTCATGGTGTAGTAGTAGTGTATATACAGGGTCTGGGCTGTGTATATACATGTCATGGTGTAGTAGTAGTGTATATACAGGATCTGGGCTGTGTGTATATACATGTCATGGTGTAGTAGTAGTGTATATACAGGGTCTGGGCTGTGTATATACATGTCATGGTGTAGTAGTAGTGTATATACAGGATCTGGGCTGTGTATATACATGTCATGGTGTAGTAGTAGTGTATATACAGGGTCTAGGCTGTGTGTATATACATGTCATGGTGTAGTAGTAGTGTATATACAGGGTCTAGGCTGTGTGTATATACACATGTCATGGTGTAGTAGTAGTGTATATACAGGATCTGGGCTGTGTATATACATGTCATGGTGTAGTAGTAGTGTATATACAGGATCTGGGCTGTGTGTATATACATGTCATGGTGTAGTAGTAGTGTATATACAGGGTCTATGCTGTGTGTGTATATACATGTCACGGTGTAGTAGTAGTGTATATACAGGGTCTAGGCTGTGTGTATATACATGTCATGGTGTAGTAGTAGTGTATATACAGGGTCTAGGCTGTGTGTATATACATGTCATGGTGTAGTAGTAGTGTATATACAGGGTCTAGGCTGTGTGTATATACATGTCATGGTGTAGTAGTAGTGTATATACAGGATCTGGGCTTTGTATATACATGTCACGGTGTAGTAGTACTGTACAGTGCTGGCCAAAAGTATTGGCACCCCTGCAATTCTGTCAGATAATACTCAATTTCTTCCAGAAAATGATTGCAATCACAAATGCTTTGGTAATAATATCTTCATTTAATTTGTCTTCAATGGAAAACCACAAAAAGAATTGTCAAAAAGCCAAATTGGATATAATTCCGCACCAAACATAAAAAAGGGGGTGGACAAAAGTATTGGCACCCTTTGAAAAATCATGTGATGCTTCTCTAATATGTGTAATTAACAGCACCTGTTACTTACCTGTGGCACATAACAGGTGGTGGCAATAACTAAATCACACTTGCAGCCAGTTGAAATGGATTAAAGTTGACTCAACCTCTGTCCTGTGTCCTTGTGTGTACCACATTGAGCATGGAGAAAAGAAAGAAGACCAAAGAACTGTCTGAGGACTTGAGAAGCAAAATTGTGAGGAAGCATGAGCAATCTCAAGGCTACAAGTCCATCTCCAAAGACCTGAATGTTCCTGTGTCTACCGTGCGCAGTGTCATCAAGAAGTGTAAAGCCCATGGCACTGTGGCTAACCTCCCTAGATGTGGACGGAAAAGAAAAATTGACGAGAGATTTCAACGAAAGATTGTGCGGATGGTGGCTAAAGAACCTCGACTAACATCCAAACAAGTTCTAGCTGCCCTGCAGAACGAGGGTACAACAGTGTCAACCCGTACTATCCGTCGGCGTCTGAATGAAAAGGGACTCTATGGTAGGATACCCAGGAAGACCCCACTTCTGACCCAGAGACAGAAAAAAGCCAAAACTTACCTGAGAAAGCCAAAAACTTTTTGGAAGAATGTTCTCTGGTCAGATGAGACAAAAGTAGAGCTTTTTGGGAAAAGGCATCAACATAGAGTTTACAGAAAAAAAAGAGGCCTTCAAAGAAAAGAACACGGTCCCTACAGTCAAACATGGCGGAGGTTCCCTGATGTTTTGGGGTTGCTTTGCTGCCTCTGGCACTGGACTGCTTGACCGTGTGCATGGCATTATGAAGTCTGCAGCATAATGTAGGGCCCAGTGTGAGAAAGCTGGGTCTCCCTCAGAGGTCATGGGTCTTCCAGCAGGACAATGACCCAAAACACACTTCAAAAAGCACTAGAAAATGGTTTGAGAGAAAGCACTGGAGACTTGTAAAGTGGCAGCAATGAGTCCAGACCTGAATCCCATAGAACACCCAAGGAGAGATCTCACAATGGCAGTTTGGAGAAGGCGCCCTTCACATCTCAGGGACCTGGAGAAATTCCAGCAGAGCATTGTAAGAAACTCATTGATGGTTACCGGAAGCGGTTGTTCGCAGTTATTTTGTCTAAAGGTTGTGCTACCAAGTATTAGGCTGAGGGTGCCAATACTTTTGTCCGGCCCATTTTTGGAGTTTTGTGTAAAATGATCAATGATTTGACTTTTTTTTTCATTCCCTTTTGTGTTTTTTCATTGCAAGCAAAATAAATGAAGATCTTATTACCAAAGCATTTGTGATTGCAGTCATGTTCTGGAAGAAATTGAGTATTATCTGACAGAATTGCAGGGGTGCCAATACTTTTGGCCAGCACTGTACGTACTGGATCTGATCCATGACCCAAGAGTCCATGACGTAGAAGTCATCCTCCCTGAAATCTCCTCTTCCTGCCATGTACCACATATTCCTCTATATACTAATGATACTAGGTATATCTGCTGTATACCCTGATAGTGTAATGACAGACTATACAGATAACACTGTTCACACTGATATGTAATAATAAACCAAGATAAATTATCCTGAGCTGATAACTGAGTGCACTACATTGCACTATACAGGTCAGGCTAATGGAATTATACAGATTAGATTAGACATATGACATGGGTGTATATAGGTGTGCAAGGAACACCTTATTATAACATGGGTGTCACAGGAGTGTACAGGTAATCTACATACATACAGTATATGCAGGTATCACATGGTAGTATAGAGGCAGTCATTGTGTACATGTGTACTGTGTACAGGTGGTCATTGTGTACATGTGTACTGTGTACAGGCAGTCATTGTGTACATGTGTACTGTGTACAGGCGGTCATTGTGTACTGTGTACAGGCAGTCATTGCGTACATGTGTACTGTGTACAGGCGGTCATTGTGTACATGTGCACTGTGTACAGGCGGTCATTGTGTACATGTGCACTGTGTACAGGCGGTCATTGTGTACATGTGTACTGTGTACAGGCAGTCATTGTGTACATGTGTACTGTGTACAGGCGGTCATTGTGTACTGTGTACAGGCAGTCATTGCGTACATGTGTACTGTGTACAGGCGGTCATTGTGTACATGTGTACGGTGTACAGGCAGTCATTGTGTACATGTGTACTGTGTACAGGCGGTCATTGTGTACTGTGTACAGGCAGTCATTGCGTACATGTGTACTGTGTACAGGCAGTCATTGTGTACATGTGTACTGTGTACAGGCGGTCATTGTGTACTGTGTACAGGCAGTCACTGCGTACATGTGTACTGTGTACAGGCGGTCATTGTGTACTGTGTACAGGCAGTCTTTGCGTACATGTGTACCATGTACAGTTTTGGGGCAGATTTATTATTATTATGCCTTGTACGCCAGTTTTCTGACTACATTATAGTCATCCCCACTGACTAGTGTCTTTCTGACTAGTCTGTTTAATACACGGACAGCACATGGAAATGAAACACGGACATGAAACCCTTTTGTCTGAATATGCCCTAAACGGTTTTTAAAATGGTCGGCCAGTAATACTTGTTTTTCTATGGAGGTCAGACTCTTGTCCGTGCTACGCTATGCCGGACTTTTCATAGCGGTTGTATTTATTATCACTGCCTGTCCTTAAGTAACACGGCTGCAATACCAGGCACAGCCACTCCAACAACATGGCAAATAGTTTATCTGATGTCTTGTTAGCCGCATTTACACAACTGAGAAATATAGAACACTTGGGAAAAAATCGGATGTCATAGAGCGAATAAAAGCGCGTTAACGGGGAGAGGGGACCAATCAGGAGGCATCATACTGAGCGGCAGGGCTTAGTAGTCTTAGCCCTCTGTGAGGTAAAAATGAGGGTTCAGTCCTGTCAGGAGAAGTGTGAGGTAAGATGATGAAATTCTGAGGTAAAAAGTGTAAGGAAACGTGAGCAGGAGGCGACATACCTCAAGATGAGCTGTGTATATATATATATATATACACACACTCATAGTGTGAACAGTGCAAAACATAGGCCTCAGGCATATACCCCAAGTATATGTTTGGTCTTTATACAAAACATAGGCCTCAGGTGTCATGTGAATAGAACTTTAGCCTAAGGCCCCATGTGGCGAAATGCTGCAAAAAAAAAATAAAATAAAAAATCTGAAAAAAAAAAACCGCAGCAGAAATGCATGGCGTTTTTTTCTGCATCGTTTTTCATTGCTTTTTTGCCACAGTTTTCCTCTGTGGACATTCTGCCCCTATATATATATATATATATATATATATTATACGCCAGCGTTTCCACAGGTATAATTGACATGATGCGATTTACAAAAACACTGGCATTTCCGCTGCAGATTTTTTTTCTGCAATGTGTGGACAGGATTAGCCAGAATCTCATTCACTTTGCAGGTACTATAAAATGCAGTGTTTTTTGCCATGGTGTTTTCACAATGTGGGGCTTCAGGTCTGTATAAAGGGGTCTGGAATCATTTTGGACTGTGCTGAAGGGAAACTCTCTGATGACCCATCTAAAAAGTTACTAAGTATGATATATAGATCAACCACATGTACACCGTGGCCACCGGCACGTACGGCACGCACGCGTGCACACAGGCCACCGGCACGTACGGCACGCACGCGTGCACACAGGCCACCGGCACGTACGGGCACGCACGCGTGCACACAGGCCACCGGCACGTACGGCACGCACGCGTGCACACAGGCCACCGGCACGTACGGCACGCACGCGTGCACACAGGTCACCTATACATATAAGGAGGTGTTCACACTGCCATTAGAAGGTGTCCGTTGCTTGCATCCATTACAAACTGTTAACCAACACTAACAGAACTGTCATAAATCCGTTAAAAATCCCATTGATTTCAATGGGATTTTACCTGTTGTCTGTTAGTGTCCGCTTACACCAAATCCGTCATATGTCCGTTTTTTTACACAGACATAATAACGTGGGGGGCGGGACTTTTGTGTCCGTTATTTTCTAACATTAATGTCTATGGCTAATGGACAGTAACGGACAGGCAGACACTAACTGATGCTAATTTGTTTGTTTTTTTAACTGATCCATTAAATCAGTTAGTGTCTGTGAATGTCTGTTATCATAGGTGTCCGTTTTTTTTTTGTTTTTTGTTTTTTTAAACAGACACTATCAGAACGGACATCCAATGGTAGTGTGAACGCTGCCTAACGTGTATACACAGTCTATATCTGTATACACATGTACACAAAGGCCACCTGCATGTATGGCACACATGTGTACACAAAGATCCCGTCCCCCTCTATGTGACACCTTTCTCTATCTCTCCTGTGTTTATAGATATCTTGTACACATAAATATACACAGTATATACACATCTCACCTGTACACCGCCATACGACACCTCTGTATATCTCACCTGTACACCGCCATGCGACACCTCTGTATATCTCACCTGCACACCGCCATGCGACACCTCTGTATATCTCGCCTGCACACCGCCATGCGACACCTCTGTATATCTCACCTGTACACCGCCATGCGACACCTCTGTATATCTCACCTGCACACCGCCATGCGATACCTCTGTATATCTCGCCTGCGCACCGCCATTGCGATACCTCTGTATATCTCGCCTGCACACCGCCATGCGATACCTCTGTATATCTCGCCTGCACACCGCCATGCGATACCTCTGTATATCTCGCCTGCACACCGCCAAGCGATACCTCTGTATATCTCGCCTGCACACCGCCATGCGATACCTCTGTATATCTCGCCTGTACACCGCCATGCGCCACCTGTGCATATCTCACCTGCACACCGCCGTGCGATACCTCTGTATATCTCGCCTGTACGCCGCCGTGCGATACCTGTGCATATCTCACCTGCACACCGCCGTGCGATACCTGTGTATATCTCACCTGTACGCCGCCGTGCGATACCTGTGCATATCTCACCTGCACACCGCCGTGCGATACCTGTGTATATCTCACCTGCACACCGCCATGCGATACCTCTGTATATCTCACCTGTACGCCGCCATGCGATACCTCTGTATATCTCACCTGCATACTGCCATGCGACACCTCTGTATATCTCACCTGCACACCGCCATGCGACACCTCTGTATATCTCACCTGCACACCGCCATGCGACACCTCTGTATATCTCACCTGCACACCGCCATGCGATACCTCTGTATATCTCACCTGCACACCGCCATGCGATACCTCTCTATATCTCACCTGCACACTGCCGTGTGATACCTGTGCATATCTCACCTGCGCACCGCCATTGCGATACCTCTGTATATCTCGCCTGCGCACCGCCGTGAGATACCTGTGTATATCTCACCTGCGCACCGCCATGCGATACCTCTGTATATCTCGCCTGCACACCGCCATGCGATACCTCTGTATATCTCGCCTGCACACCGCCAAGCGATACCTCTGTATATCTCGCCTGCGCACCGCCATGCGTTACCTGTGTATATCTCTCCTGTACACCGCCATACGATACCTCTGTATATCTCGCCTGCACACCGCCATGCGATACCTCTGTATATCTCGCCTGCACACCGCCATGCGATACCTCTGTATATCTCGCCTGCGCACCGCCATGCGTTACCTGTGTATATCTCTCCTGTACACCGCCATACGATACCTCTGTATATCTCACCTGTACACATCTGAGATCCCCTGCAGAGACTGTGAGGTGACAATACAACACTATATACCAGGTGATATGTACTATGTCTCCATTATAACATCAGTACCTGGCTGACGCTCGCCTGCCCTCACTTCCTGCAGCAAGCACACCTCCACCCCCCAAATCTGTACCAGCACAAGACTCCACCCTGTGCTGCTACTAACCCTGCCAGTGCACTACCTAGGCAGCCTGCTGCAGATTACTTCACAGCAGAACTCCTCCCAGCCCTGAGCATAACTCCACCATATCTCCACCCAGAACTCGCCCTGTAGCCATAACTCCACCCAGCACTTGCCCGGTATCCATAACTCCACCCAACAGAGAGTCCAAGCTCACAGCCAGCACACCCTGCAAAAGAAAGAACAATGAATACAGTACAACCCCACTGCCCCATCTCTGACCTTTTGTATTACTCCACCCATCATCAGGCTTCATGGTAAGCCTCATATCTTCACCCAGATTTCCCTGGTCCTGACACTTTTCCAAAACTTTATATGCGCTCTGTACATCTGTTAGGTTGCATTCACACGGCGCATATAAAACTATAAAAACTGCATCAGAAAGGACTTCCTGCAACTCTGATGTGTTTTTGGTGCAGTTATTAATTTTAATAACATGTTAAATAAATGTGTTTCACCTGTAAAATTCAGAAACTGCACCAAAAACCTGCATCAAAATTGTATGCAATTTTTTTCAGTTGCAGTTTTAACTGCACCCAACTGCGCCATGTGAATTCTTCTTTAATTCATGCAAGTCAGTGAGGACATGACTCCACCCTGTGATCACTATACTGCCCTGACTCCACCCTGTGATCACTATACTGCCCTGACTCCACCCTGTGATCACTATACTGCCCTGACTCCACCCTGTGATCACTATACAGCCCTGACTCCACCCTGTGATCACTATACTGCCCTGACTCCACCCTATGATCACTATACTGCCCTGACTCCACCCTGTGATCACTATACTGCCCTGACTCCACCCTGTGATCACTATGCTGCCCTGACTCCACCCTGTGATCACTATACTGCCCTGACTCCACCCTGTGATCACTATACTGCCCTGACTCCACCCTGTGATCACTATACTGCCCTGACTCCACCCTGTGATCACTATGCTGCCCTGACTCCACCCTGTGATCACTATACTGCCCTGACTCCACCCTGTGATCACTATACTGCCCTGACTCCACCCTGTGATCACTATGCTGCCCTGACTCCACCCTGTGATCACTATGCTGCCCTGACTCCACCCTGTGATCACCATACTGCCCTGACTCCACCCTGTGATCACTATGCTGTCCTGACTCCACCTTGTGATCACCATACTGCCCTGACTCCACTCTGTGATCACTATGCTGTCCTGACTCCACCTTGTGATCACTATACTGCCCTGACTCCACTCTGTGATCACTATACTGCCCTGACTCCACCCTGTGATCACTATGCTGCCCTGACGCCACCCTGTGATCACTATGCTGCCCTGACTCCACCCTGTGATCACCATACTGCCCTGACTCCACCCTGTGATCACTATGCTGTCCTAACTCCACCTTGTGATCACCATACTGCCCTGACTCCACCCTGTAATCACTATGCTGTCCTGACTCCACCCTGTGATCACTATGCTGCCCTGACTCCACCCTGTGATCACTATGCTGCCCTGACTCCACCCTGTGATCACTATACTGCCCTGACTCCACCCTGTTATCACTATACTGCCCTGACTCCACACTGTGATCACTATACAGCCCTGACTCCACCCTGTGATCACTATACTGCCATGACTCCACCCTATGATCACTATACTGCCAACTCCACCCTGTGATCACTATACAGCCCTGACCCCACCCTGTGATCACTATACTGCTCTGACTCCACCCTGTGATCATTATACTGCTCTGACTCCATCCTGTGATCGCTATACTGCTCTGACTCTACCCTGTGATCACTATACTGCTCTGACTCCACCCTGTGATCACTATACTGCTCTGACTCCACTCTGTGATCACAATACTGCCCTGACTCCACCCTGTGATCACTATACTGCCCTGACTCCACCCTATGATCACTATACTGCCCTGACTCCACCCTGTGATCACTATACTGCCCTGAGTCCACCCTGTGATCACTATAGTGCTCTGACTCCACTCTATGATCACCATACTGCCCTGACTCCACCCTGTCATCACTATGCTGTCCTGACTCCACCTTGTGATCACTATACTGCCCTGACTCCACCCTGTGATCACTATAGTGCTCTGACTCCACTCTATGATCACTATACTGCTCTGACTTCACCCTGTGATCACTATACTGCCCTGACTCAATCCTGTGATCACTATACTGCCCTGACTCAATCCTGTGATCACTATACTGACCTGACTCCACCCTGTATTCACTATACTGCCCTGACTCCACCCTGTGATCAATATACTTCCCTGACTCCACCCTATGATCACTATACTGCTCTGACTCCACCCTGTGATCACTATACTGCCCTGACTCCACCCTGTGATCACCATACAGCCCTGACTCCACCCTGTGATCACTATACAGCCCCGACTCCATCCTGTGATCACTATACTGCTCTGACTCCATCCTGTGATCACTGTACTGCTTTGGCGCCACCCTGTGATCGCTATACTGCCCTGACTCCACCCTATGATCACTATACTGCTCTGACCATACCCTGTGATCACTATACTGCTCTGACTTCACACTGTGATCACAATAGTGCTCTGACTCCACCCTGTGATCACTATACTGCCCTTACTCCACCCTGTGATCATTGTACTGCCCTGACTCCATCCTGTGATCACTATACTGCTCTGACTCCATCCTGTGATCACTATACTGCCCTGACTCCACCCTGTGATCACTATACTGCTCTGACTCTACCCTGTACTCACTATACTGCCCTGACTCCATCCTGTCATCACTATACTGCCCTGACTCCACCCTGTGATCACTATACTGCCCTGACTCCACCCTGTGATCACTATACTGCCCTGACTCCACCCTGTGATCACTATACTGCCCTGACTCCACCCTGTGATCACTATACTGCCCTGACTCCATCCTGTGATCACTATACTGCTCTGACTCCATCCTGTGATCACTATACTGCCCTGACTCCACCCTGTGATCACTATACTGCTCTGACTCTACCCTGTACTCACTATACTGCCCTGACTCCATCCTTTGATCACTATGCTGCCCTGACTCCACCCTGTGATCACTATACTGCCCTGACTCAACCCTGTGATCACTATACTGCCCTGACTCCACACAGTGATCACTATACAGCCCTGACTCCACCTTGTGATCACTATACTGCCATGACTACACCCTATGATCACTATACTGCCAACTCCACCCTGTGATCACTATACAGCCCTGACTTCACCCTGTGATCACTATACTGCTCTGACTCCACCCTATGATCACTATACTGCCAACTCCACCCTGTGATCACTATACTGCCAACTCCACCCTGTGATCACTATACAGCCCTGACCCCACCCTGTGATCATTATACTGCTCTGACTCCACCCTGTGATCACTATACTGCTCTGACTCCACTCTGTGATCACAATACTGCCCTGACTCCACCCTGTGATCACTATACTGCCCTGACTCCACCCTATGATCACTATACTGCCCTGACTTCACCCTGTGATCACTATACTGCCCTGACTCCATCCTGTGATCACTATACTGCCCTGACTCCATCCTGTGATCACTATACTGCCCTGACTCCACACTGTGATCACTATACAGCCCCGACTCCATCCTGTGATCACTATACTGCCCTGACTCCACACTGTGATCACTATACAGCCCCGACTCCATCCTGTGATCACTATACTACTCTGACTCCACCCTGTGATCACTATACTGCTCTGACTCCATCCTGTGATCACTATACTGCTCTGACTTCACACTGTGATCACAATAGTGCTCTGACTCCACCCTGTGATCATTGTACTGCCCTGACTCCATCCTGTGATCACTATACTGCTCTGACTCCATCCTGTGATCACTATACTGCCCTGACTCCACCCTGTGATCACTATGTGGCCCTGACTCCACCCTGTGATCACTATACTGCCCTTACTCCACCCTGTGATCATTGTACTGCCCTGACTCCATCCTGTGATCACTATACTGCCCTGACTCCAACCTGTGATCACTATACTGCTCTGACTCTACCCTGTACTCACTATACTGCCCTGACTCCATCCTGTGATCACTGTACTGCCCTGACTCCACCCTGTGATCACTATACTGCCCTGACTCCACCCTGTGATCACTATACTGCCCTGACTCCATCCTTTGATCACTATGCTGCCCTGACTCCACCCTGTGATCACTATACTGCCCTGACTCCACCCTGTGATCACTATACTGCCCTGACTCCACACTGTGATCACTATACAGCCCTGACTCCACCTTGTGATCACTATACTGCCATGACTCCACCCTATGATCACTATACTGCCAACTCCACCCTGTGATCACTATACTGCTCTGACTCCACCCTATGATCACTATACTGCCAACTCCACCCTGTGATCACTATACAGCCCTGACCCCACCCTGTGAGCACTATACTGCTCTGACTCCACCCTGTGATCATTATACTGCTCTGACTCCATCCTGTGATCGCTATACTGCTCTGACTCTACCCTGTGATCACTATACTGCTCTGACTCCACCCTGTGATCACTATACTGCTCTGACTCCACTCTGTGATCACAATACTGCCCTGACTCCACCCTGTGATCACTATACTGCCCTGACTCCACCCTATGATCACTATACTGCCCTGACTCCACCCTGTGATCACTATACTGCCCTGAGTCCACCCTGTGATCACTATAGTGCTCTGACTCCACTCTATGATCACCATACTGCCCTGACTCCACCCTGTCATCACTATGCTGTCCTGACTCCACCTTGTGATCACTATACTGCCCTGACTCCACCCTGTGATCACTATAGTGCTCTGACTCCACTCTATGATCACTATACTGCTCTGACTTCACCCTGTGATCACTATACTGCCCTGACTCAATCCTGTGATCACTATACTGCCCTGACTCAATCCTGTGATCACTATACTGACCTGACTCCACCCTGTATTCACTATACTGCCCTGACTCCACCCTGTGATCAATATACTTCCCTGACTCCACCCTATGATCACTATACTGCTCTGACTCCACCCTGTGATCACTATACTGCCCTGACTCCATCCTGTGATCTCTATACTGCCCTGACTCCATCCTGTGATCACTATACTGCCCTGACTCCACACTGTGATCACTATACAGCCCCGACTCCATCCTGTGATCACTATACTGCCCTGACTCCACACTGTGATCACTATACAGCCCCGACTCCATCCTGTGATCACTATACTACTCTGACTCCACCCTGTGATCACTATACTGCTCTGACTCCATCCTGTGATCACTATACTGCTGACTTCACACTGTGATCACAATAGTGCTCTGACTCCACCCTGTGATCATTGTACTGCCCTGACTCCATCCTGTGATCACTATACTGCTCTGACTCCATCCTGTGATCACTATACTGCCCTGACTCCACCCTGTGATCACTATACTGCCCTTACTCCACCCTGTGATCATTGTACTGCCCTGACTCCATCCTGTGATCACTATACTGCTCTGACTCCATCCTGTGATCACTATACTGCTCTGACTCCACCCTGTGATCACTATACTGCTCTGACTCCACCCTGTGATCACTATACTGCCCTGACTCCACCCTGTGACCACTATGTGGCCCTGACTCCACACTGTGACCACTGTGCTGCCCTGACTCCACCCTGTGATCACTATACTGCTCTGACTCCACCCTGTGATCACTATACTGCCCTGACTCCACCCTGTGACCACTATGTGGCCCTGACTCCACCCTGTGACCACTGTGCTGCCCTGACTCCACCCTGTGATCACTATGCTGCCCTGTCTCCACCCTGTGACCACTATGCGGCTGTGACTCCACTCCTGCCCCCTTCCATGGTCCCCATACTGACCCCATGCTTTGCTCTTCAGCCTGTCCTACATTCCTGCCCCCTGACAGTGTGATGTGGAGACTCTGCTCTCTCTGCTCCTACAATACTGACATTTCTACAATACACTCTGCTTGAATAACTCCATCATTCCCGTCTAATCGGAGAACTCTATAGACGTCTTCTCCCCAGCCCGAACTGGCTGATAACAGAGAGTAATAGCATACACTACTATATGTATAGCCAGTCTCACTCTAGTCTGAAATGGCTCCTCCAGACCAGCAGCGCAACCTTCTGCAGCTCTGACTGGTAAAAGCCTTCCTCTCCTGTTGTTGAGGTACCCGCCGAGGCAGCATCCATTGTGTCACCCCAGGAACTTACCTGGGCCTGGTAAATTTCCCATTCCTCCCCTGTCTGTGGCTCCAGAAGTTCTCCCTTCTGGGCTCTGACACCCGCATCGCTATAGCAAAGCCCAAAATCTTATTCTCCTCATCCCATAGGATGCCTCCAGGGGACAGGGCGTCTGCATTGGCATGGCTGAGTCCGACTCGATATTGCATCTCGAATGAGTATTTGCTATGACACGCTGTCCACCTATGTTCTGCCTCAAGATGCACCAGTAGGGGGCACTCCTGGGAAATATGAGCCCCCTGCCAGTACATGCAGCTCGTACAAGTCATATCCTCTGTCCAGTTCACGGGTCTGCAACTTCTGGTCTTGTGGATTATTAGTGATATAATGTATATCCCTGGTATATCACCTCCTTATACCGTCATGTACTCCGCACAGATTTACCTTTCATCCTCTGTTATGCATCAAATTCTGTCCCTTCCCGTCCCGCTGTGTGCCCAGACATCACATGTGGGACATTTCTATAGTCAAGATAAATTTCTTAACAAATTTTCTCCTTTAACTCCTTATAAACATGTAAAAATGTGGGGCTAAAGTGACATTTTATTACAAAAACAGTAATTTTTCATTTTCACATCCCATGGCAAAAAATTCTGTGAAACCCCTGTAGGGTCAAAGTGCTCGCTATACCCCTTCATAAATACCTTGAGGTGTCTAGTTATCAAAATGGGGTCATTTTAGGGGGGTTTCCTCTGTTCTGGCACTTCAGGGGTTCTGAAACACATTCCAGCACAATCTGACTTCCAAAATCCCCATAGCGCCCCTTCCCTTTGGCGTGCTGCCATGTGCCCGTACATCAGATTACATCACATGTGGGATAATTTCATGCTCGGGAGACATTACATAGGGCGATGCATTTTCTCCTTTAACCCCTGGTAAATGTGTAAATTCTAGGGCTAAACGAATATATTAGTGACAGAAATTGAAAAGTGTAAATTTCAACTCCATTTTTGTTTTAATTCCTGTGAAACTCTGAAAGGGTTAAGAAACTTCCTAAATGCTGTTTTGGATTCTTTCAGGGGGTTTCTATTAGAGAGGCCTTTTAAGGCCCCTTCAGAACTGAGCTGGTCCCTTTAAAAAATGGGTTTTGTCCCCATAGCTATGTGAGGGCTTATTCTTTGTGAGACGGGTTGTACTTTCAGTTGCCACCATTTTGGGGTACATATAATGTTTTGATTAGCTTTTATTTATGTGTTTTGGGGGTCCATGTGACATAACACACAATTCTATCATTATTTTATGCACTTTGTTGTTACGACGTTCCCTCTGCATTATACCTGACGTGGCAGCTTTGTCCGGCCGGTCATTACGATTACGGCAATACCAGATTTATATTGGATTTTATTACTTTTTACCACTTTTACTAATAAAACGTCACTTTTTGAAAATGAAGGATTTTCCTGGGGTCACCGTATTGTGACCCCTATAACTTATATACTGTACCGATGGCGGAGATACGACAGGGCTCTTTATTTGCGGGACAAGTTGTACTTTCTATTGGTACCGATGTTTCTGATCACTTTTTATTGCTATTTTTGGGGGAAAGTGAGTTGAGCATAGTGCGTTACTTTGCTCATTGCGGTATATATTTTACAGCATTTACCGTACGGAGTTAATAACGCTATTTTTGGATAGCGGGGCCTTATACGTACATGGGGAGACCTAACATGTTTGTTTACGTTATGTGTTTTTTAAATATAAGGCTATGTTCACACACAGTGTTTTGCAGGTTCATTTTGAGGCGGAATCCCTTTCTTTCTCCCATTAGGGGGTTCTGCTCTGTTGTGTTCCCGCAGAGCTGGAGAGGACGCGCTCCATATAACATGGATCCGACAGCGCCCTCTGCCTAAAAACTTTGGAAACACATTTATAGTAATGGCCGTTTTTATGTGGTGTTAACCCCTCGTGACCTGACTGAACACCTGATAAAGCTCCGCTGAGAATCTGTACCGGCAGCTCTGACGGGATTTGTGATTTTATGGATGAAACATGTCTAATAAATGTGAACACATCCTTAGTTTATTCTAAGGCCGGACTATTCCCAGCGGGTCTGACAGCCTCAGCTCTGCTACATGTATAGGGTCAGTGATTGGTCAGTAATGACCCCGCCCTCAGCTGTCAGTGACCTCTGATTGGCCGCTCCCTGGATATAATGCAGCACCTGCTCCTTGTATTGCTGGATTATGTGCAGCTTTGGCTGTGACCTGAGTACATTGTGGTGTTGGAGGATTTGGCTGACATGTCTGGTGAGTCTCTATCACCAGGTACCCACTTATGTAGAGAGGACTGGTAGTAGTAGAGCTGAAGTTCTGTCACTTTGTGTTGGTTTTGGTTTTTCTTTTCCTTGTAGTTGTGCCTTAGTCTGTCCTGAATACTAGAGGAGTCCTCGTCTCCTGTATGGCGGTGGATCTGGTGGTCGGGGGGTGCATATACTATGGTGTATATGTGCATATGGGGGGCTGGATATACTCCTAGTGTATACTATGGCCTTATATGTATATATCTGGGGGGGGGGGGGGGTGGATATACTCCTGGTGTATACTATGGCCTTATATGTATATATCTGGGGGGGGGGCTGGATATACTCCTGGTGTATACTATGGCCTCCTATGTATATATCTGGGGGGGGGGGGGGGTGGATATACTCCTGGTGTATACTATGGCCTCCTATGTATATATCTGGGGGGTGGGGTTGGATATACTCCTGGTGTATACTATGGCCTCCTATGTATATATCTGGGGGGGGGGGGGGGGTGGATATACTCCTGGTGTATACTATGGCCTCCTCTGTATATATCTGGGGTGGGGGTGGATATACTCCCGGTGTATACTATGGCCTCCTATGTATATATCTGGGGGGGGGGGGGGGGGGATATACTCCCGGTGTATACTATGGCCTCCTATGTATATATCTGGGGGGGGGGGGGGTGGATATACTCCCGGTGTATACTATGGCCTCCTATGTATATATCTGGGGGGGGGGGGGTGGATATACTCCTGGTGTATACTATGGCCTCCTATGTATATATCTGGGGGGGGGGGTGGATATACTCCTGGTGTATACTATGGCCTCCTATGTATATATCTGGGGGGGGGGGGGGTGGATATACTCCTGGTGTATACTATGGCCTCCTATGTATATATCTGGGGGGAGGGGTGGATATACTCCCGGTGTATACTATGGCCTCCTATGTATATATCTGGGGGGGGGGGGGGGTGGATATACTCCTGGTGTATACTATGGCCTCCTATGTATATATCTGGGGGGGGGGCTGGATATACTCCTGGTGTATACTGTGGTATATAGATATTATATTGTTACTGTTACCTTGATAGACTCTCTTAAAGGGGTGTTCCAGGTTCGGATACTGATAGCTGGGCAGTCACTATCACACTGTTGTGGTCTGAGCTCTGTAGTTCTCCTATGTGTTGGATGTTACACCTGCTGCTCATGGTGTGTACACGGCTCTAGTGCTTGTCATGTACAGCCAGGTGTAGGGAAGGGTTAAACACTGTATAAGGCGACATGTACAGGGCTGGTATCTGTGGGCTGTGAATAAACTGGCAGTGTCCCGGCCCTATATGTGGCCCTGTGATATTCCATGGTCATGTGTGTACAGGGCCATAGAAAGTAACAGGTCAGTGCACTAGAGCGGAGAATCTCTACTAGTGCCCGGCTGTGTGTACAAGGCCTGAAGAGAAGGCTGACAACTGTCTAATATGTGCCAGCTTCTCATCACATGTAAAGTCTCCGCTTGTTGTCAGTGACTAGAACCATTATTACACCTAGAGGTGAGACCCTTCCCTGCCTATAGGGATACACTGTAACGACCCATCAGCTGTGACACTGACTCACCTGATATTACACCCCCTAACCCAGTCACCATAGCAGTGTAGACAAATCTTATATATATGTTATGTTTCTACTGACTACACTTCATATTAGTCCTGAGCAGACTCCTGTACATGCCCGGCAGGTACCGCAGCTCACAATACACCCCCTGTGTGCGTTACAGTGTGACAGGCTATAACATGCAGCTGTGTAAGCTGTGCTATGAAGGGAAGCCGCCATTATTTCCTTCCTGTGTTATTGCTATTCCATGTTTTGTTCCATTCATGAAATGACTGATATTACAGATGGCGGGTATGGCCGCTGTACAGAAAACCTACAAGCCTGGTGTACAAGAGACGCCCTGCTCCTCCCACTTGTCTTATTGTGACACCGGAGAGAAGTTCTGCAGCTCTAAGACCATGTTGTCCTGAAGGAAATATCTCAGGGATGTGCCCGGTGATCTGTGGGCGCTCATAGCTCCGGGTACACCTGGTATTACTACATGTCAGGGATGTGCCCGGTGATCTGTGGGCGCTCATAGCTCCGGGTACTCCTGGTATTACTACATGTCAGGGATGTGCCCGGTGATCTGTGGGCGCTCATAGCTCCGGGTACTCCTGGTATTACTACATGTCAGGGATGTGATCTGTGGGCGCTCATAGCTCCGGGTACACCTGGTATTACTACATGTCAGGGATGTGCCCGGTGATCTGTGGGCGCTCATAGCTCCGGGTACACCTGGTATTACTACATGTCAGGGATGTGATCTGTGGGCGCTCATAGCTCCGGGTACTCCTGGTATTACTACATGTCAGGGATGTGCCCGGTGATCTGTGGGCGCTCATAGCTCCGGGTACACCTGGTATTACTACATGTCAGGGATGTGCCCGGTGATCTGTGGGCGCTCATAGCTCCGGGTACTCCTGGTATTACTACATGTCAGGGATGTGCCTGGTGATCTGTGGGCGCTCATAGCTCCGGGTACTCCTGGTATTACTACATGTCAGGGATGTGCCTGGTGATCTGTGGGCGCTCATAGCTCCGGGTACTCCTGGTATTACTACATGTCAGGGATGTGATCTGTGGGCGCTCATAGCTCCGGGTACACCTGGTATTACTACATGTCAGGGATGTGATCTGTGGGCGCTCATAGCTCCGGGTACACCTGGTATTACTACATGTCAGGGATGTGCCCGGTGATCTGTGGGCGCTCATAGCTCCGGGTACTCCTGGTATTACTACATGTCAGGGATGTGCCTGGTGATCTGTGGGCGCTCATAGCTCCGGGTACTCCTGGTATTACTACATGTCAGGGATGTGATCTGTGGGCGCTCATAGCTCCGGGTACTCCTGTATTACTACATGTCAGGGATGTGCCCGGTGATCTGTGGGCGCTCATAGCTCCGGGTACTCCTGGTATTACTACATGTCAGGGATGTGCCCGGTGATCTGTGGGCGCTCATAGCTCCGGGTACTCCTGGTATTACTACATGTCAGGGATGTGCCCGGTGATCTGTGGGCGCTCATAGCTCCGGGTACACCTGGTATTACTACATGTCAGGGATGTGATCTGTGGGCGCTCATAGCTCCGGGTACTCCTGGTATTACTACATGTCAGGGATGTGCCCGGTGATCTGTGGGCGCTCATAGCTCCGGGTACTCCTGTATTACTACATGTCAGGGATGTGCCCGGTGATCTGTGGGCACTCATAGCTCCGGGTACTCCTGGTATTACTACATGTCAGGGATGTGCCCGGTGATCTGTGGGCGCTCATAGCTCCGGGTACACCTGGTATTACTACATGTCAGGGATGTGATCTGTGGGCGCTCATAGCTCCGGGTACACCTGGTATTACTACATGTCAGGGATGTGCCCGGTGATCTGTGGGCGCTCATAGCTCCGGGTACACCTGGTATTACTACATGTCAGGGATGTGCCCGGTGATCTGTGGGTGTTCGTATCTCCAGGTATTAGGTGTTACTATATGTAGTGTACATTTATTACCTTGTTCTTATACACTCTGCTTCTATATCCCAAGCTGTCAGTTCCTTCTAGTCTATAAATCTCAATATTAACCTCTTCTGTTCTATATCCCTGCAAAGGGCCTTAATGTTAAGCCCCGGGCCCCCAATGCCGAATCTGTCATGTGGCCCCTACTTACCTTGTGCCACTCACAATAGTGGATTATTTTAGAAGGTAGAAAGACCTTTGGGGCCCTTCAGGTTCCAGAGATCAGTAACAACGGCTCCTGCTACACCCCTGTACTCCTATATAATGACCCCATTCTATATATAATGACCCCCTATTCTGAATCCCTGTCCTCTGCTCCTGTTATTCTCTGGGTGCTTACTTTATGTAAACCTCTCCCCTGTTTCTAGACCCGTTCCTCACGAATCTCCTTGTGAGGGTCTGTCAGATGTGTCGGGTTAGAGATGAATGTTTGGTCACTGACTACAAGCAGACACTTTATACTGCTGATGGGTAGTCACATGACTGGTTCTACAAGTCTATTATGACTATGGGGGGGTCTCGTCCTCCTGGATTCTTCAGTTGTGTATATGTATCTGTGTGATGTCCCCATGATAACACTGCCTGGCTTATCACTGGTTACTGCTGCTCAGTCTATTCTTACTTGTGTATAATATATGGGGGGATTTATTAAGATCAGTATTCTGGTCTACTAACTTACTCCAAAGATCTTGGTCATCAGTCGGCCACTATAATGCTTTCCTAGTGGATTTAGTGTCCTTTATCATTTATATTATCACATGGGCTCTGATGGTAGGTACAGTATATGGTAAGTGTATCTAATGGTCATTCTCTTATTGATTCCAGAATCCGGTCCTTGGAGAAACCATCCAGGGCTGAGTCTCTGGAGACATTACTGCCACATGTGGAGCTTCTTGGCTCTCTGCTGCCTCCTATTGGATTATATCCTGGAATACATGTAAGGACTGGTAAATATCACTGCTGGAGGTCTCTCTGCTTCCGGGGTGATCTATATGGACTAATGCCGGTGTTTCCTGGTGATGTCTCTTCTCGCTCTGCTCTTGGGAAGGTCTCGCTGTTGTGAATCTCTGCTCGTCCAGTTAGGTTCTAGACCAGTGTATAAGAAGCATAAGGTATGGAGTCCCTATGCCTTGTTTAGGGAGGATACAGGGCTTCATGGAGGCCCCTACAGAACCACATGGACTTGATGTGCCACTACACATGGTCTCATGGACAGAAGACTGATGGTTTCCATAGAAGAACTTCCTACAGACTTCCTGGCATACTAATAGATGACCTACTTTTGAAGGTACTTGGACCTTGGTCTTTCTATAACTGGTAATTTCCTCTTTGATAAGATATTAAACCTTTTTGACTTGTGAAGACCTGTTTGTTGTCTCAGTCTCATAGTGGCAGGTCACCCCTTAATGTAGATGTCCTGTTCAGCAGGTTGTAACTCTGTTCATGATCTGATCAGCTCTGTATCTTATTTCAGGTTCATCCATCTACTCTACCACATGGACCTACTGCAACTAGGACCACATCTCTGAAGGACCATTTAGGGAGCTGAATTTACCACCTCAAGTACCCAGTGACCTCTTAAACACTGACCAATTATCTAACTGCTCTGATATGGGTGGATGACACAACCTCGAAGCTTCTGACCATGGTATGGAAAGGATGAACAAGGTGTCTCATATCAGTCAATGATGAGGCTCATCTTGTGTGGTATGTAAAGTCTTAGGCTGTGGTCTAATGGTCTCTAGACTCCATGATTGGTCTTGGTAGACTATTTAGAAGCGATCTGGAGAATTGCCTTGTGTAAACTGGTTACCAGTCAGTGGTAGAAGATGGACAGTACTATAAATCTGGAAGTACAGTGGCCTTCAAGAAGGGTTTACAGAGATCTAGTTAAGGGTTTCTCAATTATTGTCCAAAAGGTCACGTATGAAGTAGTCAACTGGGCGACTGTTGGGTGTTGTGAACACAAACCAGTCGTGTGACCCTCAATGTATTTTCTCCTACTGGCAGTCATTGGGGGGACGTATCAAGCATCTTCTGCTCTAATTCTGAATGGGCAGCATAAAATAATCTTGCATCATGAAATTAACTTCAACAAGGTGAATGGGGCACAACAGTTGTGATACAATTGTGCATTTATTACATGGGCACCTGGAATGACAAGGCATAAAGGAGCACGCCCCAAAAATTGTGCAAATGATGGATTATTCCCAGTACCTTCTACTACAGGACTACTTGTCTTGTGGCTACTTGTGTAGCAAGTCAGGATGTTCCTCAATGAACTCCCAATGGAGGGCATCTTCAGGGTTTTGTCACAGCTGCCACTTCCTCAGGGTCAACATCTTTGGGGTTCCTTAAGGACTGGATCAAAAATGATTGTGATGGGAGGTTTAGGGTAAATTCCTATGGGATTATTTAACAAATCTGCCCTGACTTCCACTGAAATTAATGGCAAGAATAGACTTTTTTTTATTGAGGATTTTACCTCAATCGATATGCAAAAAATTGAACATACCTGAAGCATTCAACTTGCAATTCCTAAAACAATGAATGGGGCAGCTATATATTTACACCCAGGACTATAAGAAATGGTTACCATGGACACCCCCACCATGGTCTTGTACTGCCCGCTACCTTCCTTGACAACTGCCCCCAAAGTCTTGTATTGCTGAGAATATAATACCCACTCCATAGAGGATGCTGTCATGGCTGCTGGAGAAGATATTAGCTTGACATGATGGGAGAAACTTCCTCTTCCAAATATCACAACGTAACTCGCTGGAACATTTCCTAATCTGTAGTGATCTGAGCTATGATGTTACAGGGTTTTATTGGTTGCCCATAATGATGACCACCTTGTGTCCTATTGTAAAACAATACCTAACAAAACCTATTGTCAGTGTATAATATGGGTATAACAATAGGACTGAAGATCTTGTAGAAAACTGGACACTTATTGGCGTCTTCCAGACTGTAGTAGGAGGAATGTTACTAGTTGTGGTGTCTTGAAGGTGCCATGTTGTAGATCGGTGACCTGTCACTTTCTCCAGTGCTGCCTCATGTCTTGACCATTTATACCCAAACTAGACCTATGTATATAGAGAAATCAGATATAGGCGCTACTTGCCCACGTTTAACACTTTCTCTCAACTACTGGAGCTGGTTCTATTCAGCCCTATTAATGACCGACCTCCCTGAGCTTCTAGGTGAGATGTCGAGGAGTCCCTGAGTTTAGGAGTTGTTTATATTGTGCCAGATGATAAATGTCAGACTTCAGATTTTCAGCAATTTCCCCAAATTTAGGTCTGCAGATATCATACTGTATATGACCAGACTGTCTAAGGATCTTCATGTGGTGGGCCTGATTCTTGCAGATTTATAGGGATATTTGTGAGATTGTCCTGACATGTTCTGAGCATCTAGACTGTAGTATCTTGTCTCATACTCTCCACATGAAGGGACATCAATGGTGAGGTCTTCTATGGCTGCTCTGCTGTTGCAGAAGACCTTTCTCTCCTCCTGTGACTCTGTTGTGGTCGGTTCTTCTCCTCAGTGTAGCCATTACTAGATGTGGCCTCCATTACCACATGTACTGTTCCCTCTACAGTTTCTTGCTACTGCCTTATATACTGTGCATTATCTTGAATGGGACTTACATTGGTCTCCTAGTTTTTCACACTTCTGGTTTACAAGGACCAGCTTGACTTGTTGGAGTCAGTGTAAGGGATTATTCACATGTCTGCAGAAAGTGATGGCATTTTAGTTGGGGTCTGCAGGCAGACATTGTCCTTGTTTTTATTTAAAACAAAAAACTTAATGGACCCAGACCTGCTCTGTTGTAGAGACGAGTGCCCCATTCTCCTTTATGGGTCCTTGAAATTGAAAGACAATAGAGCGGGGTCACGTGTTATCTGACATCACACATCTAATAAAGGTGCACATGTGAATGAGGTCTAACACTGAGGCACTTGGTAAGCTACTTGTGCCTCTCTGTTCATTGCTGCCCCTTTACCAGATATTCTGCTGCCCTCACCATGATTTGTCGGGGAAATGGGCTATGCTTGAATTGGGATGATCCCTTATGGCTTTCTACCACCTTCAGCCCTTCACAAAGCTGCCTGTTCCCCATTTCATGTCATCTGTCACCTCCATCTGGTTTGTACATGGCAGTAGATTTATTTTTCACCCGACCAGTTTAGGACACTTGTCTGATATTCTAAACCTCGTCTTCCTTTATCCCTCCATATAATCTGGACATTCAGCCTTGTTGTATAGAACGTCTCCTCCTTCCCCTGACTCTTGTTCCTCCCAGCAGTCTGTAATACCTACACCAGGTTTCCCAGCAATATTTCCCTTTGGGAACTCTCTGACAATATTACACTATTTTTGGCTTGTTACCAGATGTCTCCTGATCCCTCCATGACCCCTACAAGCTCCTTCATATCCTCGCTCTTGTGGTCGTCTTCATGAAGCATCTTACACAATAACCAATATTATATCAGAACATAACGTAGGAAGTGTCTTGGCTAGAAGGGTTTTGGTGACTTTGTGACAGTGATTATTATAGATGTGATATCTAGTCTATAACCAGAAATATATCTGCAGCCTTCAGGGCACATGGCGGCTCCTTCAGGTAATTACAAGTGGCTGAGAACAGAACATGTAGAAGATGCTACACAAAGACCATCTGTACATGAGGCCATACATCAGGGAGATCAGCCGGGGGAATAACACTGAGGTTATAGGGGTGATGGCCTAGAGGTACATGGATGTGGCGTCTGATGGGGTGTGATGTGTCCATGTAAGGGCTTGTAAATCTGGGGGGCTTACATGGAGTCCTTGTGGCAATGACTGGTAGGTTATCTGGGCTAGAACTTGCAAAATTTGTTTGGTGTTTTGTATAAAAGGAGCAGTAAATCCAAGAATCTTCAATCTATTGTCTGAGAAATATTGGTTGTGAATAGCAGAGCGTGTCCTCACAATGTTCATGTGAGGGTTGTATGTGACCACTAGGGGCGCCCTACTATTGTCCTGTGTGTACTCCAATAGACCACACCTTGTAATTCTTGTAGCATTCTCTGTCCAGTCTATAGCATTAGGTTTACATAAAGCACACATACAAATGTCTTCCTTATAGCTTTTCTTCTGGTACTGTTGTAGTGTCGTGGATACTTACCTTAGTTTTCTCTTTACAGATGGATGTCAGGGCCGGCTACTGAATGGCCTAGTTCTGGTGTTACCCTAGATTGTGTTGTCCCCCACCTCAGTAATTGTGGTGGTTCAGGTTTTCTGGGATCTAAATCTTGGTCTATTAGGTTTTCTAGATTCAATTTTTGGGGTCCAACACTTGGGACCTCAAACTAAGATATTGCATTGTTCTGGTGACCTTCACTAGATACCAAGCACAGCGCTGTACATTGTATAGTGGTTGTTCTTGGAATTGCAGTTCAGTCTCACTCAGATAGGACTATGCTCCAAATAGGCCACAAAGGATAACTGTGTCACTGGCCTGTGAAGTGAAGCAGCGCTCACCTGAGCAAGTAATCTGTTAGGTGTCACCCCAGAGATGGGTTGAAGATGGCTCCGGGTGGCCAAAGGAGAAAGTGATGGCCATTTGAAGGTGGCTAAATGATCTGAGGTTATTGGTCATCTATAAAGGCAGGAACTGGTAAGGTTTTAGTTACTTAAGGACAACAAAGTCTTACTGTAGGGGGAAATGACTTCAAACAAGACCAAAGCACAATCCGGTTGCCCAAGGAACAAAACTATTCCTTGTCTGTATCTTCCTCACACGACTTGAACATCTCCTATGATATCTTCCATGTGATTGGTTTGTTATAAATCTGTCCTTTTCCCCCCTTCTGTGTGGAGATGTTTAGTGCTGGTGACCTCTGGTGTGTTCAGTGTTGGAATATAGTGAGGTGACCTCCATGGAGAAGAGATTATCCCATGTTGTGGTAACTGGCTGGAGTTGATGGGTAGGTTCACTACATACTCCTGGAGAGGGGTCAAGGAAGTGAGAAATTACTTACAGCAGATACTATCCCATAGGTAATGGAGTCTTCGTGTTGTTGGAGAGAATTCACATGGCCTCTTTGTAGTGTTCAAAGGACTGAATAGCTAATGCACTTGCTTGAGAAGTGACTATAGGAGTAGTGGTCAGTCACAGTTGGGCTCACTAAGGCTGTGGTTGGGTGCACTAGGCCTCCAGCATTCCTTGGGCTGGTGCAGTCCTGGATGGGCCTGCAGTGTGGATGGTGGTGGAGGTAGTTACCCCCAGGGCGTTGTGTAGTAAGTCTCCCACATGATGGTTGTTGGCATGTCTCTCTCATTTTGGTGCAGGATTAGGGACTCTGAAAATGACCAGTGCAGATTACTCGATGTTACTGTAGTGAGGCAGGTGAACAATACTACAGGAATGTCCTACAGAAGGAGACACCATCTTACATGTCATTGTGCGACGTGGCCACCCATGAGCAGCTCTCTCCAGTCACCACTTTGACTTTGGAAAATCAATGTTGGGGTACACAAGTTGTAACCAAGGGCAATTCTGAGCAGGAATCCTTTACCACAACTCTGGATATGATCTTTAGTGTAGTCTACCCCTTCTCTGATCCATTTACCCTGTTGCTGCATCTCCTCATTCCTAGTTTACATAAATCCACCACCCCGCTACAATGTTCTCCCACTGTACAGAAAACCCTCTACAATACATGGTCAGTTATATGCAGAATACAGGCTGTCCCCAATGTAATCCACCCATGGTCTCCCCTTGGTCTAGTTCAGCTAGGCCTTGCCTATATACAGGTGCCCAAAATATCTACATGTGCTCTGACCAGTGACTTGTATGGAGGCAAAACTTGTCCTTGTCGTGAGCATCTATTCCTGATCTAGTAGATTCCACACGAGTCACAGACCAGATCTGAGGTAACATGGAGGGATAGAAGAGGATAAACATGACTCGGCTTCCCCAGATACTTTTATTTTGGGGAGTTTTAATCCTATCACCACCTTGTCTGGAATGTGGGACGTGTTCAACAATGTGAAGCTTGAGTTAGGAGATTCTATGGTGGGATATAACAGTGTTGGGGGATTGATAAAAGCCTCCTGCAGTGAATAGTAGACTAGTATTCCTAAATCTGTTCCCCCCTAATGTTAGTGCACAAGGACACTTGATCACATATACAATGTAGCTGGTGTCACAAGTAAAAAGACCATTGATGGCCTCCTTCCCTGTCTGGGGGTAGCAGAACTTGTCACTTTTCAGAACACTGGGGTCAGGATAAGTTGGGGATGGTTTTCTTTAGGGTACATAGAAATGTTTGCCTGAGGGTCGCGTCTCCTATATTGGTCCTCACCAAATGCTTTCTCGGGTTCAGTGATGGGGAACGCTCTATGGTGTAGCGGCCAGTGGTGTTGTATGGTCTGTAGTAATCTGAGAGGTGATATCTGTGTATGATGGCGGCTTGCCTGTTGTCTTTCCTACGGAGGGACCTCTGGATCTGCTGGGTTTAGGATTTGGCTGTAATGCTTGAGATCTAGGTTGAGGGGAGCAATGACTGCACATGGGTATACTTATCTTCTCCTTCTTACTATAGGCTAGCCCCACAGATCAGGGTCTCCTGTATCATTCAGGATCATGGGATGCTTTAGTGGGTGCAGAAGTCGGGTCTAACCCACTATCCATATAGTAAAGGGAAATCTCTGCGCTCCAGATAGTTGTGGTCACATATAGGCTTATTGACTAGTACTAGAAATCCCAGCAGTAAGTGTGGACATCAGTCATGTAGACCTTCATCCGATGTGGCAGTAACAACTAACCCACAAGACACACGACGTAGAACGACACGTCACACAGTGTGAATATAATCCTAGTAATGACCGAAGCAGAAACCTCATCACATCGTAAATAAAGATGTACAGAAAACTGCCTAATGTAGGACTATTACACAAGTGTGATCACATAATGTACAGGCACATCACATATGGCTGGTCCTGGCTGTGGGTTTGAGTATAAATCTGTGCAGAGACCCCTGCAGAATACTTATATACCACTGCCAAGGATATTGACTGTATGAAGATCGTAATGTAGTGTGAACTGGAGTTCAGGCCAAATGCTGGTAAGATGATCAGCAAAGGACTGGAAGGAGTCCTCAGAGCCCCCCATATGTATAAGATATCGTCATTGTAAGATGGAGTATGGAATATATAACGTTTCCTACCCCTCTGACCATGGTGGAGCCTCATTGTTGGATGTAGAATGTGTCTTGTATAATATAAGAAATAATCTTCTGTCCAACCTATTTCCAATGGATCCATGTATAGGATGTGACTGCTGGAGATGTGTTAGCTCCTAGGGAAAGTGGTACTAACCGCTTGTCGGCCTCTCGAGTGTGTCTGTACAAACTAGTGAGAACAAAGATCACTAATAAACTGGTGGTATCGGCCTGTTGGAGGGAACGTATAATATGTAGGGAAGTATCAAGTAGAAATTGTGGAGGCAGGGGTGTAACTTGTGGGGGTGCAGTCACACCGGGGCCCAGGAGCCTTAGGGGGCCCATAAGCACTGGCATCAGTATTGAGATTGCAGCTTCCATCTGGCCCATAAGCCAAGGAGACCCACAGATTACTCTAACCACACTAAGGTGGATTAAACTCCTTAGCACCTATAACCATCACTATCAAGAATTCACTGTAGGGATGAGGTAGGGGGCCCCGGACAAAAGATTGCAGCGAGGCCCACAAGACTTTAGTTATGCCACTGTGTGGAGGTTTTGGTCAGAGGTGTGAGGCTTATTTAACATGTATATAGAGATAAAATGAAACCTGTAGGAGACAACTGGTCTGCCTGGGGGTCTGTTTCTTGTGGATTTTGGGAAGTGTATGGCATTTGGGAGTAATCTGGTTAAAAATGTGACATCTGAATATATAGTACCTGCCCTGAGTGTAATATGGGGCCTATGGGTAATGGAGGTTGTGATAGGAAATGCCGTATACCTCCAAGTAATCAGACTTGTCCACCACAATTGTCCCATCCTTTATTTTATAACTACTAGATCATAAGTGACTACAAGGTTTGTCTCCATGTTGCCTGGACACACAAATATCCCTCACAATCCCTACTAAAGAGGTCAATGTCCTTGATGACAACCAATTTGACTAATGGAGATTGATCAAGGTGGATTAAAGGCTTTCCCTGAAGGGTTTGATCCTTGGAGAGGGTGCGAGGTCTGACGTAGTAGTGGAATCATGGCGACTTCAGTTCTCTGTTCCTAGAGAAGTGCTCTACAAGTCTGTGTAACAGAGAATCTGTTTAGGTCCATTTCCAATAAGTTATATGGTGGACAGAGGGATAAACCTTGTAGTAAACTTATTACTTGGGCGGGACTCGTGGGTTTAGATAAAATATTGACCACTAGAGGTTGTGAGTTTGGTGTTACCTGAGATCTGGCGGTCATGGCCCCCTCACCTATTATGTATGGGCAGGTTTTATATCTTTCTGGTTGCAGGGAGATGTCCCTGTGGTTGTTGGAGGGGACAGTGAGCTCCTGGCAATGATGATCTTCAGATTAAGGGGCTTCCTAGAATACAGAGCACTTTGGAAATAAAGGTTTTATATGGTCCCTTTTTTATTGTAGTTTCCATACAGATCCCATTCAGCATCTTGAGGTGTAGGTGACAACCAAACTCTTCAGGGACCATTCCCATAAATAGAGAAGGTTCCTGAAGTCTGCTGACTACTGAAGCACAAGCCGGCCCTGCCAGGTGGAGTCTCAGTGAGATTATTCTTGGCCACAAGCTCCTCCATGTACATGACATTATATTCCTGTATCCATTCTGTGATTGTCGGGGGCTGAGGGCCCTTCCTGCTGTGACAATACCTCTAGATACAATGTGGATGGATTGGATGTGACTATAAAGGGGTCCTCTGCTCTCTACACCCAGGTCACACATCCAGGCTAAACATTAGTCCCCCATTCTCCTTATGTAAAAGATAAAATAGAAGAAATCTCTGTCCTGATGGAGCATTCTAGTAGATCCTATACACGTCTTACAGGTTCTTTACCTCTAGAGATGACTGATCTACTGGTTCATAAAGGATGTCTAGCTCTTCAGTTTTTGAAACCCGACACTTATCATATATGAGATTTATAGCTTAATACATAATAAATATCACATGACTTCTATTCTATTTATCCCATCACTCCTCAATGTATGGACATTGTGCACCGCGTAGTCCACAATCTCTAGTGATGACCAAACCTCATATCCCATAGAAGATGAAGTAAAGGTTTAGCTTGGTTAGACCTTGTATAGGCTTCAGTATTTGTGAGGTTTCTTATTTCCTTGGTATCCCCAGGTAGTAGAACCCCTCAGGTTACAGTATATACACTATTCCCACATCTAGGGATCTTCTATATACATTACTGACACACAAGTGGATGTCAGATTGTCTTATACTTGTGTCAGATGTGGATCCCACTTCCTAGAATGGATCATGAATGGTTACATTAAGGTGTCCTTCATGGACCATGCAGTTGTGAAAACCCATCTTATGTTAGCAAGTAAGGGCACTTTTCTCCAAGACTTTCTGCAGTCTTACACCAAGACTGGGGGTCTGTTACAGAGGAGATGGAAGAGAATGTTAGTAAGATGTGGTCAGAGTTAGAGGTTGGATAGAGAGCAGAGGTAGGTGAATGAGGTCCAGTATGTGTCCTCCTGTGAAGAATGGATGACTGCAATGTTGGTCTCTTAATGGTCCTCGTTTGCCAAAGGTAAAATGGAAGAGATCTCTGTCCTGATACTACATTCTAGTAGATCCTGTACATGTCTTACAGGGTCTTCATGTCTGAATATAGCCAGAAGGTCCTTCTGTATTATCCAGGAATCTACTGGTTCTTAAAGGATGTCTAGCTCTTAGATTCTGGTGTCTTGTATGTGATAAAGGTTTAGTAAAAAAATGGCTTTTAATGTTTAAAAATTGTGTGAAGAGCCGAATATATAAAAACAAACTTCTATACTAGTTTAGTAATGAGTAGATGATGGGAAAATAGAAATTATATAATATATAGTGTATGTATGTCCTTTATTACTAATATACTCATATAATTGTAATAGAAATAAGAAGCTAGAAGTCTACTGGTTCTTTAAGGGTTTCTCAGTCTACAACTTTGGAACCAGGCTTGTATGCTAAAGCTTTATCATATTTTTGTTAAATGCAATTTGAGGTGACAGAAGTGTGACCCGAGCCTGTTTATATAAAAACACTTGTAATTTAGTAATAAAATTGTGTAATAATCATGAATTCTATATTCCTATTTAAGGGAGTCTCATTCACAAAACAACTCTTTAAGCTAATGGCACATTGGAATGGCCTTAAAGGCCATTCTTCTCCCAGCCGATTCCAAGATAGTTTCTTCATGTATGTAATGAGCACCCGGGGTGTTCCTCCTCTTCTGCGAGCACCCACCTAGTCATCTCTTCTCACCACACCTTTTGTCCGTTGCGGTGACTCCCCTCTTGGTCTTCTCTGTATCTTCTTTATTCTAAGTCCTCGTACGCAGCGCTGTGCGCATGCACAATCGGCTCTGCCACAATATGCTCTTGTGACCGATCACCAGAAAATGGTGGCCCGTGATGCAAAGTCCCCTCTGCTTGAACCCAAAGTGGCAGAGCCGATTGCTCATGCGTGAGAATTCGCTGCTGGCAAGAACTGGGAAGAGACTAAGATGGGAGTCACCGCAATGGACGAAGGGGTAGTGAGATGACTAGGTGGGTGCTCGCAGAAGAGGAGGAACGCCCCGGGTGCTCATTTACATACATGAAGAAACTAATTATCTTGGAATCGGTTGGGAGAAGAAAACAAGGAAAGTTAGAAGAAGAATGGCCTTTAAGGCTATTCCAATGCGCCATTAGATTAAAAGTGGTTTTGGTAATAGACTACCTATAATTATGGAATATGAATAGTATCACTTTCTCTTCCTGTATTCTGGATTCCTTTGATCTGACAGATATGACTTGTATGTATTGAGTGAGCACCATTAATTCCATGGTGCTCTGAACATTGAAGGGTTTAGTGGCTTACAGAAGTAGTCATACCCTTGAACTTTTTCACATTTTTGTGCAATTCATTGTTCAGATTTTTGATTCAAAATTATGAAAACCGTGTATCATTTTCCTTCCACGTCACAACTATCTGTTTCTTTGTGTTTATCACTTAAAATTTCAATAAAATACACAAGCTTGTGGTTGTAAGGTGACAGAATGTGAAGTTCAAGGGGTATGAATACTTTTGCAAGCAACTGTACACAAAATAGACAAAACTAATATAATACTCGTTGTGAACTGGTACATTGGGATTGAGGACGCTGCCCACAAGGGCTTTCTATCCCTCTTACCTCATAGACTGTGACAGTAGGTGAGGGTAGAAGCTGTTCAGATGTTGGTGGGGTAGCAGTAGTGGTGTAGGAGGAGGTTTGTAGGCCTTCCTGAATAGGTGAGTCTTCAACGTCTTCTTGAAGATTGGAACTCACTACCACGTCACAAGACTAATCCCCCACAGAGTATGGGAGATGCACCGGAGCATTTGCTGGGAGGCTGTGGAGAAGGCTGTTCCAGTAGTGTAAGCGGGAGACTGAGGGCTTGGCCTAGCATTTTAGTAGTTTGTGGTGAAAGGAATAGATTCTATGGATGTTCTTGAGTTGCAGGCGGTAGAAGGTGTTGAGGGCTTGGATGTGTAGCTTGGAGTATAGGTCACAGTCAAAGGTTACCCCAGTCCTACAGGTCTGTTACCTTGGGGTAAGTGCAGTCCCCTTAACTTGGGTTAGGTGAGGGGCTATGCAAGGTGGGGGTGGAGGAGACGAAGACGGCTACAGATAGCTGACACTCGAGCTCTGAACAGAGCAGTAATGTCTGGTCCAGAGATCTGTGTCGTCGGCATAGCAATGGTATTGAAACTGTGTGCTTCTATGGCCGAGGGGGTAGATGGAGAACAGGAGGGCTCCTAGGAAAGAACCTTGGGGGACACCTACAGAAAGGATGCGGCGAGGAGGTGGTGTGCAAGTAGGATATGCTGAATGTGTAGCTGGTTAGGTAGGAGGAGATCCAGGAAAGGGCCAAGTCTGTGATGCCAAAGGATGAGAGTTTATCAAGTGAGTGGTTGACTGTAAAGGTCAAGGAGAACAGAGGTGATGCTCGGCTTTGGCAGCTAGTAGGTTGTCTATGACTTTGGTTAGAGCAGTTTCTATGGAGCGATGGGGTCTGAAGCCTGATTGTAGTTTGTGAAAGAGGAAGTTAGAGAAGAGGATGGTTCAGAGTGGATGTGGTGTTCAGACAGTTTTGACTCCTACGGGAGCAATGAGATGGGGAAATAGTTGGATGGAGAGAACTGGTCAAAGGATGGTTTCTTAAGGATGTGTGACTGTTCAAAGGCAGAAGTATAGGAACCTCTGTTAGAGGAAATGGGTTAGAGCAGTAGTGAGGTTGGGGGTATGAGATGTGACTGAATTGGATCAAGCGTTCAGGTGAGGTGGGATATTGAGGTTAGGGTGGAGACTGGAGAGATTTTCAGTGGTGATGGAGAAACAAGGATGAAGAGCATCACACAGTGAGAGATTGTGGGGGGTGTAGGGTGAGACTCTCTGGTGTCAATTATGGGTCTGAAATAAGAGGCAAAAATTGATCCAGGCACTCAACCAATTGAAGATATGCTAGATTTATATAGTGAGTGCAATTCATAAATAAACTTTTTCGGTCGTGCAAGAACTTCATCAGATCAAATCTCTAGAGTTATACTGTACAGTAATAAATAAGCCACTGGATGGAAACAGCTAAACTCAGATGATATGACTATATTGCAAAGCAGAGTGAAGGACATCAATGTACAGTCATGGCCAAAAGTTTTGAGAATGACACAAATATTCTATTTTCACATGATCTGCTGCCCTCTGGTTTTTATGTGTGTTTGTCAGATGTTTTTATCACATACAGAAATAGAATTGCATTCATATTATGAGTAACAGAAGCTTATATTGACAGTTAGAATGAGTTAATGCAGCAAGTCAATATTTGCAGTGTTGACCCTTCTTCTTCAGGACCTCTGCAATTCTCCCTGGCATGCTCTCAATCAACTTCTGGACCAAATCCTGACTGATAGCAGTCCATTCTTGCAGAATCAATGCTTTCATTTTGTCTGAATTTGTTGGTTTTTGTTTGTCCACCCGTCTCTTGATGATTGACCACAAGTTCTCAATGGGATTAAGATCTGGGGAGTTTCCAGGCCATGGACCCAAAATCTCTATGTTTTGTTCCCTGAGCCATTTAGTTATCACCTTTGCTTTATGGCAAGGTGCTCCATCATGCTGGAAAAGGCATTGTTGAGCGCCAAACTGCTCTTGGACGGTTGGGAGAAGTTGCTCTTGGAGGACATTCTGGTACCTTTCTTTATTCATGGCTGTGTTTTTAGGCAAGACTGTGAGAGAGCCGATTCCCTTGGCTGAGAAGCAACCCCACACATGAATGGTTTCAGGATGCTTTACAGTTGGCATGAGACAAGACTGGTGGTAGCGCTCACCTCTTCTTCTCCGAATAAGCTGTTTTCCAGATGTTCCAAACAATCGAAAAGGGGATTCATCAGAGAAAATGACTTTACCCCAGTCCTCAGCAGTCCACTCGCTGTACCTTTTGCAGAATATCAGTCTGTCCCTGATGTTTTTTCTGGAGAGAAGTGGCTTCTTTGCTGCCCTCCTTGAGACCAGGCCTTGCTCCAAGAGTCTCCGCCTCACAGTGCGTGCAGATGCACTCACACCTGCCTGCTGCCATTCCTCAGCAAGCTCTGCACTGCTGGTAGCCCGATCCCGCAGCTGAAACACTTTTAAGAGACGGTCCTGCCGCTTGCTGGTCTTTCTTGGGCGCCCTGGAGCCTTTTTGGCACCAATGGAACCTCTCTCCTTGAAGTTCTTGATGATGCGATAGATTGTTGACTGAGGTGCAATCTTTCTAGCTGCAATACTCTTCCCAGTTAGGCCATTTTTGTGCAGTGCAATGATGACTGCACGTGTTTCTTTAGAGATAACCATGGTTAACAGAAGAGAAACAATGATGGCAAGCACCAGCCTCCTTTTAAAGTGTCCAGTGGTGTCATTCTTACTTAATCATGACAGATTGATCTCCAGCCCTGTCCTCATCAACACCCACACCTGTGTTAATGGAGCAATCACTGAAACGATGTTAGGTGGTCCTTTTAAGGCAGGGCTGCAATGATGTTGAAATGTGTTTTGGGGGATAAAGTTCATTTTTTAGGCAAATATTGACTTTGCAAGTAATTGCTGTTAAGCTGATCACTCTTTATAACATTCTGGAGTATATGCAAATTGCCATTAGAAAAACTGAAGCAGTAGACTTTGTAAAAATTAATATTTGTATCATTCTCAAAACTTTTGGCCATGACTGTATAAAGAAGCCATGTAGTGAGATATTATTTATATATATATATATATGCGCGACATAATAATTCTATGCTGTAAATGTAAACTTAGCCTTCAAAACTACATCTCAAGAACAAAGTATTTTGATACAAAGGGTTAATATATAATCTATTGAAATAAAAGGCAGTCTTCAGTGAGAAGTGATGTGAGGGGGTATCGGAGGAGGGAATAGAAGGTATTGTACAAGTTGTTGGTTTGTGGATAGGGAAGATATAAGTGGTGAAATAGACCTGCTAAGCAGAGGTGAGTGCATTCTTGAAGTTGAGAACGGCCTCTTTATAACTGATTCCGTCCTACTGGGAGTGGCTTTTCTTCCAGAGGTGTCAGGACAGTGTTCCAGGGTTGTTGGCTTAAGGGCCAGAAAGTTGAGGTCTGAAATAATAGTGGTATAAATGAAGGCAAAGGTGGCATCTGCTTCCTGGAGTGAGGAGGTTAAGGTGGGTAAGTCTTGTGGGGGGATTAATTTGGGGTTGAGGGGTCTCTTACAGAGGAGATGGAAGAGAATGTTAGTAAGATGTGGTCAGTTAGAGGTTGGATAGAGAGTAGAGGCGGGTGAGTATGAGGTCCAGTATGTGTCCACCTGTGAAGAATGGATGACTGCAATGTTGGTCTCTTAATGGTCCTCCTTTGCCAAAGGTAAAATGGAAGAGATCTCTGTCCTGATACTACATTCTAGTAGATCCTGTACGTCTTACAGGGTCTTCATCTGTGAGTATGGGCAGAAGATTCTTTTGTATTTTCTAGGAATCTAGTGGTTCATAAACTGTATTAGAACCGGTGGTATCGATAGTAACCATGAGAGAACAGAAAAGGTAGGAATTGCTGATAATCCAACCAGGAGAGGGCTAGGTCAGGATGGGCTACCCTCATGGACGGAGTTGGGCAACTTGGAATCCTTCCTTGGAATGAGATGCCGGCTAAGGTTATGTAAGACTGTCAAGCTATGAGACTGTCAAACTTAGCTGGTGGAAAAGCCAGGTTGTGAAAGGTGGGCATCAGGGTCCTGTCCTTTTCTGACTACTATTTAGATGTAAGACAGATGTATTGATTGTGACTATAAAGGGGACATCAGGAATAAGACATTCTAATGGTTAACACAGATGAACAATGCTTCAAGGTTGTGGGTAACTTAAGATGGCAAGGACAAACTTCTAGTATATAAAATACCATAGTACAGCGCTTACAAAGATAATGTACACAGAAGGGAAAATGATGGATATAAGAGATAAATAAATCTACTGGTTCTTAAAGGATGTCTAGCTCTTTTGTTTAGGAGCCATGTCTGTTATCTGAATCTTTTAATATTTTTATTGATAAAAATGCAGTTTGAGATGTGACTGTGAAAAGAGCATATTCTATAAACCACTTGTTGTAATTTCATACAATTGTGTAATTATATAAATTGTATATTCCTATTACAAATATCACTTTTCTCCTTCCCTGTATTCTGGATTCCAGTGATCTGACATGACTTGCTTTGGAGTTCAGAGTCCTCTACTTCACCTAATATCACAAGTAGATAACACTCTTCCTCTTGATGTCACCAGATCTGTCCCCTTAGTTTCTGGTTGTCGGTAGTCATATGCCTTGTATACATGGATACCTCCAGCCATGGACACTGAAGCTTCAGAACCGCATCAATGACCTCCCATCTACTACTTAGTCCCATCATCCAGAAGTCTTCTATCACACAGTAACTTCTGTCTCCTTATATAAGGTTATTAATGTAGCGTGCTCTCAGGATACATATATGTACCAGCACAATAACCCAACATAAACTGAAGGCTACATGAGCAGTATACATGTGCACAATACTAGACCTCATATGGTCAGATCTGCCATCCAGGGGGCTTTTCCTACCCAACTGTGCGGTGTCCCCTTTGTCTTCTCACATTCATCTTTGTAACATGTAGGATAAATAGATGAAATATTGACCACTAGAGGTTGTGAGTTCGGGGTTACCTGAGATCTGGCGGTCATGGCCCCCTCACCTATTATGTATGGGCAGGTTTTATATCTTTCTGGTTGCAGGGAGATGTCCCTGTGGTTGTTGGAGGGGACAGTGAGCTCCTGGCAATGCTGAATGGGTGACAACCAGAGTACTTAAGGTGCAGGTCCCATAAATATCAATAGATAATATTCCTGAAGTCTCCTCACTCTGTAAACACAACCCACAAGCTCCTCCATGTACATGACATTATATTCCTGTATCCATTCTGTGATTGTCGGGGGCTGAGGGCCCTTCCTGCTGTGACAATACCTCTAGATACAATGTGGATGGATTGGATGTGACTATAAAGGGGTCCTCTGCTCTCTACACCCAGGTCACACATCCAGGCTAAACATTAGTCCCCCATTCTCCTTATGTAAAAGATAAAATAGAAGAAATCTCTGTCCTGATGGAACATTCTAGTAGATCCTGTACACGTCTTACATCTATATACATGGCCAAGAAGATCCTTCATATTTTCCAGGAATCATCCTTTGACCCAGGAGTCTAGCTCTTTCAATCTGATACCAGATATTTATCATACAATATTTTTTTTTTTTTTTTACTTTTTAATTTGTTACTGAATGGATAAGCATCAATAATTCATGTCCTTTATACTATTCATACAAGTCTGCCCTTGGCTGATTCTTCCCGGGTGGGTGCGCGATCTGGGGAACTGACCCAAATATAATGGTATCGTGTATCAGTTATGGCCAAGGTTGAATAACTATAATGGCATAAAATAAGATTTCTAGACTAGTACACTTACCCTTTTTGGCAGCCGCCGCCTTCTTAAGTCCTTGTTTATGTCCGTAAGCCTTGCCATGATTGTCTCCACATTTCCTCTCTCAGCTTCTGATAACGGGTTGGGAAAATGGCCTGAAACTTTGATATACTGCCCCTTACTCACTGATAAGGATAACAATGGCTGAAGCTTGCAGGAGGGAGTAGCCATAGAAAAGCCTGCTATCTTATCTGTAATTTGTACTTTTATCCCACCCACAGCCCCAGCATAACAAATTCACATGTGCTGGTCAGTTTGGTCAGTCTGGTCTTACAGAAAAGCAATGTGGGTTTTTTTTTTTATTTTTTTGCTATTTCAGGACAGTGAATCCTAAAACATGACCCTCCTCCAGTCCCTACCCTAGGTGGTAGAGGACAACTGGGTGACTGTCCCTTCCTATAATACAAGTGAAAACACAAAACGCAGACAAAACAAACAGGAACGGATAATCAAGAGAGCCAACGGTCAGATCCAGTTGGGCAGCGGAGTACAAAGTCAGAACCAGAAAAATAGTCAAAGGGAAAAGCTCTCCATCTGGCAAGTCCCATATATAGACATTATATGTAATATTTAGATCGCAGAATAACCTACTAGGAAGAATTTATCATAAATGCCTTTTTTTTTTTTTTCTTGGTGTTAAATGTAAGACATCACAATTTTGGCCACTTCTATGGCAAGAAATATGGCTTCTTCCCAATTTCTGTAAGTGGTGTGAGCTCCATAAAGAGTATGGGGTAGGAGTGACCCAAACCATTGTAACCAGTAGTAAGATGGCTGAAATCTACGTCAGCCCCTACTGGTGTAGACTTCAGCTTCTGGCACACAGATCACTCTTAAAGGGTTTCCCACCCCAAATCTTTCATACTGATGACCTATGTGATATGTGGGGATCTGACACCCAAACAAATCTTCTGAGGGACAGGAAGTGTGTACAGCGCGGCTCCTATTATAGTAATAGAACAGGCCCAGCCCCATCCACTCTATAGTGAAGCTTCTGCCACAGCCCAAATGGAGGGAACCCAAGGATGGGAGTAGTAGTGGTCATGGCACAGAGTAGGCGGAGTACACTCAACCGAACTCCTCCAGCCCACCTCCCAGACCGGACACTGACAAGGGGACATATGTGGTACGTGATGGTGGTAGTTGTGTGTCGCCCCCCCCCCACCCCCGGGTGCTTCCAGTTGGAGTCGTCCTCTCTCACTCTGAGCCATGTGATTGTGTACAGAAGGGCCCTGATGGTAAGCGCAGGAATGACTCGGGGCAAAGGTGCGGTTTAACCAAGAAGAAATTTACTGTAACAGCCAGGGAACTCTGCTCAGTGAAATGGTGCAGCTTTCCAATGGGGGTTGTAGTAGTATCCAAGTTGTTGGCTACACCCAGGCTTGGGATTAGGGGTGACTTTTTCTTCACTCCAAAGAAATACTCCAATTCATCTCACCCAGTATATGGATCTGGGGCAGACTGTGAGGGAGTCCCTTGGGCCCAAATACCTGTCTCTTAGATGGGACCTGGTAGGCAGCTTCTTTGGAAGCCGGACTCCTATCCTCCTCCTAGGCACAGTGTCTTGTAGATGGACAGCAGAATCTTCCCTGTCTCAGGGCTGTCACTGAAGGAAGCCAAGTCCAGATCTGAGACCTCATTGTCGCTCCTACAACCTCCCCATATTACTTATTGCTGTGACTATAAGGAATAGATCTTCAGCTCCTCTTTACACCCCTCCCCTGTTTCTGACTACTGTGACTACTAGTGTCAGACAATCCCCGGCTATAGACTCTCTGTATTACTCTGTAATGTCCGGGCTACAGCATGGAGAAATGTCTCAGCAGTAAAATAATCCCAGGATTGTACAGGTAAGACATGAAGGCGGTCACACTATAGACCTGGTTTACAATGTCTATCGAGTCTGAATGTCCTCCATGTACAGCGTTCACCATATCTATAAATGTATGTATATGATCTAGACTGACACATCTGACATGATGGCTATGATCATGTTCTGTCCTCCTCTGGGATGTGGATGAGAGAATCCAATAGTCCACACAATGTAAAATCCACAGCACTCGTCCCTCTTACTTCAATGATATTGTATTATAAAATCCGGATAATGCAATGCTCGTAGTAATATTAGATGGTTAGTAATACAGATGGCACAAGTAATGGTACATTCCAGTGCACTAAGACCATTATCAATGACCATCTGACCATGAGTAGAACAAGGATGTATTGTGAGGCTAGAAGTATACCTACCGCTCCCCCCGGCCTGTTGTCAGGCCTAGAGGAATGGGAGAAGTGTAGCCCACCATAAGACCGAGCAGCAGGGGAGGACGTATCCATAGATTGGTCTTGACACTTAAATATTCATCGAATACCCCTCCTGTCCCATTAGGTGGGTTGTCTTGGACACTAACAATTTCTTTGGTCTCTTTACTTGTCAAGCACAGCGCTGTTCTTTGTGTATTGGTTGTACTTGTTTCAGCTCAGCCCCATACATTTGCATGGAATTGAGCTGCAACATGGTCATGTGACCAATGGATGTGATGTCACTGAGTAAAAAGTGGAGTGCAATATTAGAAACCCTGCTAACCTTAAAAATGGATTTTCCAGGATTATAAATTGGAGGAAGATGGACCCAGGTTGTATGAGCTGTCACGAATATCTAGTCGGAGGAAAATAGTCACACAGAAGATGGTTTAGGGATTTTGTGGGTGTACCTGTAATGGTGGATCTAGATGGGTTACTGTGTGAGAACTGTACAAGGATGAGGAAAGAAGGACGTGTTTGTAATATATATAATTTCTTCAGGTTTAGTATGACTGGTCTTGTCCATGCGGAGTAACCCCTGAGGTCAAAAAGCTGCTTTCAATCATGTGACCTGGGTGTTATGTGGCTGGATTGCCAGGAAAGTCCATTTCAACTCCCCAGAAACCCCCATTAATGCAAGTATTGTATGTACCTATATTACTATACATATACAAATGTGCCTATGATGTGTGGAGGAAGCAATAAATGAGATGGTGGGAAGACTGGGAGGGAAGGGGGTCAGTTTTCTTCATGGTGAGGTTTAGCATACAGAAGGAGATGTCTGTATTATTGAATGCTCCCTAGCAGAGAAGTTGATCTCTAGAACTCTGTAGCAGTTTGGCAGACTAACCCCTAGTAACTGACCCCTAACTCTCAGGCCTCCTTACATATCTGATGCAGTCCAATTCCTGTATTCTGAGCTGGGGGCCCCATTTCTTGCTGGGCAGATGCTCTCCATTGCCTGTGCTTATCCCTTTGCTGCCAACCAGTTTGTGACTGGGCAGATGTCAGAAAGCACACCAATAAAACAAGTACAGGGGGCGCCACCAGGGAGAGTCTTAATGACATGTCTTTATTGTTTGTGACAGGACTCTAGTGCTACTGAGTAACCCCTTGCTTTTATGTCTCTGATCCTGTAGTATTGGGTAAACCATCCTGGGGTTCTGTGTACACTGGGTCTATAGTGTGACCGCCATAAAGCTTTACCTGAACACTCACCCAGTTCAATGTCATTGTCTCCGACTGTCCAGTAATAGCTTTATATTTATCTGCTTAGAAATGGATGTTTTCTATCTAACCTGACAAATCCTCAGTGATCTGTTTGGAAACTGTAACCTGAGATTCCTGTATCTGTAGGGGGGTTATTGTAAGACCCCAGGTCTATCATTCTAATGACATCTTATGGTGATGAGTCTTAATGTGGTGAAATTGCTGATAATATTGTGCACACATAAGAGATCAGAAGCAGATTCAGGTTCTGATATAAAGGTTATTTTTGAGCCTTTTATACATTCTGTGGCAACAATACAGGGTTGTATAGTAAGTAGAAGGGGCCGTAGATTTCTATGGGATTCAAAGCATATACTGAAATATTGCAGTATATTATCTGATCAATTCTCTAAGGGATTAACAGTGCAGAAGAAAACATTTAGCTTTGTTTCTGTAACAGAAAAGCTGCCGGACATGTCACAGCAGTCACCTAAATATAAAAGTTACAGGTGCCAAAATATGGCAATGATTAGAAGTTTCTCTCCTCAGTTTAATCTTTTGAAAGATTGTTGAGGGGGAGTGTCATGGGGGCGGAGCTACAGGTTTATTAACCTGGCGGGACACAGTGAATGGCGTCGGCTCTCTTAGTACCAGTGTCCACCATCAGGACACTGGGAACTGCAGTTACTACTGCAAATTATCTCAGTAAGCTTGATATTATCTATCTTTACCTTCTCCTGATGAACCCTGCTTATCTCTGGGGGAAACGCGTTGAGGATAGTTTTATACAAATAGGGGCTCTGTTTACATTGCTAAAGCCTCTTAGAGGATAGCTTTATACAAACAGGGGCTGTGTTATTTAGATAAGCCTCTTAGAGGATAGCTATATACAAACAGGGGCTCTGTTTACATTGTTATAAGCCTCTTAGAGGATAGCTTTATACAAACAAGGGCTGTGATTTTGAGAAGCCTCTTAGACGATAGCTATTTACAAACAGGGGCTGTGTGGACATTGTTATAAACCTCTTAGAGGATAGCTTTATACAAACAAGGGCTGTGTTTACATTTTGTTAAGCCTCTTAAGATAGATCTATTCAAACAGGGGCTCTATTGACATTGTGATAAAGCCTCTCACATGTTGCTGATTATTGAGCACTTAGTTTAGCTGTTTTTCAAACAGAGGCTTTATAGACATTGTGAAAGCTACTTATGTGCTGTTGTCTGCTTAATGCCACATGCAGCAACACTACAGACGTCGTTTTTTTTTTTTGTTTTTTTTTTGTAGTGCATTGTACACTTTTTAATCAGATTATTAAAGGTTATATTTTAGGTATTAGTGCTAGTTTGTTTTTTTCTCTTTGATAGTATATTTGAGCACGATTAGTTACTCTACATTTGTTTGTTTCTTTAAGTTGTGTCCTTGTGACAGAGATAATAAATAATATATGATAGAAAAACTCTAATATGACAGGTTTTCTATCTTCTAATCTCAATCCTGAATGTTGGTTGGAAGAAGCCAAGAATGTATTTTCAGAAAGAGAACTATCACAGTCAGACCATATTACATCTATAAAGGAGTGTTTCAAGATCCTTACTAAAACATATAGGGAATATGTCAGTTCATGGTGGGAGCTACAGGGTTTAAGAAATTATTTTAATAAAATTATCCCTAGAGGATTGAGAAATCCAGTATTGCCTGCCAAAAGAATTAGATCTAAGGAATTAAATGTTAAATGGGAGAAGTTACAGAATCTTCATTCCGTTTAATTACCCTGCTTATTGAGGAGGAAGGATACAATCTGCAGAAACTGTCACTAAAAGATACTATTGAGAAAGCTAGAAATTTTTCATCAGACCCAGATTTTAAGAAGGAACGTGAACTCCAATTGAATATAGAGAAATATACTAATCTTATTAAATCCAGAAAACATTACCAATTCCAACGAGATTTATTGGAGTTCAAAGAAAATAGAGCCTACATTGGCTTATCCAATTCTAGGGCTGTTAGTGACACTTCATCTAGTGAAGGGGAATTATCAGATGTGGAACGGTCCACCCGTCCCAAAACATCGTTTAATAGAGGACGAGGTAGTTACATCAGTATTTAATAAAAGTAGGGGACGTAGTTCTAGAACTGACTTTGGACCTACAAATTTGATATCTGACCCACAAGGGGGTTTTTTATCCCAAGGTCCCCCCATTACTCAGTATTTTCTGAGAACACGACCAGATCAGAATCAATGACTGATTTAGGATCGGCTACAAAAAACAGTGACGAGTTACAAGTGATTAATTTATCTAATCGAGTGCTTTCTAGAGATAAGATTACGGTACTTTCCTTGGGTCTGTCATATGTTCCAACAACTAATTTTGATCTTTTCACTTGGGTGAAAGATATTTCCTTGTTTTCCCGAAAATTGCGATGGGCAAAATTTATGGGTTCAGTTAACAAAAGACGATGTGCTGAATTAGGCATACCTTCTGAAGATCTAGATAACCTGAAGCTCCAGGAAGAACTTTGGGAAGAGGGACAAGGTATATCAGGACCGGCCCCCCTTACAGATCTTCACGTAAAAAGCACGGCTGCACCACCTGTCATGGATACTAGTGTAATAGATGTGTTAGAGCCTGTACTACCATGGATTCAATCTCAATTGTCAAGGGAGAAATTAGCCAGGGGACAGAATTTAAGTGGTGGCGAACTCCGTGCTTTACATGATCTTTCACGTGATGAGACGATTATAATAAAACCTTCAGATAAAGGGGGTAATTTGGTTATTATGGACAGATCACAATATGTAGCAATGTGTAATTCCCTTTTGTTGGATCCTGAGACATACAAAATTTTAGATCACGATCCTACCACTAAATTTAAGAGAGAACTTGATGTTATTCTATTGAGGGCCCATGAGGCGGGCCTAATTAGTAAGAAGGAATTAACATTCATGTCTACTCCATTTCCAACGGCTACTTTTTATAGTTTACCCAAGATACATAAAGGGTTTCCCCCTTTAAGAGGTCGTCCTATTGTCTCGGGCATAGGAAGCTTAACCCAAGGAGCGAGTGTTTACATTGACAAAATATTGCGACCATTTGTCTTAACGCTCCCTTCCTATGCCCGAGACACAATGGATATCTTGAAACGGTTGGAAAATATAACACTACCACCAGGTTCATTTTTGGCATCCATTGATGTCAAGGCCTTATACAGTTCAATACCACATGATAAGGGCTGTGAGGCCATTAGACATTTCCTTCAATCTCGTACCATTCAATTGGCCCCCCCATGGCGAATTCATCCTAGAGCTCCTTGATTTCGTTTTAAAAAGGAATTTTTTTTCTGTTTGACGGGCGCTTCTTCCATCAGCAACGCGGGACCGCTATGGGCAGTTCAGCTGCGCCCACGTATGCTAATTTATTTTTGGGCTGGTGGGAGGAGCGTCTGGTTTTTTCGGATCTCTTTGACAGGTGGACTGGGATGATTTCGCTATGGATAAGGTACATGGATGATGTGCTTATCCTTTGGGCAGGCCCCAAAGAAGAGTTCTGGGGCTTTGTTGAGGCCCTCAATGAAAATGACATCAATATGAAATTTACTGCGTCAATAGATTCTCACTCAATTACATTTTTGCACCTTCGCATTATTAACGGACAGGGGGATTTGGAAACCTCTTTATACCGTAGAGACAGCTACAAACAACTTATTAAAATGGGATAGTTTCCATCCAGCCCCCCTCAGGCGGGGAATACTTAAGGGTCAATTCCTTCGTATACGTAGGAATTGTTCTAATTTGGATGATTTTCAAGTCAAAGCTAAAGAGCTAGAGGGTAGGTTTTACAAACGAGGATATCCAACGTCTGTCCTCGAAGCCAAAGAGATGGCAGCTCTTAGCGATCGTACCACTTACCCCTAAGATTAAACCAAAGGATATACATGCTATCCGCCTGATAGGGAATTATGACCGTGGAGCTAAGGGTGTCATGGAAATACTCAAATCCTATTGGAACATATTAACAATTGATCCAGATGTAAGAGAATTAATTAGTCAACATCCCTCTGTTACTTATCGCAGAGGTCAGAATTTGGGTAATTTGCTAACACATAGCCACTTTACACCCCGCTCTGCGGCTAGCACTTGGCTGGATAAAAGTGTCCCTGTTGGGACCTTCAAATGTGGCTCATGCAAGGCATGTGACTACATCTTGAAAGGGGACACTATTCCTATTGTCTCTACTGGTAAGAAACATCTTACTAAACAGTTCGTCAACTGTAGGACCACTGGTGTGATCTATGTGGCCACATGCCCCTGTCCGTTAAATTACGTAGGTAAAACTATACGAGAATTTAGAGGCAGAATACTTGACCATGTAGGCTATATCACACGGAGAGAAGATCGCACCCTCTCTACCCATGTATGGGAATATCATGGAGGTGACCCTAAGTCTCTGACCTTTCAAGGTATAGAACGAGTATGTCCCCCAATGAGAGGTGGTAACTGGGATCGGTTGATCCTACAACATGAGACCAGGCGTTTTTTTCAATTTCAGAGTGTGAAACCTAAAGGCCTGAATGATTCACTCTCTTTTGCATCATTTATATAATTATGGTTTCATCTGCATTTTACATCTATTTAGTCTGTTTTTATAGCAATATTAGTTTTCATTCATTTTTATGGTTTATTATGCTTTACCCAAATATCTTTTGTTTGTTTTACTGATGTTTTACATCTTTGGGTATTTCTCTATATGGATGGGATATAACAATTAAAGCCGTACATAATTGTATGCACTGCTGTGGTGGCTGGTTTATCTTTGCCACTCTAGTACATATTAGTGTACATATCAATGTTTCCCTAGTCCAGTCATTTACCCGTTCTTACAGACTTATACTTGTGTTTTGCATTTGTTTTCTTAAGTAAATCTGATTGTGATCTTGAAAGGTTCTTTTCTATTTACTTTATTGCAGTCTTGTTTTCATTCACCATTTTCTCTTTACATTTGTTGTTCAGCGTCTCCTCTCCATGGAAACCTGTTTTCCCCTGCATGACAAACCTCCGGACGAGGTGGGCGGAGCCTCGGTCTGATGACGTCATGAGGGGGGGGGAGTGTCATGGGGCGGAGCTACAGGTTTATTAACCCGGCGGGACACAGTGAATGGCGTCGGCTCGCTTAGTACCAGTGTCCACCATCAGGACACTGGGAACTGCAGTTACTACTGCAAATTATCTCAGTAAGCTTGATATTATCTATATCTTTACCTTCTCCTGACGAACCCTGCTTATCTCTGGGGGAAACGTGTTGAGGATAGTTTTATACAAATAGGGGCTCTGTTTACATTGCTAAAGCCTCTTAGAGGATAGCTTTATACAAACAGGGGCTGTTTACATTTTAAGCCTCTTAAGATAGATCTATTCAAACAGGGGCTCTATTGACATTGTGATAAAGCCTCTCACATGCTGCTGATTATTGAGCACTTAGTTTAGCTGTTTTTCAAACAGAGGCTTTATGGACATTGTGAAAGCTACTTATGTGCTGTTGTCTGCTTAATGCCACATGCAGCAACACTACAGACATCATTTTTTTTTTTTTGTAGTGCATTGTACACTTTTTAATCAGATTATTAAAGGTTATATTTTAGGTATTAGTGCTAGTTTGTTTTTTCTCTTTAATCTTTTTAAAGGTATTAATAATTACAAAACATATAAATTTTAGAATTTCTGTGACTGACCTGCCAGATGAAGGTAAGATTTTACCAGAAAACAATTCATAAGAAAATGACACAATTGCATTTAATTCTGTTATCCCCCGGTCTTTATCAGAATAAAACAAATCATTACCACACAGTAAATATTAAAAGAAATTCTGTGATTAATTTGGCGTCTTTTTATGCGGGACATGACATTTTTATTGATACCATTTGGGGAAAGATCTGATGGTTTGATCACTTTTTATTCAATTTTTTTTATAGGAGACAGTGTTGAAGAAAACGCTATTTGGCCATTTTGATTTTTTTTTCCCTGCTACGCCCTTCACCGTATGGGATAAATATTTTAATAGTTCGGGCATTTTGGAGCGTGGGGATACCTAATGTGTTTATGCTTACTTTTGTTTATTTACTTTTATATCTGATCTAGGGAAAGGGGGGTGATTTGAACTTTTTTTTTTTATTTTTTTTTTTCATACTTTTAAACTTTTTTTTAAATACTTTTACTTGTATGATCAGACTCGCTAGGGACCTTGAAACCTAGGGAGTCTGATCGATCATACTATTCACTGCGATACTACTGTATCGCAGTGAATAGCAAAATGCCTTCACTGCTATTAGAAAATGCCTTCACTGCTATTAGACGATGCCTCTGGCATCGTCTAATAGCTATACTGTAATGACAGGCCTGGGAGCCTTCAATAGGCTCCCAGCTGTCATGGCAACCAAGCGCCGCCCTCCGATGACATTCTGGAGGGCGGCGATGAGGTAAAAATGACAGCGCCCTTGGCGGCTCCGCAATTTAGACGCCGTGGTCGCGTTTGACCGTGGCATCTAAAGGGTTAACAGCCGCAGGCACCGATCACTGCTGTTAGCTGCGGGTCCTGGCTGTATTATACAGCCGGCACCCGCGGTGTATGGAGAGCGCTCAGCTCCTCAGCGCTCTCCATACATCGTCATGCGACTCAGGACGTACTATTACGCCCTGGGTCGTTAAGGGGTTAAATTTCACAATACAGTATATGGAAAATTGAATGTCATTGCTGTGTCCTCAAGGGGTTAAAGCTCCTCTACACATCTACACTCGGCGCTCTCTGCCTGACCATCTGACATAAGATGCTCCAGCAATGAGACATGCACAATATTCAGGTGTTGTAGGATTGACAGAACTGTATAGGCTGATATATAAATATAATTGTTAGGGAATTGCCATAAAGCAATTCCCCAGTAGCTGCTGCTGTAACCTGGGAGGAAGGGAATGACAGGGAGTCCTAAAACGTGACCCACCCCCAGTCCCTACCTACTTGCCTCAACTACCCTAGGCGGTAGAGGTTGTAACCGTCAGCACCGGTGGTGTAAGGTTCTCCATGCAACCGGGTTCTAATTCAGACAGCACTGATGCTGACATCCATAGCTTCCAATGGAAGGGCTGTTCATAAGACTTAGCCCATTGGCCCCTGGAGGGTTCCTGGGGCCCCTGAAGGAGTTATGGGCTCCCAGACAAGTCACTGGACTCTTGCAAGGACACTTATGGGGTTTGAGTGGCGTCTAAAAATCTGCACTGCACATGTGCAAAAAAAAAAAATAAATAAATAAAAAAAAAAATATATATATATATATATATATATATATATATATATATATATATATATATATATATATTATACATCAATGGAATTGTCCAATAATATAAAATAAAACATGTTGATGGACCATAATTACAATAACTAGGTGAGGTAGGACATGACCTATGGCAATATATAGATATAGGAACATATAAATATAAATTGGACATAAAAGAAAACTGGTATACATATGCCAAATACTCAAAATATAAAAACGTCAAGATAGATCTAAGCCAATCAATGTAAAGATCTAAAGAACATGTACATATGCTATCATTATGCAAAAAACGTCTGCAACATAAAATCAACAATACACCAATGTATTGACCAATGGTGTATTGGCCAGTACACTGGTGGTACAATATTATATATAACATGCAAATGAGATCGATATATACATGAAAATAAACAAACGATACTCTATAGACTGAAGACACGGATGTATCAGTTGGTTGTCTTCCAATGCCTCATTGAGACCATCTGGAACTAGGGTACCCAATTTGTAGATCCAATAGATCTCCTTTTTTTTGGAGTAGGTCAAATCTATTGGGTTGGCCACTGGGAATTTTGTTCTAAAGGTGTTACTTTGAAACCACTAAAGTCACTATTGTGATACCTCAGGGCGTGACGGGAAACGCTATGTTTCACCGTAGCCATTTGAAACGTTTGATCGATGTTTGAGTCTTTCACGTAGGCTCATGATGGTCCGGCCTACATATTGTAGATGGCATGGACATTGGATAACGTATATAATGTAGGAGGATCGACAATTAAGTCGAGACTTAAGGTAAAACTTTTCATTTGTAGAGTGACTTATTTCAGTCTTTGTGGGAGATGTTATCACAACACTTACATTTGTTGTCCACACCTAAAACTGCCTGGGGTTGAACATACTTGTTTAATTTTCCTAGTGACAGTTAAGTCGACTTGGGGCGATCAGGTTCTTTAGAGATCTAGCCCGACTAAAAATTATCCCAGGGTCCTTGGGTAATTCTGTTTAGAAAAAATTGGAACATTTTGCTTAATGACCAATATCTCTAAAGATAGATCTAATATGTCCATGTAATCCATTATGTGTTATAAAGTTGTGATTGAAAGTGTGTATATTAGTTATATTTTTACAACAGGGAACTAGACATTCTGATTGGGTGAAATTGTTAGCTTTTGTTTGTGTTGCTCTCACTATAGATTTTGGATAATTTCTCATTAAATCTCTTTGATATATTACTTTGAAGAAAATCTTCATCTTTTGTGCAATTCCTGCCTACCCTTTTAAATTGACTGAAAGGGATATTCTCCTTCCATTTGCGGTGATGTAAGCTATTAAAATCCAGGAGACTATTAGTCAACTTTACCGTATTTGAGGACACTGATAGTCGTAGATAATGTCTCCTTTCTTGAACGGTTGTGTTGTCAACAGGCAGTGGCCACCTTTGTTCTGATCGGTCGCCCTCTCCACACCTTTCCGTTGCTGCGACTCCACCATGTTCTCCATATACTGCTTGTTGTCTTCCTTGTCATGATTCCAGTCATCTCCAGGCCTGCACCCCCTCCCCAGCCTTGCAATGTTACAGCTCCAATCTTGTCTTTCCATATAAATTTTGATCTGTCCCTGTTTATTTCCGGAATGTCCAATGATGTCCTCCACACGCAGCTTATATTGGGCCCGTCTGCTCTTGTCCTGGTAATATTGTGCATAGGGTTGGCTGAGCTGTCTGCATGCTGTGAGTGCGGGGGGCAGTAGATGAGCCCACTGGATGCTTTGCAATTAGCCTTTTAAAGCTTTCTTCCTTTAGCTCCATAATCAATCCAATCAATCAATCGATCATCCAGGGCCAGGATTTCCTGTGAATGAAATGGACTCTTACCTGCAGCTGTGCATTGATGTCACTCTTCAGTCTTAGAATTAGCATCTCCCTTACAATCCGCGACTTGCGCTTGCTTTCCTGTCATGAGTGGGAGCTTGAACCTATGGAAAATAAAAACATCCATTGTTAGTATTTGTAGACCGTAAAGGGATATCATCCCCAGACTTCACTTACTCTTTGTGGAATCTTGCCATTTTGTTGCGCGCATTCTTATACTGTTGCTCCTTGCTCGTAACACAGAATTTGTCCTCCCTCATTCTTTCGTTATCTAATTAAGTGGGCCTGATCTTCTTAAAGTAGATGTTGAAAAGCTGTTAAAAGAAAGTGTAATGAATTTGAATAACATTATGAAGAATCTGTAGTAACTCGGGGTTTGTATAACTTACCATCTCTTCCTCATCTGGAAAAACAATGCCATGTTCCTGTCTTACGATGTACACCTCTTCTCCAAACTTCATGCTGGTTTTTTTCTCCAGCCATTCCAGTACCTGTAAAAGAGAGAACAGATAATGGCGTTAGATGAGGCACAACATGACTGCCCAGTAGTCAGTGAACTGTAAATCATAAGAAACTTACTGTCAGATCTTGGGCCACACAGTACATGTGTGAGGATAAGTAGTCTCAGGAGATAGTGACTGTCCAGGAGTTTTTCCTTGTCGTCCAACGTTGCCCCATTATGCACCCTAGTGAGAATGTTGATGAATATGTGGATTGGTGATGCTCAGCACCTTTCTGCAATCCTTCGGGGTCAGATTCCTTGTTTCTGACTTGTATATGAGAAAAGGGGATAAGTTATGGGAAAGGTTGAAGAACTTTGGCATAAAATAAGATTTCTCTACTAGTACACTCAGTAATACTTACCCCCTTTGCTGTCCTTTGGCAGCCGCCTTCTCTCTCAACTCCTCGCTTATCTCCATAACCCTGTCTGCCATGAATGTATCTGCGTTTCCTCTCTTAGCTTCTGATAACGGGTTGGAAAAATCTTCTGAAACTATAAATTTAACAACTTTGAATATGGGTCAGGTAGTATTTAACAATGTTTTCAAGCTTAATTTTGTTGCTAAGGCCTTGCTCTTCTCTACATCTTTAAGGAAATCTGTGATCTTGTCTGGATTAATGAAGTGTAGAAAACAGGCAACGTTTTCCATCTACAAGTAAGCACACGAATTAGCATGAAAAATCAGATTTACCATTTGCCATATTGTAATGTATGAAAAGTGCTTTTTCAGGTGCTGGTTGAAGTGCCCAAAATAGGGGATTCCAAGTAGTGTCTGTTATGGATTCCGGTGTCGGTCAGTTTCCTCCTCGGTGGATGGTGGTGCTTGTACTGAAATGAAGATGAACGGTTAGTGTTCATCCTACAGGGAGAAGGCCCTTTACTAAAGTAAATTGCACTTACTGAGCTTCTTCAGGTACTTCATCTTGAGTGGCAGGTTGTCTGAAAAGGTACATAGAGAATACATTAGACCAGGGGTCTCAAACTCAATTTCCCCCGGGGGGCCGCTGGAGGTAGAGTCTGGGTGAGGCTGGGCCGCATCAGGTTTTCCACACCGGTAATATGCTCTATATTGGCCCCTGCACACGGTATTATATGCTCTACAGTGGCCCCCACACAGTATTATATACTCCCCACAGTGGCCCCCACACAGTATTATATACTCCCCACAGTGGCCCCCACACAGTATTATATACTCCCCACAGTGGCCCCCACACAGTATTATAAGCTCCCAACAGCCCCCTCCGCATCGGTGCTATTATACTTTGGGGTTTCCTTCAGACCCCAGAGTATAATAATCGGAGACCCAGGGAAGGTGATTAAAAATAACAAACATTCATACTCACCTTGCCTTACCTTTCCTTGGCATCCTCTCTCCATCCTGCCATCTTCAGCGTCTTCAGGCCCTCCGACGTCGCTGCTGAGGCCTGTGATTGGGCCTCAGCGGTCACATGGGGCGCACTGACGTCATTACGCGGCCACGCCCCATGTGACCGCTGGGGCCTATTCACAGGCCGCAGTCACATGACAGAAGAGCGCCGGAGAGGACGCTGCGCCCAGGAGAGGTGAGAATGTGTTTTATTATTTTCAGTCACCTCCCCTGGGCTGGCATGTATTGGAAAGGGGCCTGCAATATGCCAGGGCCCCTTTCCAATAACAGTATGTATAGCGGTCGGGGAACCAGGCTTTCCCCGACCGCTATCATAATGGTCCGGGGCCCCGGCCATCTCCAGCTGGCCACGAGCTCCGTACCCTGCTGGGTCCGGTCGCACCCCTTGCGACCGCAATCGTTACTGGCTTGTGGGGTTTGCGGTAGCGGCTGCCACAGGGCTCCGGGGCCCCCTAATGTCCCAGGCCCTGTGGCAGCTGCTACCCCGATAGTTACGCCCCTGCTCCAGGGTCTGAAAAGACCCCGGAGTATAATAGTAGTATTTGAGGCCCGCGGCCTCACTTACCGATGTGCGTGGCTGCTCACAGCGGCATCCACTTCCTTTTCTATGTCCCATGGCAGAAGGGGAAGCGGAGGCAGCCATGAGCAGACGCGGGGTAGGTAAATAAATAGGCCTTACCTGCCGGGGATACCCCAGCAGGTCACGGCCTATTTATATAAATAAAAAAACTTATCCTCACCTACCTGCGATGCCTTGATGCAGCCGCCGCCTCCTCTTGTCCGAGACGTATGTGTCTCAGCGTAGGAGGCGTGATGACATCATATCGCTGCCTGCGCTGTGATGCAGACGTCTCGTAAGCCAGCCCAGGACAGGCCCCGCTCAGCGTTGTTGTGTTTTTTTTTTTTTTTTTGTTTTTTTTTTTAAAGCGGCCTGTCCTGGGCTGGTTTACATTAGAAAGTAAAAAATGCCGCCCCCCAGACAGTGCGCCCCTGGTGCCATTCGTATCAAACTCGGGCCGCACTAACATTAAACTTTGATATTGAGGTGGGGGCCTTAAACTATTGTCCCGAGGGCCGCAGTTGGCCCGCGGGCCGCGAGTTTGAGACCCCTGCATTAGACCAACAGGGCAACACTTAAATGTGAAAACAGAATTAATACATAGAATTAATAATGTACACCTACCTCTCAGATGGCTTCTCAATGACAGTACATCCACAACAGTCCACAAAATCAGCAATGGATTGCTGTGGGTCAGAGAACTGTATATTGCAGAAGTCCAAATCCCTGTATGACACAGCGGTGAGACGTTCCACGACTTTGTACATGTGGCGCTTGGCTTCCTGAATGTCCAGGGTAATGTCGGCTTCACTGGCTGTATTTTGCACACCCTGTGAAGGTGTACGGACAGCTTTTCCTGCAGCTTCATGTAACACTTGCACAGGAGGCGGCTGCGGTTTTCACGCTTTCCAGAGGCCATCTTTTCTGGGTAATGCAGGACAATACTTCTAAATGTAGGAAGCCAAGTAACAACAAGACACAACAGTGGTCTTCTATCCTCGCAGAGTGGAGTCCAAGTATCTTTAATAATGTGCAGTGGTCCTGTGAACCGAGAGCAAGGCAGGTGGTTTGGACTCCGCAACCAGAAATGAACGCACACGCGGTAGTTCAGGAAAAGAGTATATATTTACTATATGTTAATAAAGGCTATTTGAAGGTAAAATGACAGGGATCGAGACAAGCAAAATATACAATATAGCATGAGCAATTTCAAGGCAAATTCTGCAATGGTTTCTTCTCTTAATCTGTCCACTTCTGCAGTATGGACACTGAATGAACAGTATACTCAAAACTATCCCTAACTGACCCTGACTTCACATTTGGGTGCACCCCCTTTTCCCCAGTGGTCCAGGTGGACCGCTTACAGTCCGTAGAAGCGCGCGGTGGGGCCCAAAGTCAGTCCTTTCTTTTATAGTGAAGTGTCCTCTCCTCACGGTTATCAGGATCTTGGGAGAAATGAAGTCCTCTTTAACAGACAGGGAAACCCAATGAATGCAATGTAATCCAACAGCAGATTCCACTCAGCACACTGACAGTCCTGCCGAATCCATACACTGAGCTGGGATGTGAGCCGGGGTTTAGCAGTTACTGTCCAGTAGGTCAACAGCACTGCGAGTCTTAGTCCTGTTGTCTCTTTACACTGTTTGTCTCTGGACCAAGATACAGCTTATCTGTACAGAAAAATCTCCACACCAGTTCAATACAGCACAGACACCTGTCTTCTCTCTTGCCAAGATGGCTGCTGCTCTCTGTCTCCTCACTTCCTGCTTCTCTGCTCACACTCTGTCTGCAGAACAGGCAGGCTGACCTAAAAGGAGGGGGTGTCACTCCAGCATCATGTCACAATTACAATGGCTGCTGTCTTAAAGGAACAGAATCACAGAAATACATTCAACATTAACAGTTTATACAGACAAATGAAGCTTAGGACAACATTGGCTGTCTCTTACAGTCCTTGGTTTCTTGCTAGAGAAAGGCAGGAATGGGATTAAAATTAGAGCAATGGGATCCTATTAGAGTAGCTAGCTGCCAGTACCTGCCAAAAGTGATGTGATGGCCTGGTCCCTGGTAGCTGTAGTTATATAGCCAGTGACCTTCAAATTTTCCTCCTTGGGAATTGTGCTAAAAAAGGAATATTCTATTTCATGAATATAATATAGGCATAAGCCTTTTAGGTTTGGTTAGATTGCTTGTGTATTTACTTTGATACACTGCCCCTCACCCAATGATAAGACTGTCTATAAAAGCTGATGGTGTAGAATAATTCTAGACTAATCTGTCTTCATATAAAGCGATCCCTTTTCTGCTAGGTCAGACGCCTTGTTGGGTGAGAAATAAAAGGAATCTAAAACCCTGAATAAACCACTACAAGGCATGTACAGTGCGCCAAGTCTATAGAGCAAATTGTGCAAGAAATCTGGTGAATTCTCATTTGTAAATCTGCCGCGTTGTATCTGTTAATGTGTCAGTAATACTGAGAGAGTTAATAGATATCTGGATAAGCTACATCTAGTCATGATGATCCTTCAGATGAAGCAGAAGTAGTGATGACTTTCTTCCTAAATCATTGTTAGAAATGTCTCAACCCAGATGGAGGGAACCGGAGGATGGGAGTAGTAGTGGCAGATGCTGTGCCACCTAGCAGGCTGAGCACGCTCCCAAACAGCTCCAGTCCCACTCCTAGGCCGGACAAGGTCAAGGGGGGGTCCTGCAGCACTACCGGATGGTGGTGGTAGTAGTTCTTTCCCCTGGGGCACTTCCAGTTGAGGAGGGGGGACCTCTCCTACCTGAGCCGGTGTGGTGTTGGTCGGAAGAGCCCTGATGGTAAAGCAGGCACGACTCAGGAGTCAGCGTTGCAGGTAAACAAAACAGCCATTTATTAAGGCAACTTGAACAGAAGGGAAACAGCAGCTTCCAGATGGGGGTAGTAGTCCTGCAGTGTCCTAACCCCAGCCTTGGGTCTAGGAGGGTGCCCCAAAGACAGTATCGGCTCCACAAGATGGCTTCCTCTACTCCACCTCTGTACCTCTCCCAGCTTTCTATACTGGGGATAGTCACAGGGAGTCCTGACAGGGATCTGGTTACCTGGATACTAGGCCCGAATGCGACTCCCCTGTCAGGGTCCTCTCCTGCTCCTCCGGGCACGACACGAATTAAGTCCAGCCACTTGGAAATCTCTACTCTAGCTCAGAGCTGTCTTGAGATGAGCCTGGGGCTGATGTTATCCCTCCTGAGGCTGTGGTAGCGGCGGTTGGCCTTCAGTCCAGTCTGGCAGGTCAGCTCTGCACACCTTGTCTGGCTTGCTGCATACACTGAACTAACTCCCAACCGTCGCCGGGGAGATAATATCTCCTCACAACCCTGCCCAGTGGCCTGTGATAGGCCAGGGCTGAACCCAGTCTGGGTTTGAACACTGCAGGTGGGGAAAATGCCGAGGGGAAAGCTGCACAAAAATACACCTAACACAGAACAGAACTTACAGACATAAAACCCAGAGGCACACAGGACAAACGCATAAATGCAGTAGCACTCTGGGATGCTGCAGTGGTGGATGATGTGCCGCCTGCTAGGGCGAGCACGCTCAGCCACACACACCCCAGCCCCGCTCCTGGGCCAGACACCACTGAGGGGGTCCTGCAGCACTACCTGATGGTGGTAGTAGTTTCCCTGGCGCACTTCCAGTTGGAGGGAACCTCTCCTCTCTGAGCTGGTGTGATGGTGTTCAGAAGGGCCCTGATGTTACAGAAGGCACGACTCAGGAAGCCAGTGGTTGCAGTTGAACAGGATACCTGTGTTATTCAGCAACTGGAGACAGGTACATCAACGGCTTACAACAATGGGGGTAGTAGTACCACAATGTACAATCCCCCAGCCTTGATTATAGGAGGGTGCCCAGGAATAATACAGGCTCTATGGCAGACTTCTCCTCCAACTACTCCTCCTCTCGTGCCACTCCCAGCTATGGATACTGGGGATGGTAGTTCAGGAAGTCCTGACAGGGATCTGGTTACCTTTTGCTTAGGCCTGAGTCAACTCCTCCTGTCAGTGCCCTCCACTGCTCCTCCTGGCAGTGTCCAAAAGTTCGGACAGCTGAACTCCGTTCTCAGGGCTGTCCAGTGGCCTGTGATTGGCCAGGGCTGAACCAAGGGAAAGGTTTGAACACAGAGGGGGGAAAATAACAAGGGAAATCTGCAAAACAGTGACAATAACATAGAACACAGAGGAGGGGACATACCAACACAACCCAGAGGCACAAAAGACAAACCCTTAAAGCAGTAGCCCTCTGGGATGCTGCAGAAAGCATATAAAGCAATTATAAGGAACAAATAGCAAAAAATAGACTCCTAATAAGATCCAAATACTAATCAATATACTACTAGAAATCTGCCCCACATCTTCAGCTGCTAAAGCTCAATCTCACTGTTATATTTTCAAAGATCTTAAACATAGTTATTGAGTCCGATTCTTCGGATTATCCAGAGACTAATTCCAGATACTTAATGATGAGTTATGGTTCTTTAGAGCTCTGTAGACTTTGTCCTTATATTACTTACTGTACAAGTGTTGATATTGATAGAGCGCCCTCATCTGGTCCTGGGGGGTGGATTTGCTGTTTATGATCTGACCATGTTCATTAGGTAATAGTTTCTGAGTAAAAAGATCTAGGACTGGGCCCACCATAGTGATCATATGGCTCAGATCTGTACGATGAATATCCAAAAAGTGACGTCCTGTAATGAGGCTGCTGTAAGCGCGGAGTATAGCTCTGTATTATAAAAGAAATAGACCCTATATAGCCATGTAGACACGACTGTTTTATGGACAACCTTTATAGTGTTAGATATATTGATTTCTTTCACCTGATCTCTAAAACTCTCCATCTGTGACAAGTCCCATATATAGACATTATATGTAATATTTAGATGGCAGAATAACCTACTGGGAGGAATTTATCATAAATATTTTTTCTGGTGTAACATGTAAGAGAAGTCATAATTTTGGTCATTTATGGAAAGAAATACGGCTTCTTACCCATTTCTGTGAGTGGTGTGAGCTGCATAAAGAGTATGGGGTAGGAGTGACCCAAACCATTGTAACCAGTAGTAAGATGGCTGAAATCTACGTCCGCCCCTACTGGTGTGGACTTCTGATTGTGGCGCACAGATCACTTCTTTCCCCAGTGACAGGTACATGAGGCCAAAGTGAATACAAGGCTTACAAACAAAACACTTTTTTAGTAAATCGTTTTTGCAAATAAACAGGAGTAGCCGCAATTAGAGAATTTCTTACAATAATTAATAACATAAACATTGGCAATTGGTGTAAGAACAATAATCAGTAACAACCTTTAGCTGAATGTTCAGGTGTCCGGCCAGTCTAAATCAGCTCCTTCTCCATAGGAGAGTCTGTATATGCTGTAACTACACAGCTCCGTTCCGGGTGTGACGTCCTTGATTGCCTCAGACAATATAATGGGCTTCTTGTCACATCCACATATTTTACTATTGGTTTACATTGTTCCGTTTTCGTGAGAGTCATTACATCAAAGACTGTTTGTCCTTTTTCTTTGAAAAGAATATATAACATTTTATCAGTTATGACTTGTTGCTTTTCTTCTCTTTCCTTACCATATTTGAGGACACTGATAGTCCCAGATAATGTCTCCTTTCTTGAACGGTTGTGTTAACGGGCAGTGGCCACCTTTGTTCTGATCGGTCGCCCTCTGCACACCTTTCCACTGCTGCGACTCCACCATGTTCTCCATATACTGCTTGTTGTCTTCCTTGTCATGATTCCAGTCATCTCCAGGCCTGCACCCCTCCCCCAGCCTTGCAATGTTACAGCTCCAATCTTGTCTTTCAATATAAATTTTGATCTGTCCCTGTTTATTTCCGGAATGTCCAATGATGTCCTCCACACGCAGCTTATATTGGGCCCGTCTGCTCTTGTCCTGGTAATATTGTGCATAGGGTTGGCTGAGCTGTCTGCATGCTGTGAGTGCGGGGGGCAGTAGATGAGCCCACTGGATGCTTTGCAATTAGCCTTTTAAAGCTTTCTTCCTTTAGCTCCGACACATTCTTCTTGTAGTTCTTCTTCTTCCGCTTGGTCTTCCTCCTGGTCGTCTTCCCTTTCCACATCGTCTTCTGTCCTCTTCCTGAGCGGAGATCTATGTAATTTAAACAGATATGTTAATGATTTAGCAATATCTATAGCAAACAAAACTTATTCTTATACAGTTAGGTGGGGGCCAGGATTTCCTGTGAATGACATGAGATATTACCTGGAGCTGTGTGCATCGATGTGATTCTTCAATCTGCTTAGAATTGGCATCCCTCTTAAAATCTGCGACTTGCTTTATTCATACTTTTTGTTCAGAAAAAAAGGATATTAGTTGAGAACTTCTCTCTCATCTAAGGTAAGGTTGAGCAGGGTCCATCGGCCAATGACCTCTCGTACTTGTTTTCCTGTCACGAGTGGGAGCTTGAGTCATGTTCCTGTCTTACGATGTACACCTCTTCTCCAAACTTCATGCTGGTTTTCTTCTCAGCCCATTCCATTACCTGTAAAAGAGAGAACAGATAATGGTATTAGATGAGGCACAACATGACTTTGCCCAGTAGTCAGTGAACTGTAAATCATAAACTTACTGTGAGATCTTGGGCCACACATGGCTTCAGTACATGTTTGAGGATTAGTAGTCCCTGGAATTAGTGAGTGGCCAGGAGTTTTTCCTTGTTGTCCATCATTGCCCCATTATGCACCCTAGTGAGAATGTTGACTACATGTGGCTTGGCTATGTTCAGCACCTTTCTGCAATGCTTCTGGGTCAGACGCCTTGGTTCGGACCTGTATATGATAAAAGGGATAATTTATGGCCAAGGTTGAATAACTATGATGGCATAAAATAAGATTTCTAGACTAGTACACTTACCCTTTTTGGCAGCCGCTGCCTTCTTAAGTCCTTGTTTATGTCCGTAAGCCTTGCCATGATTGTCTCCACATTTCCTCTCAGCTTCTGATAACGGGTTGGGAAAATGGCCTGAAACTTTGATATACTGCCCCTTACTCACTGATAAGGATAACAATGGCTGAAGCTTGCAGGAGGGAGTAGCCATAGAAAAGCCTGCTATCTTATCTGTAATTTGTACTTTTATCCCACCCACAGCCCCAGCATAACAAATTCACATGTGCTAGTCAGTTTGGTCAGTCTAGTCTTGCTGAAAAGCAATGTGGGGGTTTTTTTTTTTTTTTTTTGCTATTTCAGGACAGTGAATCCTAAAACATGACCCACCTCCAGTCCCTTCCCTAGGTGGTAGAGGACAACTGGGTGACTGTCCCTTCCTATAATACAAGTGAAAACACAAAACGCAGACAAAACAAACAGGAACGGATAATCAAGAGCCAACGGTCAGATCCAGTTGGGCAGCGAAGTACAAAGTCAGAACCAGAAAAATAGTCAAAGGGAAAAGCTCTCCATCTGGCAAGTCCCATATATAGACATTATATGTAATATTTAGATCGCAGAATAACCTACTAGGAAGAATTTATCATAAATGCCTTTTTTTTTTTTTTTTTTTTTTCTTGGTGTTAAATGAAAGACGTCACAATTTTGGCCACTTCTATGGAAAGAAATATGGCTTCTTCCCAATTTATGTAAGTGGCGTGCGCTACATAAAGAGTATGGGGTAGGAGTGACCCAAACCATTGTAACCAGTAGTAAGATGGCTGAAATCTACGTCAGCCCCTACTGGTGTAGATTTCAGCTTCTGGCACACAGATCACTCTGGTGCACCTCTTAAAGGGTTTTCTCACCCCAAATCTTTCATACTGAAGACCTATGTGATATGTGGGGATCTGACACCCAAACAAATCTTCTGAGGGACAGGAAGTGTGTACAGCATGGCTCCTATTATAGTAATAGAACAGGCCCAGCCCCATCCACTCTATAGTGGAGCTTCTGCCACAGCCCAAATGGAGGGAACCCAAGGATGGGAGTAGTAGTGGTCATGTCAGAGTAGGCGGAGTACACTCAACTGAACTCCTCCAGCCCACCTCCCAGGCCGGACACTGACAAGGGGACATGTGTGGTACATGTTGGTGGTGGTAGTTGTTCCCCCTAGGGTGCTTCCAGTTGGAGTCGTCCTCTCTCACTCTGAGCCATGTGATTGTGTACAGAAGGGCCCTGATGGTAAGCGCAGGAATGACTCGGGGCAAAGGTGCGGTTAAACCAAGAAGAAATTTACTGTAATAGCCAGGGAACTCTGCTCAGTGAAATGGTGCAGCTTTCCAATGGGGGTTGTAGTAGTATCCAAGTTGTTGGCTACACCCAGGCTTGGGATTAGGGGTGCCCTTTTCTTCACTCCAAAGAAATACTCCAATTCATCTCACCCAGTATATGGATCTGGGGCAGACTGTGAGGGAGTCCCTTGGGCCCAAATACCTGTCTCTTAGATGGGACCTGGTAGGCAGCTTCTTTGGAAGCCGGACTCCTATCCTCCTCCTAGGCACAGTGTCTTGTAGATGGACAGCAGAATCTTCCCTGTCTCAGGGCTGTCACTGAAGGAAGAAAAGACCAGATCTTAGACCTCATTGTCGCTCCTACAACCTCCCCATATTACTTATTGCTGTGACTATAAGGAATAGATCTTCAGCTCCTCTTTACACCCCTCCCCTGTTTCTGACTACTGTGACTACTAGTGTCAGACAATCCCCGGCTATAGACTCTCTGTATTACTCTGTAATGTCCGGGCTACAGCATGGAGAAATGTCTCAGCAGTAAAATAATCCCAGGATTGTAAACCAGGTCCATAGTGTGACCGCCTTCATGTCTTACCTGTACAATGTCTATCGACTCTGAATGTCCTCCATGTACAGCGTTCAGCAGATCTATAAATGTATGTATATGATCTAGGCTGACAAATCTGACATGATGGGTATGATCAGCACCATTGGAGTCATTGAGATTTCTCTGCCTATGGAAAATTCTATAAAACGCACAACATGGTCTGGCTGTACAGTACAGCGCTCCCGACCCCATCATAACATGAGAAGCTTTGTAGATTGTGACCATCTCCATGTTCTGTCCTCCTCTGGGATGTGGATGAGATAATCCAATAGTCCACACAATGTAAGATCCTCAGCGCTTGTCCCTCTTTCGTCAATGATGATTTGTTATAAAATCCAGATAAAACAATGCACGTGGCGATATAAAATGGTTAGTAATACAGATGGCACAAGTAATGCGACATTTTGGTGCATTACGAGACCATTATCAATGACCGTCTGACCATGAGTAGAACAAGGAGGTATTGTGAGGCTAGAAGTATACCTACCGCTCCCCCCGGCCTGTTGTCAGGCCTAGAGGAATGGGAGAAGTGTAGCCCGCCATAAGACCGAGCAGCAGGGGAGGAAGTATCCATAGATTGGTCTTGAATCTTAAATATTCATCTAATTTTCCCCCCCCCCTCGTCCCATTAGGTGGGTTGTCTTGGCCACTAATAATTTCTGTGGTCTCTGCACTACTTGCTGAGCACAGCGCTGTTCATTGTGTAGTGGTTGTGCTTGGTATTGAAGCTCGGCCCCATACATTTGCATGGAACTGAGCTGCATTATGGTCATGTGACTAATGGACTTGATGTCACTGAGGAGGAGGTGGAGAGCAATATTAGAAATCCTGCTAACCTTAAAGGGTTTTTCCAGGATTATATGTGGAAAGTTGAAATTAGAGGAAGGTGGACCTGGGTTGTATGAGCGGTCACCGACATCTAGGAGGAAATGGTCTCACAGAAGATGGTTCAGGGGTTTTATGTGGGTGTATCTGTAATAGTGGATCTAGATGGGTTACTGTGTGAGAACTGTACAATGCTAAAAAATCCCGGGCTAAATCAATTTCCACTCCTTAGTCAATGCCATTAATGTTCTAAGCAAGTATTGTATGTACCTGTATTAATATAGATATACAAATTACATATTTATTTTTTGGGGGTTTTCACCTCTGATTCACATCTTGGTTGATCTCTGGAGCTCTGTAGCAGTTTTGAAGGCTAACCCCTAGTGCCTCAATAAGTTTGGACAGTCCCGTATAATTGACTCCTAACTCAGCTTTCTCTGCCTCCTGTTGGTCATCTGGTTTGGTCTGTGGCCTGTGAATGTGCCCCTGTAATCTTTCACCTTACTCTACAGATGCAACCTGGGTCCCTAGCAGCCAAGTCCATCCTGCCTTGCGGCAGGCTCTGGTGAATACCTAGGGGTTGCCTTAGACTCTGCTACCCAGAGTGGTGTCTGATTCTAGGTAGCTTGTTTGTAGGCTACTGTTCAGACCAGTCAACTGTACCAACTCCTTTTCCCAGTCCTCAACCAATAAGGGTATGGCCATTTCCCTTTTCATACATAGGTGGAAAGATCCTGGGTATATTCTTCTAGGAGAAGAATGAAGGGGAAATACTCTGGGAATGTTGGTGAGGACAGGTGTACTGGATCATAACCGTGAGTACATCAAAGGTAGAAATTGCTGACCAGAAGAATATGTCAGGATGGTCTACATCCAAGGAGACAAAGCTGGGCAACTTGGCATCTTTCACCATGTGGTACAGGCTAAGGTCTGAGACCATCCAGCTGAGATACGGCTGGTGGGAAAACCAGGCTGTGAAAGGTGGGCGCCAGGGACCTGTGCTGCTGACAGTACCTATCTACATACAACATAGCTGAATGTGACTATTTATGGGCCATCAGATTACTGTCTAGCACACATGAGCAATACTACTTTGCAAGGTTATGGATAACTTAGGATAGCAAGGACTAACCTAGTAATCTATAATACCATAGCACAGTGCTTACAGAAATATTTGGATACACGGCTGATGCTACGGCTGTGGCCACACTAGCTGGGATTCATTCAGTCACCGCTCATGTGATCGGCTGTGATACGGCTGTGACTATACCTGAGCCGCTCGCTAGATTCAGTTGCCCCTTATGTGAATGATATATTAGTGGCCGGGTTGATGCCATATAGGATTGCCAAATCTCCATTCTGCCGGGTGTTAATGTTCTGGTTCTATGACAGCAGTATATCAGTGTGATCACGAGGGCGAGCTATATACTTCACACCTAATGCTCTGCTTCTTATATCCATTATATATTCGTGTATTTAGTGTATCCTCCACCTACATTGTGAGAACAACAAAACTTCTCCAATAATATTCTCCTTCATATTTGTAAAATAGAAGAAATCTCAGTCCTGAGAGATTCCTGACATTCTAGTAGATCCTGTGCACGTCTTACAGGGGCTTCACCTCTCTAGAGACGGCCGGAAGATCCTTCATATATTCCAGGAATCTACTAGTTCTTAAAGGATGTCTAGCTCTTCGGTTTCAAAACCGTACTTGGATTCTTTACCACATTTTTTTTTTTTTTTTTTTTTGCTCCAAATATGTTTTGATGACAGCAGTGTGAACAGGGCCTTATGAAATAAAACACTGCAGTTTTTATATAACTTAGTAATACAATAATTGTATAATAGGAATATAGAATTTGACTATTAACAATAGTATCTCACTTTCTCATTCCCTTATTCTGGGATCTACATAAATACTGCCCCCTGTGCTTGTTGTGGTGATCCCCAGAACTGCAGCGTCCACAGAAGTAACCCTCTCCAATAAAGCCTTCCATGTCTCTGATCCTGTAGTAGCTTCTCATGATGTAGAATGTATAGACTTGTATCTGTAGGGGCTTTACGGGTGTGAACATGGCCCCAATCCCCCTGACTGTAGTACAGAACTGTAATGGTGACTGCCAAGTATTGCTGAGAAGCAGCGAGATCACTAAACCTCACTAAGTGCTTATCAGGGATGGGGAATGGTGTGTAATGGTTTATCACAAGACTATGGCAAACCTTCAATGGCTTCATTACATGTTTGAGGATGTAGTCTCTGGAAATAGTGAGAGGCCAGGAGCTTTCCCTTGTCGGCCAACGTTGCCCCATTATGCACCCTAGTGAGAATGTTGATGTCTTGTGGTTTGGCGATGCTCAAAACCTTTCTACAATCCTTCGGGGTCAGATTCCTTGTTTCTGACTTGTATATGAGAAAAGGGGATAAGTTATGGGAAAGGTTGAAGAACTTTGGCATAAAATAAGATTTCTCTACTAGTACACTCAGTAATACTTACCTCCTTTGCTGTCCTTTAGCAGCCGCCTTCTCTCTCAACTCCTCGCTTATCTCCATAACCCTGTCTGCCATGAATGTATCTGCGTTTCCTCTCTTAGCTTCTGATAACGGGTTGGAAAAATCTTCTGAAACTATAAATTTAACAACTTTGAATATGGGTCAGGTAGTATTTAACAATGTTTTCAAGCTTAATTTTGTTGCTAAGGCCTTGCTCTTCTCTACGTCTTTAAGGAAATCTGTGATCTCGTCTGGATTAATGAAGTGTAGAAAACAGGCAACATTTTCCATCTACAAGTAAGCACACGAATTAGCATGAAAAATCAGATTTACCATTTGCCATATTGTAATGTATGAAAAGTGCTTTTTCAGGTGCTGGTTGAAGTGCCCAAAATAGGGGATTCCAAGTAGTGTCTGTTATGGATTCCGGTGTCGGTCAGTTTCCTCCTCGGGGTGGTGCTTGTACTGAAATAGAGATGGTGAGCGGTTCGTGTTCATCCTACAGGGACAAGGTCCTTTACTAAAGCCACAATAAATTGAACTTGCTGAGCTTCTTCAGATACTTCATCTTGAGTCTGTGCTTGAGTGGCAGGTTGTCTGAGAAGGTACATAGAGAATACATTAGACCAACAGGGAAACACTTAAATGTGAAAACAGAATTAATACATAGAATTAATAATGTACACCTACCTCTCAGACGGCTTCTCAATGACACTAAATCCACGAAATCAGCAATGGATTGCTGTGGGTCAGAGAACTGTATATTGCAGAAGTCCAAATCCCTGTATGACACAGTGGTGAGACGTTCCACGACTTTGTACATGTGGCACTTGGCTTCCTGAATGTCCAGGGTAATGTCGGCGTCACTGGCTGTATCTTGCACACCCTGTGAAGGTGTACGGACAGCTTTTCCTGCAGCTTCATGTAACACTTGCACAGGAGGCGGCTGCGGTTTTCACGCTTTCCAGAGGCCATCTTTTCTGGGTAATGCAGGACAATACTTCTAAATGTAGGAAGCCAAGTAACAACAAGACACAACAGTGGTCTTCTATCCTCGCAGAGTGGAGTCCAAGTATCTTTAATAATGTGCAGTGGTCCTTGGTCTCTTGCTAGAGAGAGGCAGGAATGGGATTAAAATTACAGAGTAATGGGGTCCTATTAGAGTAGCTAGCTCCCAGTACCTGCCAAAAGTGATGTGATGGCCTGGTCCCTGGTAGCTGTAGTTATATAGCCGGTGACCTTTCAAATTTTCCTCCTTGGGAATTGTGCTAAAAAAGGAATATTCTATTTCATGAATATAATATAGGCATAAGCCTTTTAGGTTTGGTTAGATTGCTTGTGTATTTACTTTGATACACTGCCCCTCACCCAATGATAAGACTGTCTATAAAAGCTGATGGTGTAGAATAATTCTAGACTAATCTGTCTTCATATAAAGCGATCCCTTTTCTGCTAGGTCAGACGCCTTGTTGGGTGAGAAATAAAAGGAATCTAAAACCCTGAATAAACCACTACAAGGCATGTACAGTGCGCCAAGTCTATAGAGCAAATTGTGCAATTATTCTGGTGAATTCTCATTTGTAAATCTGCCGTGTTGTATCTGTCAATGTCAGTAATACTGAGAGAGTTAATAGATATCTGGATAAGCTACATCTAGTCATGATGATCCTTCAGATGAAGCAGAAGTAGTGATGACTTTCTTCTTAAATCATTGTTAGAAATGCCACAACCCAGAAGGAGGGAACCAGAGGATGGGAGTAGTAGTGGCGGATGATGAGCCGCCTGCTAGGCCAAGCACGCTCAACCACGCACACCCCAGCCCCGCTCCTGGGCAGACACCACTGAGGGGGTCCTGCAGCACTACCTGATGGTGGTAGTAGTTTCCTCGGAGCGCTTCCAGTTGGAGAGGGAACCTCTCCTCTCTGAGCCGATGTGATGGTGTTCGGAAGGGCCCTGATGTTACAGCAGGCACGACTCAGGAAGCCAGTGGTTGCAGTTGAACAGGATAACTGTTATTCAGCAAATGGAGACAGGTACATCAACGGCTTACAACAATGGGGGTAGTAGTACCACGATGTCTAATTCCCCAGCCTTGGTTAAAGGAGGGTGCCCAGGAATAATACAGGCTCTATGGCAGACTTCTCCTCCAACTACTCCTCCCCTCGTGCCACTCCCAGCTATGGATACCGGGGATGGTAGTGCAGGGAGTCAACTCCTCCTGTCAGTGCCCTCCACTGCTCCTCCTGGCACAGTGTCCAAAAGTTCGGACAGCTGAACTCCCTTCTCAGGGCTGTCCAGTGGCCTGTGATTGGCCAGGGCTGAACCAAGGGAAAGGTTTGAACACAGAGGGGGGGAAAATAACAAGGGAAATCTGCAAAACAGTGACAATAACATAAAACACAGAGGAGGGGACATACCAACACAACCCAGAGACACAAGACAAACCCTTAAAACAGTAGCCCTCTGGGATGCTGCAGAAAGCATATAAAGCAATTATAAGGAACAAATAGCAAAAAATAGGAGACGCATAATATCCAAATACTAATCAATGTAATATACTACTAGAAATCTGCCCCACATCTTCAGCTGCTAAAGCTCAATCTCACTGTTATATTTTCAAAGATCTTAAACATAGTTATTGAGTCCGATTCTTCGGATTATCCAGAGACTAATTCCAGATACTTAATGATGAGTTATGGTTCTTTAGAGCTCTGTAGACTTTGTCCTTATATTACTTACTGTACAAGTGTTGATATTGATAGAGCGCCCTCATCTGGTCCTGGGGGGTGGATTTGCTGAGTATGATCTGACCATGTTCATTAGCTAATAGTTTCTGAGTAAAAAGATCTAGGACTGGGCCCACCATAGTGATCATATGGCTCAGATCTGTACGATGAATATCCAAAAAGTGACGTCCTGTAATGAGGCTGCTGTAAGCGCGGAGTATAGCTCTGTATTATAAAAGAAATAGACACTATATAGCCATGTAGACACGACTGTTTTATGGACAACCTTTATAGTGTTAGATCTATTGATTTGATTTCTTTCACCTGATCTCTAAAACTCTCCATCTGTGACAAGTCCCATATATAGACATTATATGTAATATTTAGATGGCAGAATAACCTACTGGGAGGAATTTATCATAAATGTTTTTTCTGGTGTAACATGTAAGAGAAGTCACAATTTTGGTCATTTATGGAAAGAAATACGGCTTCTTACCCATTTCTGTGAGTGGTGTGAGCTGCATAAAGAGTATGGGGTAGGAGTGACCCAAACCATTGTAACCAGTAGTAAGATGGCTGAAATCTACGTCCGCCCCTACTGGTGTAGATTTCTGATTGTGGCGCACAGATCACTTCTTTCCCCAGTGACAGGTACATGAGGCCAAAGTGAATACAAGGCTTACAAACAAAACACTTCTGGGTCAGACGCCTTGGTTCTGACCTGTATATGATAAAAGGGATAATTTATGGCCAAGGTTGAATAACTATGATGGCATAAAATAAGATTTCTAGACTAGTACACTTACCCTTTTTGGCAGCCGCCGCCTTCTTAAGTCCTTGTTTATGTCCGTAAGCCTTGCCATGATTGTCTCCACATTTCCTCTCTCAGCTTCTAACGGGTTGGGAAAATGGCCTGAAACTTTGATATACTGCCCCTTACTCACTGATAAGGATAACCATGGCTGAAGCTTGCAGGAGGGAGTAGCCATAGAAAAGCCTGCTATCTTATCTGTAATTTGTACTTTTATCCCACCCACAGCCCCAGCATAACAAATTCACATGTGCTGGTCAGTTTGGTCAGTCTAGTCTTGCTGAAAAGCAATTTTTTATTTATTTTTTTGCTATTTCAGGACAGTGAATCCTAAAACTTGACCCACCTCCAGTCCCTACCCTAGGTGGTAGAGGACAACTGGGCGACTGTCCCTTCCTATAATACAAGTGAAAACACAAAACGCAGACAAAACAAACAGGAACGGATAATCAAGAGAGCCAACGGTCAGATCCAGTTGGGCAGCGGAGTACAAAGTCAGAACCAGAAAAATAGTCAAAGGGAAAAGCTCTCCATCTGACAAGTCCCATATATAGACATTATATGTAATATTTAGATCGCAAAATAACCTACTAGGAAGAATTTATCATAAATGCCTTTTCTTTTTCTTGGTGTTAAATGTAAGACATCACAATTTTGGCCACTTCTATGGCAAGAAATATGGCTTCTTCCCATTTTCTGTAAGTGGTGTGAGCTCCATAAAGAGTATGGGGTAGGAGTGACCCAAACAATTGTAACCAGTAGTAAGATGGCTGAAATCTACGTCCGCCCCTACTGGTGTAGACTTCAGCTTCTGGCACACAGATCACTCTTAAAGGGTTTTCCCACCCCAAATCTTTCATACTGATGACCTATGTGATATGTGGGGATCTGACACCCAAACAAATCTTCTGAGGGACAGGAAGTGTGTACAGCGCGGCTCCTATTATAGTAATAGAACAGGCCCAGCCCCATCCACTCTATAGTGGAGCTTCTGCCACAGCCCAAATGGAGGGAACCCAATGATGGGAGTAGTAGTGGTCATGTCAGAGTAGGCGGAGTACACTCAACCGAACTCCTCCAGCCCACCTCCCAGGCCGGACACTGACAAGGGGACATGTGTGGTACATGTTGGTGGTGGTAGTTGTTCCCCCTAGGGTGCTTCCAGTTGGAGTCGTCCTCTCTCACTCTGGGCCATGTGATTGTGTACAGAAGGGCCCTGATGGTAAGTGCAGGAATGACTCGGGGCAAAGGTGCGGTTAAACCAAGAAGAAATTTACTGTAACAGCCAGGGAACTCTGATCAGTGAAATGGTGCAGCTTTCCAATGGGGGTTGTAGTAGTATCCAAGTTGGTTACACCCAGGCTTGGGATTAGGGGTGACTTTTACTCCACTCCAATTCATCTCACCCAGTATATGGATCTGGGGCAGACTGAGGGAGTCCCTTGGGCCCAAATACCTGTCTCTTAGATGGGACCTGGTAGGCAGCTTCTTTGGAAGCCGGACTCCTATCCTCCTCCTAGGCACAGTGTCTTGTAGATGGACAGCAGAATCTTCCCTGTCTCAGGGCTGTCAATGAAGGAAGCCAAGTCCAGATCTGAGACCTCATTGTCGCTCCTACAACCCCCCCATATTACTTATTGCTGTGACTATAAGGAATAGATCTTCAGCTCCTCTTTACACCCCTCCCCTGTTTCTGACTACTGTGACTACTAGTGTCAGACAATCCCCGGCTATAGACTCTCTGTATTACTCTGTAATGTCCGGGCTACAGCATGGAGAAATGTCTCAGCAGTAAAATAATCCCAGGATTGAACAGGTAAGACATGAAGGCGGTCACACTATAGACCTGGTTTACAATGTCTATCGAGTCTGAATGTCCTCCATGTACAGCGTTCACCATATCTATAAATATATGTATATGATCTAGACTGACACATCTGACATGATGGCTATGATCATGTTCTGTCCTCCTCTGGGATGTGGATGAGAGAATCCAATAGTCCACACAATGTAAAATCCACAGCACTCGTCCCTCTTACTTCAATGATATTGTATTATAAAATCCGGATAATGCAATGCTCGTAGTAATATTAGATGGTTAGTAATACAGATGGCCCAAGTAATGGGACGTTTCGGTGCACTAAGACCATTATCAATGACCATCCGACCATGAGTAGAACAAGGAGGTATTGTGAGGCTAGAAGTATACCTACCGCTCCCCCGGCCTGTTGTCAGGCCTAGAGGAATGGGAGAAGTGTAGCCCACCATAAGACCGAGCAGCAGGGGAGGAAGTATCCATAGATTGGTCTTGAATCTTAAATATTCATCTAATTTCCCTCCTCCCCTGTCCCATTAGGTGGGTTGTCTTGGCCACTAATAATTTCTGTGGTCTCTGCACTACTTGCTGAGCACAGCGCTGTTCATTGTGTAGTGGTTGTGCTTGGTATTGAAGCTCGGCCCCATAAATTTGCATGGAACTGAGCTGCCATATGGTCATGTGACTAATGGATGTGATGTCACTGAGAAGAGCACGTGGAGTGCAGTAGTATAATTCTGGAAAACCCATTTAAGGTTAACAGGGTTTTATGTATTGGTGGAAAGTTGAAATTGGAGGAAGAAGGTGGACTCAGGTTATGAGCGGTCATCGACATCTAGTAGGAGGAAATGGTCTCACAGAAGATGGTTCAGGGGTTTTATGTGGGTGTATCTGTAATAGTGGATCTAGATGGGTTACTGTGTGAGAACTGTACAATGCTAAAAAATCCCGGTTAACTCAATTTCAACTCCCTAGTCAATGCCATTAATGTTTTAAGCAAGAATTGTATGTACTTGTATTAATATAGATATACAAATTACATATTTATTTTTGGGGGTTTTCAACTCTGATTCACTTCTTGATTGATCTCTGTAGCAGTTTTGAAGGCTAACCCCTAGTGCCTCAATAAGTTTGGACAGTCCCGTATAATTGACTCCTAACTCAGCTTTCTCTGCCTCCCGTTGGTCATCTGGTTTGGGCTGTGGCCTGTGAGTTTGCACCTGTATTCTGTCACCTTACTCCGCAGATGCAACCTGGGTCCCTAGCAGCCAAGTCCATCCTGCCTTGCGGTGGGCTCTGGTGAATACCTAGGGGTTGCTTTAGATTCTGTTATCTGGCGTGGTGTCTGATTCTAGGTAGCTTGTTTGTAGGCTACTGTTCAGATCAGTGACCTGTACCAACTCCTTTTCTCAGTCCTCAACCAATAAGGGTATGGCCATTTCCCTTTTCATGCATAGGTGGAAAGATCCTGGGTATATTCTTCTAGGAGAAGGTAATATAGAAATTGTGGGAAAAGACTCTGGGAATGTTGGTGAGGACAGGTGTAGTGGATCATAACCATGAGTACATCAAAGGTAGAAATTGATGACCAGAAGAAGGATATAAACCAGAAGTAAAAAGCACCGAGCAGTTCATAGTGCATTATCATTTAGAATGAAAGGAAGAAAAGGGATATGTCAGGATAGGATATCCTCAAGGAGACAAAGCTGGGCAACTTGGCATCTTTCACCATGTGGTACAGGCTAAGGTCTGAGACCATCCAGCTGAGATACGGCTGGTGGGAAAACCAGGCTGTGAAAGGTGGGCGCCAGGGACCTGTGCTGCTGACAGTACCTATCTACATACAACATAGCTGAATGTGACTATTTATGGGCCATCAGATTACTGTCTAGCACACATGAGCAATACTACTTTGCAAGGTTATGGATAACTTAGGATAGCAAGGACTAACCTAGTAATCTATAATACCATAGCACAGTGCTTACAGAAATGAGATAATTTGGACATAAGGCAAAATGGTGATTAGAAATAAGAAGGTATAAAATGAGAAACTGCTTAATATCAGTGAGACCTGGAACAAGAGACGGACAATGGGAAAATGGAAAACTGAATTATTACTAGTCAGGTAACTACAAATACAAGTAACCACACAACTTATTGGATAAGATTATCCTTCCTGAATATTCCTGATCTCCTATTAGATGAGGTCTCATATTTTCCAGGAATCTGATTAGTAAAGGATTTCTAGATCTTTGATTCTGAGATCACATTCTAAATCTTTATCACAGTTTTATGCTCAAAAATACAGCCTAGGTACCAGGAAGCGGAAGAGATGGTGACCTTTGTGCATGCTAAAGGAATGGGGGTACACTGGTGACTAGTCGGCTTTGATGAAGACTCCGCTGTCCCCGTACACAATCTGTCCTGATATATTCCTGATAGCACATTCTAGTAGATCCTGTGCACGTCTTACAGGGTCTTCACCTCTAGATATCAGGACATGCTTCATATATTCCAGGGATCTTCTGGTTCTTAAAGGATGTCTAGCTCTTCTGTTCTGGAACCAAACTTGGATTCTAAATCTTAACCACATTTTTGTTTAAAAATACAATTTGCAATGTGACAGCAGTGTGACCAGAGCCCAATATATAGAAACAACCAGAATTTATTCTAATTTATTAAAACAATTGTATAATATAAAGTCTATATTCCTACTATAATTCTAATAGTATCACATTTTTTCCTGTGATCTACATAAATGCTGCCCAAAAGCAAAATGTGGGGGAGGGGATTACACAAGACCTAACTGATGGGAGGAATCTTTTATTTTATCATAATGCAATGTTTTGTGCATAATAGAATGGTATATAATACTCCTGCATCCATGTATTAATCTATATGTATATACAACACATCCGCCTTATGATGAGGGAATAGACTAGATGATTTTTCCCCACCTCTGCGGCAGTAAGTCTGTGCCGGGAGACTCTATGCTAGGGCGGATTCTCACACTATCCCTCTAGCTACTAGCACTGTACTTCACCTCTTTAGTGACCTCTGATGAAACAGGGGCTTGTCCCTCAGTAGAAACTCGTTTGGTTTAGGTTTTGGTGACCGCGTGTGTCCCTATAGGAATAGTTGGCACATTGTCTTATACACGGCTGATGCTACGGCTGTGGCCACACTAGCTGGGATTCATTCAGTCACCGCTCATGTGATCGGCTGTGATACGGCTGTGACTATACCTGAGCCGCTCGCTAGATTCAGTTGCCCCTTATGTGAATGATATATTAGTGGCCGGGTTGATGCCACATAGGATTGCCAAATCTCCATTCTGCCGGGTGTTAATGTTCTGGTTCTATGACAGCAGTATATCAGTGTGATCACGAGGGCGAGCTATATACTTCACACCTAATGCTCTGCTTCTTATAGCCATTATATATTCGTGTATTTAGTGTATCCTCCACCTACATTGTGAGAACAACAAAACTTCTCCAATAAGATTCTCCTTCATATTTGTAAAATAGAAGAAATCTCAGTCCTGAGAGATTCCTGACATTCTAGTAGATCCTGTGCACGTCTTACAGGGGCTTCACCTCTCTAGAGACGGCTGGAAGATCCTTCCTATATTCCAGGAATTTACTAGTTCTTAAAGGATGTCTAGCTCTTCGGTTTCAAAACCGTACTTGGATTCTTTACCACATTTTTATTTTTTTTTTTTTGCTCCAAATATGTTTTGATGACAGCAGTGTGAACAGGGCCTTATGAAATAAAACACTGCAGTTTTTATATAACTTAGTAATACAATAATTGTATAATAAGAAAATAGAATTTGACTAACAATAGTATCGCACTTTCTCATTCCCTTATTCTGGGATCTACATAAATACTGCCCCCTGTGATTGTTGTGGTGATCCCCAGAACTGCAGCGTCCACAGAAGTAACCCTCTCCAATAAAGCCTTCCATGTCTCTGATCCTGTAGTAGCTTCTCATGATGTAGAATGTATAGACTTGTATCTGTAGGGGCTTTACCGGTGTGTCCATCTTTCTATGGTTACTGAAGGACCATTATCAGTATTTCATGTCTCACCCTGACATGCTGGATATCAGTTTCTGGATAGAATCCTGACTACTGACAACCCTTTCTTGCCTTATCGATGCTTGGAGTTGATCACAATTGTTTTTGCTTTTGTCCACCCACCTTGAGGGTTATCCACAGGTTCTCACTGGCATTGAGATCCTGGGTGTTCCCTGGGCATGAACCCAAAATGTCACTGCTTCATTCTGAGCCTCTTCATTATCGCTTTTGCTTTTTGTCCTGGAGCTCCATCATAGTAGTAACATGGTAGATAAGGTTGGATAAAGATACAAGTCCATAAAGTCCAAACTACAAACCTACCAAGTTGATCCAGAGCAAGGAAAACCCTCATAAAGCTGATAAATTGCCCCACTCTCAGTTACTAAGTTCCTGGTGTACATCTAATGTCTGATGTCCATAGGATTCCCTGCTGCACAGTGTAGAGAACATGGCGGAGACTGAGATGAACAGAACATGTAGAAGATGCTACACAAAGACCATCTGTACATGAGGCCGTACATCAGGGAGATCAGCCGGGGGAATAACACTGAGGTTATAGGGGTGATGGCCTAGAGGTACATGGATGTGGCGTCTGATGGGGTGTGATGTGTCCATGTAAGGGCTTGTAAATCCAGGAGGGTTACATGGAGTCCTTGTGTCAATGCCCAGTTATGTTGATGGTGTAAGATGTGGGCACAGGTCTTCTTTGTTTCAAGGATAAATGTCGGTGTGAGAAGACACTTCAGTCCTGGAGACAGTAAATCCAAGAATCTTCTCCTTTTAGTCTTGAGTCTGAGAAATATTGTTTGGAATTGTTGTTGGGACTTTCCTCACAATGCTCATGTGAGGGTTGTATGTGACCACTAGGGGCGCCCTACTATTGTCCTGTGTGTACTCCAGGAGGCCACACCTTGTAATTCCTGTAGCATTCTGTGTCTGGTCATCTATAGCAGTTAGTTGTAGGATTGTCTGTGGCTTTATGTAGACCCTTCACCTTTCTTTACAGAATATAACCCTGTAGGTCTCTGGTCAGTCTATTTTTCAGATAGTAATTCAGTTAATCACCTTTATTGGTCAGGAATTTGGTGTTGGTCGTGCACTATAGAAGGTTTTGGTTACCTGTTTTAGTTCTTCCCTCTAACTTTTTACTAGTTAACCTGCAGTAAAGTTGTCAGATGAGATGTGGGGGAGGGGGCAGTGTCGGATTGTACGAGTAGTGACCTTGTCAGTCTGCGCTCCCTACTGCAGAATAGGAGAACTTCTTGCCTGTATGTCGTGTCTTCCTTATTTATAGTGGGTTTTCTTCTGGCTCTGTTGTACAGTCCTGGACACTTGCCTTAGTATCTCTCGGCAGATTGTAGTGGTACAGGGTTTTCTGGGGCCTAAAACTAATGGCCTATTCTTAGGTTTTCTATATTCAATTTTTGGAGGTCCAACACTCGGGACCCGAACAAACCAGCTTTTTGAAGATATTGCGTTGTTCTGGTGACCTTCACTACATACCAAGCACAGCGCTGTAGGTTGGTTGTTTGTTTGTTTGAGTTGGAAGGGACCTCAAGGGCCATCGAGTCCAACCCCCTGCAAAGCAGGAATTCCTAAATCATCCCAGCTATATACCTATCCAGTTTCCGCTTGAAGATTTCAATTGATGAAGAACTCACCACCTCCCGTGGCAGCCTATTCCACTCTCTCACTACCCTTACTGTTAGAAAGTTTTTCCTAATGTCTAATCTGAATCTCCTTCCCCTTAGTTTCATCCCATTACTTCTCGTGCTTCCTTCTGCTAATGAGAATAGGGTAGATCCCTCTGCACTGTGACAACCTTTCAGATATTTAAATACCGCTATTAAGTCTCCCCTTAGCCTTCTCTTCTGCAAACTAAGCAGTCCCAATTCTTTTAGCCTCTCCTCGTAGGACATGGTTTGTAGACCTTCCACCATTTTGGTTGCTCTTCTCTGGACCTGCTCCAATGAATCGATGTCTTTCTTAAACTGGGGCCCAGAACTGTACACAGTATTCCAGGTGGGGTCTGACCAGGGCAGAGTACAGCGGAATAATTACCTCTCTTGATCTAGCTTTAATGCTCGTCTTGATACATCCTAGAATTTTATTAGCCTTTTTAGCCACCGCACCGCACTGTTGACTCATGTTGAATTTGTGATCTATTATTATGCCCAGATCCTTTTCCCCTGTACTCTCACTTAGTACTATTCCTCCCATACTATATATGCTTCTTGCATTTCTGTTACCCAGATGTAGGACTTTGCATTTGTCGCTGTTGAATACCATTTTGTTCACCTCAGCCCATTGTTCCAGTGTGTCCAAGTCCTTTTGGATGCACTCTCTCTCCTCTCTAGTGTTGGCCATTCCTCCTAGCTTTGTATCATCTGCAAATTTTATTAGTTCCCCATTAGCCCCATCATCCAGATCATTTATAAAAATATTAAAAAGTACTGGGCCCAGGACAGAGCCCTGCGGCACCCCGCTTTTTACTTTCTTCCAGTTTGATGTATAGCCATTTAGTATTACTCGTTGTGCCCGATCTATAAGCCAATTGTGAACCCACCTCACTGATATTTTATCAAAGCCATACTTGATCATTTTTTCAATAAGAATGTTATGTGATACTTTATCAAAGGCCTTACTAAAGTCAAGATATACTATGTCCACTGCATTCCCCTGGTCCAACCATTCAGTGACTTTATTATAGAAGGAAATAAGATTAGTCTGACAAGATTTATTAGGCATAAAGCCGTGCTGGCTCTGATTAATTAAAGCCTTCCCATCCAGGTACCTAATTAAATGTTCTTTAACGATTTGTTCAAAGATTTTTCCTACTATCGAGGTCAGACTTACCGGCCTATAACTTCCTGGGTCGTCCCTGTTCCCCTTTTTGTAGATGGGGACCACATTTGCCCTTTTCCAATCTAGAGGGACCACTCCTGTTTCCCATGACTTATTAAAGATTATTGCAAGGGGTTCTGTTATTTCCTCTGCTAATTCTTTTAAAACTCTAGGGTGTAAATCATCCGGTCCTGGGGACTTGGTTTCCTTAATCTTAGCTAAATGTTCTCTTACCAAACCTTCACTTATAATCAGCTTGGAGTCCTCTTTCCCCTCATCACTATCACCATTAATGTTGATATTTCCATCCATTTCTTGGGAGAAGACGGATACAAAATATGAATTCAGTAACTCCACCTGCTGATCCACCATGTTAACTTTTTCACCCTTTTCGTTCTTCAGGACTCCAATGGTTTCCTTCACTTTTCTTTTGCTCTTAACATATCCCCAAAAACCTTTTACATTACTCTTAACTTCTTTTGCAAGCTTCAATTCGTATTCAGCCTTGGCTTTTTTAATGCTTATCTTGCAGAGTCTGCAAACTGCTGTATACTCTCCCTTAGATATAGCTCCCATCTTCCACTTGTAAGTTTCCTTTTTCTTTTTTAGTAGGTTATGTAATTTTTTGGTCATCCATCCTGGAGTTTTTAGGTGATTCCCATTTTTCTTGCTTCTAGGTATTGTTAGTTCCTGTGCATTAATGATTTCCCTACGGAAAATTTCCCACCCCTCATGTGCATTTTTGTGCTTAAGCAATTTTCGCCATGTTGTATAGTGGTTGTACTTGGAATTGCAGTTCAGTGCCAGTCACTCAAATGAGGCTATGCTGCAAATGGGCCTCATGGTGGATGAATGTGATGTCACCGGTCTGTGAAGTGAAGCAGCGCTCACCTGAGGAAATAATGTGAGAGCTGTCACCCCAGAGATGGGTTGAAGATGGCTCTGTGTGGCCAAAGGAGGAGAAAGTGATAGACTGAAGGCAGTGAATGATGTGAGGTAGTGGGGTTATCGGTCACCCATAATGGCATCAATAATTGTAGGAACTGGTTGGGTTATTGGTATCCTAGGTCTATACTGAGGACACCAGACTTGTATTTCTCACCTCCAGGGCCATGTACCCTACAATCCCTGCTCTGTGTGATCTGGTCAAAGCCAAATATATGTTGACTGCTGCCAGGCCAGAATCGGGGATCTTAACATGACATCACCTCCTTGTTTCTGTATAAACATGTGGTATACAGAGGTACAGGAGAGGCCTCATGATCCTCTATGGAAGGTCTATTATGGCTCCATACAAAGAACCAACTTGTCATCTCTGGACATCCAATGTGACTATGGGTGACTTATACAGGAATCTCCAGAATATTCTGCCCTCCATTCCTTCTCCCTCAGCCTTTCCTTTTCTTCTAAAACTATTTCCCTATTTGATAACATCTTGCGGAAATCTTTGACACATCAGTCCAAGCCAAAATTTCCTGAACCTCATGTTACTGCTGAGTATAGACATGGCCACCTCTGTACATTGCAGAAGAGAGATTACAGGATTGGACACTTGTGATATGGAAATTGTAAATTTTCCAGGAAACCAAAAATCTATTAGGAGCGGATAAGAATGGTCTATGGGATAACACCATGAAAGGAAGTCGTAACGTGTTCCTGCCAGCAGGGGGCGTAATATCTTCTTAACAAACACTGAAAATGAACATAAATTATAATTAAGGAAAGCCTCTCTTCTCTGCATCAAATAGGACTTGGTTGGTGTCACTTTTCATCTATAGTAAATACATGGGGGCGATGGGTTACACAAGGCCTAGAGAATTGTGGATGTAACTGAGAGAAGTAAAATACATCTAATGTTTTTACTTTAAGAATATTTAGTGTTCAGTGCACAAGTATTGTATGTAATGTATTAATGTACTATACATGGTTTTATAGATCCGCCTGAGGGCATGGACTCTCCTCGGTCAGTATGTTTGAGGCGAGGACTTCCATGTTTGCAGTAAGGCAGAGGCTATACTGAGGCAGCAGACTTGTGTGACTGGATTGTGTGCAGGAAGCCATAGCTAAGTGAGATGGTGGGAAGATGGTGAGATCAGTTTTCTCTCCTAGCAGAGAGGTAACATCTGGTCCAAAGCAGTAAATGTGAGTCTCGTCAGCCTAAACATGGTGCTGATGTCTGTGTGTTCTTGGAGCTGTCCCAGGCCAATGGTATAGCAGAAGAGTGAGAGACCTACAGAGGACAAGACTAGAAGGTGGTTGGGTAAGTGGGAAGTCCTGAATGTTCAGTAGGCCAAGTATCTGCTCATAGTTGGCTTTCTCCTGGATCTCATAGATGACTCTGGTCACGGGGAGAAATCTTCAGAAGTTTCCAGTGTCTACAATTTGGTGGAGAGATCCTGGGAGTTGGGAATAGAACAGTAACTCACTGAGTATGGAAAGACCTACAGTAAGATTGGATAACTTGTGTAGTATAAGCCCTAAAACCCCGATCTTTGCCTTATGTTGCCTTCTGGGTTTTGTTCTATACTACATGGTCAAGGGAATAGAGTAACATAATATGCCATACATAGATATCAATAGGAATTTGTAATCTTGTGGATTAGGTATTATGGTGACCATGTACCTATATATCCCTCTTACACCACCTCCTCAAAGCAGGCCTATATGTAATGTAGGAAATGTACAGACCCCCAGTATAGATGGCTCCAGTCATCTTAGAGCTTATATAGTTGGGTATTTTAGGCTTTCTCCATCAGTATCTCTCAAAAAAAGAGAAGACCATTCCTATCGGTGGGTTTAGAGTAAATGTCAGTACTAAGTAAGCCTTCTCCATGTTTTCTGACCATAGTATCTAGGAAAGAAATATTATTCTGGTCATAGTAAAATGTGAACTTCAGCTCTGGATAGATCTGATTATTAACAAAAAGAGGATATTTATTAGGACCCACCCAAATGCAGAAAAGTGACTGTATTTATACCAGCAGATGGCATGTTGTTGGAATAAATGGTGTGGGTAGATGTAATAGTCTTCAGAGACTGCCATATAGGCATTGGCATAAGGTGGTGCCAAATTGAACCTATTGCATTTCCACAGATTCGTGCATAGTAGGTGTCTGCAAAGTTAAAAATTTTGTCAGAACAGATATAATCAATACAAAAAATTTCCTCACTGGAAAATTGTGCAGTGGATAAGTCTGTGTGGCTTGTAGGTTCTTTGGATGTTGAATAGACGTATAGAGACTGTTGACAGAGCGTGACTAAGAGGGCTTCCGGGGAGACGGTGTATGTCCTGTAAACTAAGAATTTACTGTTGTCCAATAGGAAAGAACGGGTGTGGTTAATGAGGGGAGTCAGGATTTTTCCAAGAACTTGGTTAAGGGCAAGAGAATGGAGTCAGTTGATGCTACGATGGAGCGACCCGGGGGTTTATTGAGGGATTTGTTTATGGTAGACTGTAGACCAGGGTACGGGTTCTGTAAGGATCTGTGTGTTTTGTCGATGCCTTTCACGAGGTACATGTTTAGTATGTGCATGATCTTCCTGTGGATATTATGACCAGGGTCTGTACAGAGTGTCTGATATGTGGTTGCAACTGATAATTGACGTGTAATCTCCTATGTAGTGTGTACAGACCATGATGACAATAGCGCCCTCTTTATCTGCTGGTTTCATAATGATATTGTGATAGTTCAGCGATTTTTATAAGGCTCTTGTTTGCTCTGGTTTGGTATTCCGGAGATACTGGAGTGTGCCTCGCGTGAAGGTTTGTGAGTCCATTAATGTCCCGCTGTATTAAGCTAGTTACAGTTTTGGTTGCATAAATTCTAGGAAGACTAAAGTTCCTGAGTGTGCGCAGACCTAGGTTAGTAATAGAAATCCATGGCATCTGTTGTGGGGTAGGAAGTGTCCCGGAAGTGGTTTCTAGACACAAATGTGCTTTTAGGTGTAATGATCTATAGCAGGGGTAGGCAACCTTTTTTTTGTTCGGCGTGCCAATTTTAATAAAAAAATCAAAGATGAGGTACTCGGAGTGCCGGTCAATAATTGTAAGTCTGACGACCCCTAAACTAAAGTCATATACCACAACCCATAACACAGAAGTGCTGCCACCAGATGCTTTAGGACACATGCGTTTACTGCTATTTCCTGGGACGCTCCTGTACTTCCTGATTAGAAGCAATGAAAGTCCAAATAGTGGTAAATGTGTCCAGGAGCCCCGTATGGCAGCACCTTATGGTGAATACACACTATGTATCTGGATGCAGCTATATTTGGAACTTTTTCATTCAATGTAAAACTGTTTTTTTTTGTGTGCAAAAATGCATCAAAGCCTGAGTTTTCTGTGCAAAAACACATCCTTAATATAGAAAACACACCGTTATTCAGAATAATGTCCCATAGCGGTCCCTGCACACGGTATTTGTCCCATAGCGGTCCCTGCACACGGTATTTGTCCCATAGCGGTCCCTGCACACGGTATTTGTCCCATAGCGGTCCCTGCACACGGTATTTGTCCCATAGCGGTCCCTGCACACGGTATTTGTCCCATAGCGGTCCCTGCACACGGTATTTGTCCCATAGCGGTCCCTGCACACGGTATTTGTCCCATAGCGGTCCCTGCACACGGTATTTGTCCCATAGCGGCCCCTGCACACGGTATTATGTCCCATAGCGGTCCCTGCACACGGTATTATGTCCCATAGCGGTCCCTGCACACGGTATTATGTCCCATAGCGGTCCCTGCACACGGTATTATGTCCCATAGCGGTCCCTGCACACGGTATTATGTCCCATAGCGGTCCCTGCACACGGTATTATGTCCCATAGCGGCCCCTGCACACGGTATTATGCTGTATAGTGGCCCCTGCACACTCACTAGCTATTATTATACTGTGGGGGCTCTTCAGACCCCCCGAGTATAATAAGTGGAGGGCAAAGAGAGGTGATGAAACATAAAGAACAATGTTACTCACCATTCCACGCTCAACAGCCGCTCTGTATCTTCGGGCGCTTCTGCCTGTAGTCAGCGACCGCTCATTGAGTCTCAGGGGTCACGTCGCGTCATTATGCGTAATGACGTCAGACGCAGACGTGACCCCTGAGGCCCTGTCAGCTGACTTCAAGCAGAAGCGCCTGAAGAGTACACAGCGGCTGAGGAGCGTGGAATAGTGAGTAACATTGTTTTTTGTTTGCTTCCCCGGGAGCTCCGCTTATTATACTGTGGGGTCTGAAAAGATCCCACAGTATAATAGCAGTTTAGTTTCGGACGTGTTTGGTCCGATCGAAACTGCTGGGTGAGGAGTCCGCTGCCGTGCCAGGGAAATATGCCTCGCGTGCCATAGGTTGCCGACCCCTGATCTATAGAATAGACTGTTCCTGTTCCAGGAGGGTCGTGGTGAGGGGTGTTGTGGGGCAGAATGATGGCCCTTTTTGTATCAAAGTTCGATAGATGATGGACCGTAAGAAGAAATATTTATAACTAGGTTATTGGTCCTACCTGGGAGTGTCTGGATCTCTTATTCTGGAAATTGTCTGGTTTTTGGTTCCTGCCCTTCTGGTGGGGAAGCCTCTTGGTCTCCTTGACCTGTGCTGGGAACCGGAGAAATTCTCCTGAAGTTGTCACTTGGGACAATATTGGAGTAGTCCTGGGCGCATCGTAAGCAAAAGTATCGACTGACATTAGTTCTGGTGCGAAGAACACAAGGCTATAGTCCTATAATATCAGGGTTCTCACTCTCTGTAGATACTTAGGGGTGCCAGTAGTAGGGTTGCTAGCCCATATAGATAACGAAGAACCTACCACAATTACTTCAATGTAGTAGATGCAAAAGTATATTATACAAGATTTCAAAAGTTCATTGTCTGGCGCACAGAAGTGTTACACTACATGGATTGTGTTGGGTTATTGTTGTATCACAAATGTCCAGGATATATCTTGGTGGTGAAGTAACTGACAGTATATGGACGTTTCATCCAAAAAGACTGCCATAACACACAATTCCATACATATACCACCAATGCCTTAGGTATGTGACTGTATATCTGTATAATGAATCAGTTTCCAGCTGAATATGCTCCGATATGGTCAGTCCTACTGCTAGTACTTAGTAATCCGGCCGTAGTAATGTGAGATCTAGCGATGGCTAAGCAGATTGTAGTCAGTGGTAAAACAATCCATGTAAAGACCTTTCACCCCCTCCCCCAACTCATATTCACATCTTATCATTTTAACCCCTTAAGGACCCGGCCAAGTCTGACCTGTCACTTTATGGTAACTTCTGAGATGCTTGAAGTTATCAAAGGGATTCTGAGATTGTGTTTTCGTGACACATTGTATCTTTGTTTCGGTGGTACGTTTTTAAATTTGGTTAAAAGTTGGAAAAAAAAATAGCAATTTTCAAACTTTAACAAATCCTATATAAAAGACATGCAATATCAGACTACCCAAAATGCATCATACATAAAGCTGAGATCTGGTTTTATGTCGGCATCAAACTTTAATCCCCCTTCATGTTTTTCAGATATTATAAGGCTTAAAAGTCAGGCAGAAAACACAAGATACAAAGTGTGACCTCCGTCTCCTGTCCTCAGTTATTGGCCAGGACTGTAAAGCTTATTAGTGAGCAGAACCTCAAGTATAAGAAGCTCCATAATGTATGTAATATAGGACATGAAGGTTGTGGCGCTGAGCTCCAATCCTCGGAGATCTTACACTACAAATACTGGAGATCTGGTCACACATTCACATTCCACTTACTATTGTCTTCCAAAGTTACCCAAAGAAATAGAGAATATATTTTCCCCAAATTCTTCCTCCAGAATGTGATATTTGTGTAATCTCCCTGTGGTCTCCCTACAGAGCTGCCCCTTTATCTAATAGTATATGAAGGACACCTCTCCGCCATTCTGTCCAGTATTACAATGTCCCCGCCTTATGGTCTGACCTTCTGTTCCTCACTTACAGGAGAGGTCGCCTTCCTAGACCCTTGTGAGGTCACCTTTGTAATTCTGTCCATGTCCCCATCTATTGTTTTATGGCCTTCATTCTGCTCCTCGCTGATCTCCTGTCTGTAGACCAGATGTAGCAGAGCTGAGATCTGTCACTGTGTGCACAGTGAGGGCTTATAGTGCGGGGACAATGGGTTAGTATTTACCTGCAGGCCTATGGCGGCCGACATAGAATACAAGCATTTTACCACAGCCTGCGCAAAACCACTTCAGCTCTGCTACATCTGAATCTGTTCCATGGTGCAGTCCTTGTGTGTATTGTGTTCTCCTGTCTAGTATGCTGGGAGTTGTAGTTCCCCAGCTGTGGGATACTAGTGTAGTACATGGTACAAGTGTAAGCCGTCCATTCTATAGTCCTATTAGTTGTATACAATGTATCACTAGTGTGTGCTGATACTGTGTCCGGGCTGCAGGTCTAGACTAGATTGTGAGCTCTTGGGCCCGGCAGCCTTTCTGGATGGGATATTGTGTCACTTCATGTCATGTGACTGTTTTCTGTGAACATTGGATGTCATTGTATAATAAAATGTCTCTTAATAAAATGTGCGGCGTCTTCTGTGTCTCTAGGTGTATGTGTAGTGTCATCTCTGGGGTCATTGTATGTCACGTGTATTGTCTCATGGAGGATCCGCCACCAGGTAAGTAATGGAGGGAAGGCCGGAGCTGTCAGTGTGAACAAGGATGAAATCCTACAGGTTATGGCTGGGAAATCTCCGGCCACATTGTATATTCTAGTCCATGATGGAGGACGCTGCATTATATGGCGGTGTAATGAGAAGAAGCGGCTCATGTGGGTACAGACAATGTCCTCCAGTCAGCAGATCCCCAGGAATAGTCAGTCATGTCCTATCCAGGTCTAGTATGTAATACAGGGATATCTGCATGTAGTGAGGACTCCCCATCTACACCTACAATACATGAGACAGAACTGGGAGCCGCCGGGTATACTACAGAGCAGGGGCCGCAGGAGACCTGGACTATGTCCACCGCCAGCCCCGACCATGTGCTGAGCCCGCGCTATAGATCTCATGGCTATAGATAAAGTGTGTGTATATATCTATATATAGCACACGAGACCTGGACTATGTCCACCGCCAGCCCCGACCATGTGCTGAGCCCGCTCTATATAGATCTCATGGCTATAGATAAAGTGTGTGTGTGTGTGTATATATCTATATATAGCACACGAGACCTGGACTATGTCCACCGACAGCCCCGACCATGTGCTGAGCCCGCTCTTTATAGATCTCATGGCTATACAGTGGGTACAGAAAGTATTCAGACCTCTTCAAATGTTTCACTTTGTTTCATTGCAGCCATTTGCTTAAAGCAAAATTCATTTTCTCAATGTACACTCAGCTCCCCATCTTGACAGAAAAAAAAAACAGAAATGTAGCTATTTCTGCAAATTTATTAAAGAAAAACTGAAATATCACATGGTCATAAGTAGTATAATGTTGTACCGTGTTAGCCATAGAAAGTAGTGGAAGAGTGAAGAAATCAGGCGATACCTTTTAGAGGCTAACTGAGTATATTTGATAAGTAAGCTTCTGAAAGTACTAGCTCCTTTCATCAGACAGTGTGTAAATTCTGTACACTGTCTGATGAAGGGAGCTAGTACTTCTGGAAGCTTACTTATCAAATATACTCAGCCTCTAAAAGGTATCACCTGGTCATAAGTATTCAGCCCCTTTGCTCAGTATTGAGTAGAAGCCGCTTCCTTCTGAGCTAGTACAGCCAGGAGTCTTCTTGGTAATGATGCAACAAGTTTTTCACATCTGGATTTGGGGATCCTCGGCCATTCTTCCTTGCAGATCCTCTCCAGTTCCGTCAGGTTGGATGGTGAACGTTGGTGGAGCCATTTTCAGGTCTCTCCAGAGATGATCAGTTGGGTTGAGGTCCGGGCTCTGGCTGGGCCAGTCAGGAATGGTCACAGAGTTGTTCTGAAGCCGCTCCTTTGTTATCTTAGCTGTGTGCTTAGGGTCATTGTCTTGTTGGAAGGTGAACCTTCGGCCCAGTCTGAGGTCCAGAGTACTCTGGAAGAGGTTTTCTTCCAGGATATCTCTGTACTTGGCCGCATTCATCTTTCCTACAATTGCCACCAGTCGTCCTGTCCCCCATAGCATGATGCTGCCACCGCCATGTCTCACTGTTGGGATTGTATTGGGCAGGTGATGAGCAGGGCCTGGTTTTCTCCACACATACAGCAAAGGCTCTGAATACTTATGACCATGTGATATTTCAGTTTTTTTTCTTTTTTAATAAATTTGCACAAATATCTACACTTCTGGTTTTCTGTCAAGATGTGGTGCTGTGTAAATTAATGAGAAATAAAATTAACTTTTTTCTTTTAGCAAATGGCTGCAATGAAAGAGTGAAAAATTTAAAGGGGTTTGAGTTTGGACAATTGCATGATTGGTCGCATTCATGTGAGAGTTCAGAGGAACAATACATTCCCCATCACAGTAATAAGCCTGTCGGGGGTTAAGTTCCCCAGGGATGGATGTCACCGTAATCCTAATTAAATATAGAACAGGTACGAGCTCGGGAAAACAAACTACACACACCCAAGGTATCTAGTAAGAATGATTTCGTTTTATTGTATAGTTCGTACAAGTTTTAAAGGCAAGTTGATTACACGATAATCATGTGACCAATGTACATATTTGGTCTTTCCAGTTCCGTTACTAGGCAGATACAGTTTCTCATAATATGTGTTACTTCTCATTCCTTATCTGTATGTTTTCTTTTATCTTTCCTGAGAACAGCACAACCTTGAATGCTATCCCAGACTTTGTGTCTGCAACAACTCTAAATTATGCTGACTGTCTGCAAAACATTCCACTCTCTGTGTATAGAGTATATAACATATAATACAAGTTATATTTTAACCCTTACAATTCCCCCATTTTAGGAATTTATTTTTAATCAAGTTCAATGAATACCTTCACACTGTTTGTGTGTCATCTCTGATGGATTCTCCATTGAAGAGGTTAAAAATAACATCCTATCTTATATATTGGTTAACTGTATTCCATTTCCTTCTCAGCGCTTCAACTTTCTTGCAATGTGAAGCGTGTATCCAGGTAGATTTTCCCTCCAACTTTACTGAGGTGGCAGTTGTCAGCAATATCTGGAAGGGGCCATCATGTCTGGGTTCAAGAGATTTCCTGGAGTGTCTTCTCGCGACTACCCAATCACCAGGCTGCAAGCTATGCGTTCCTGAAAAATCAGAAGGGTCTGGAATAGAAGAGAACACTTGTTTATGTGTTTCTTTCAGTTTTTTTTATACAAATCTTGTACATAGCTGGCAATACTGTCATAGTTAAGCTGTAATGTTTGAGGGAAGTACAATCCTGTTTTGGGTGCACTTCCAAACAATATTGCAAATGGTGACAACCCTGTCCTCCTGTTAGGAGTAGTTCTTACTGAATATAAGGCTAGAGACAGGCATTCAGGCCAAGGCTTTCCTGTCTCTGCCATGGCTTTCTGAATCTTCCACTTAAGTGTACCACTCAGCCTCTCCACCTTGCCTGAACTCTGAGGATGGTAGGGTGTGTGGAAAGCTTGCTCAATCCCTAGTGCAGACATTATTTCTTTCATTATCTCACCTGTAAAATGTGTACCTCTGTCAGACTCAATCACCTCGGGCACTCCAAACCTGCACACAAGCTCAGACATCAGTTTCTTGGCAGTTGCTTGTGCGGTTGCTTTGCTCACAGGGTAGGCCTCAGGCCATCCTGAAAACAAATCCACACAGACCAATACATACTCGTATGTTCCAGACTTAGGCAACTGTATGTAATCTATCTGTACTCTCTGAAATGGGTACAGGGATTTTGGTGTACACTTGGTGGGTGTTTTAACTACCTGTCCTGGGTTGTGTAGAGCACATATGTGACATGCTTTTACGTGGTTACTAGCAGCTCTTCCAAAACCTGGGGCAAACCATAATTTACCCACTAATGACTCCATGGCATTTCGAGAGGCATGCACCTTACCGTGGGCCAAGCCAGCCATCTGGGGGTAGACTGCTACGGGCAGACATAATCGATCCCCCATTTTCCACATACCATCACCTTCTGTAGCACCTGCTTTCTTCCATCTTTCAGTTTCCACACTGGTGACCTTTGAGTACAGCCCTTTTTGGTCTGCTAGGTCAATGTCCATTTTGCTCACCTGGTTGGGACCCCTTCTGGCCAGTAGTGCTGCAGCCTTGGCTGCTATGTCAGCTCTCTCATTTCCACGGCTTTCAGGGTCCCTTCCTTTTGCGTGAGCTCTGACTTTCACAATTGCCAGCTGCTTTGGGAGCAGTATGGCCTCCATCAGTCGACTTACCACATCTCCATTCTTAATTGGCTTGCCCTGGGCCGTTAGGAAGTTCCTTGCCCTCCATATCGGACCATAATCATGTGCGATGCAAAAAGCATACCTGGAGTCAGTGTATATGTTGGCTGTTCTACCTTTGGCTATCTTACAAGCCTCCATAAGGGCTTTAAGCTCAGCTTCTTGGGCTGACATGTGTGGTGGAAGAGCCTCTTGGACTATGATGTCATGTTCAGTGACTACAGCATACCCTGTAACAAATTTGCCTTCATCTGTCAGATACCTTGAGCCGTCCACAAACATCTCATAATCAGGATTTTGTAATGGCACATCCGTGACATGGTCAAATCCCACTGTTTCCTGTGACATAAGAGCCACGCAATCATGCTCATGCTGGCTGTCAAACAGTTCTTCTTCAGAGAGAGAGTTTAAAAATAACTCATCTTCCACTCCCCCTTCTGAATCATGAACTCCTACAGGAAGAAGAGTTGCAGGATTCAAAGTTAAAAAGAGATGTTTGAGGAGGACTGCAGAGCAAATTCCATTTTGCTCTGCCGTGCCAAAGAAAGGTGACGTCTGTCCACCTGTGTGAGGATAGCATGGATGTCATGAGGTGTATACACAACCAGTATATGATCTAGGACAATGTCTGAGCTACAGAGGTTGCATGGACAGAGATGCAGATCTGATCCATGGCCTACAGTAGGATACCAATCCCAAAAAGGTACGTAGCTTTGCATGAGAGGTTGGCACCTGCATGTCTCTCACCACCTTGGTCCTCTCATCTGACAGGTGCTTGGTACCTTGGCTGAGACAGTGTCCTAGAAATACCACTTGTTGTTTGCAAAATTGCAACTTATCCTTGCTGGCCTTGCAGCCGTTCTGGCAGAGGAAACACAACAGGCTGATGGTCGCTGCTTCACAGGTTGATTTGTCATCAACATATTGTAACAAAACAACATCATCATGTGGTGGATACCAAGTACTCATGATTAGCGTGAGACACCTTGTAAACTGGTTAGGACTGTTTTGCGCCCCTTGTGGTAGTACTGCCCAAGTGTACTGTTTACCCCTAAATGTGAGTGCAAACAAATACTGGCAATCGGGGTGCAAAGGTACAGAAGAAAAAAAAAAGAAAGAGAGAAAAAAAAACATTGCAAAGATCTACAGCGCTGTAAGTGGTTCCAGTAGGGACAGCTGATAACAGCCGGCTGGTTAACCGTCTATTTAAACCAAAGATGATGCTGAAGCGCTTCCTCCTGCATACAAAACAAACATTGGCACCAAATCCTTTATGTGTTCTCAATTGACTTAAATCAACCCTTGTCCACGAGAGACCACGGCCGGGTCATCCATGTTACCACAGGATACAGACCAGCTCTTGGAGGATGCAGGTGTGGTTGGGGAACTCCACAAGCTGCACAGAATTTTCTCCAATCAGGGTTTTGTTGGCCGCAATCTCTGCAGGTCCTTCTAGACTGCTGTTTGCTGGTGTTTTCTCTGGGTACTTAGGAGATTTTACTACTTTTCGTTGCTCTTTCTGAATCACTTTTTCTGAATCACTTTCTTCAACTCCTTCTCCTTAGAATCACTTTCCTCTTTTTCCCTATTATTCTCACTATCAAAGCATTGATAATAGTACTTATTACCTCCTTCTGTCTCTCTACACCCTCCTTCCTGCACTTCCTCTGACACCTTCTGCCACATGCATTCTCCATCTATTAACCCGTGGTCTCTTAACCTCTATGTTGTCTCACTATCTTATCTCACTTTCTTGGTACCTCTCCATTGCATCAGCATCTTCTTTTACTTTAAACCAATCTCTGTAACTGGAACTTCTCTATTCTTGAATATTTTACACATATATATTACACAATATTATACACATATATATTGTCATTGTACCTTACTTTTCCATTTAACCTTAGGCTAACACTTTTATCAAAATATTTTCCCTTTGGGCATAAATAGTCATCATACACAGGCTGCGGACCCCGGGGGCCCAAAGCCAAGTTTCACTTTGTAATAATTGACATGTAACACTATTGGGTAACAGCATCATGTTCAGCTTGTGATTTTCTGCGTGCGCATCATATCAGATACAACGTCCTTGGAGCTACTTGGCAGTCAATGAATGTTTTGGTTATTCTCTGCAGAACATCTGCACAGCGCTACAACAGAATACAGGAATACAATTCAAGCAGATAGCAGTTAATACTGACACCAAAATTACATATTACTATTTTTGTCCAATTTTCAAATATTTCCCAAACCCCACCTTTTGTCATTACCACAGGTGTTCAAAACCCCTGAGTTGTACTTCAGGTTACTTTAAGGGCAAACTGCCAGACTTTAGAATTTTTTTTTCACTGGATTCCAACCAAAAGTTGAACCCCTGTGGAACATCACAATATCCTAGTTTCTTCTTTTTAGGGGACATTTAATTCATATTATAATCCTATATTACCAAAACTCAAAATCTGCATTAACAATGGTTCTTGGTCTTCCACATTTCTTACTCCTTAACCTTGTTATAAACCATCTTCATGTATTAAATTATTTTGCGTTCTGACTCTCAAGGACAAAATCAAGTTATATCATACAAGCAGCAGGTTTAAAAGGCCAGTGGCTTCACACTCCAGAATTATAAACAATAAGGTTAGTAAATTCTCAGAATATATCAACAGAGAAGGCAGAAGCCTTGAATAGTCGATCCCCTGTTCTCATAACAAAAATTATACGCAAAAAAAAAAAAAAAAAAAAACATTACAGCATAGCATTACAACATTGTCACATAACCGTCTTTTGATTAAACAACGTACACATACATGTTCACAAATTGCTTCCTACCTCTTTGCAACTTTTTGTCTTGTATGTCTCCTGCATGATCTAGTCTCCACTGATCCCAAAATTTACTGTCTACCAACGCAGTCTGGTGTATTCCTGCTCTTTTTAGGATTTTCTTTACCTGTGCGGCTACTTCTTTCCCTTCCCCTATTTCTATTAGTTCACATGGGGTGTACCATATCTTAGAGGGTCCCATCCCCATCTTGGCTGGTAGCTAATCAGCCGATGAGTCTCTCACTCCTCTAGGGCAACCTTTAGACAATAGAGGGTCACTTATGACTACTTAGTGAGAACTCCCAGACAGACTCTTCTGTCTTCTATGAACTACTTGTGCAAGTTCAGGAGTAGTGCTCAGGGCAATGCCTAATGGCTTCCACAGGCTCAACTTTCTGCCTGTGTCCCCTTACCAAAACACTCCCAAATCACTGCACGCACTTCTTCGCGCGGATTCTACTAAGTCCTTCGTGCTACTACTCAGGTCCCATTCGACCTTGACCGTCCAGACACGGCTGGAGGCTAGTGTTCCAAAACAAGGACTTTTCAATCACTCTGTGCTTATCAGTTACGAACCTTGTCCGCAACTCTAGGGGTTAAGAATAGAGAACTTTTCCCCATTCTTTGCAGCCTTATATATCTTATAACACAGGTAACATGCAAACATCAGTAGACAGATAAGACAAAAAGCAAAGAAAACAGAAAACAATTTCCATATCATTTACAGGTGACATGTCCCTTTTAGGTTCTTCCGTACTATATAATTGGCATCGAGATGTCATATAAACATGCAGCAGCTTACCTCACTCATCAATACAGAGAATAGACACACAGGAACCTCAGATATACTAATTGGCAAGATAAGGTCTTACCTCACAGTACTGTTTTTATCTATCTGAGGTCCTCTGGTCCCGTTCTCAAGTCGATCGGTGAGTGGGTCGGCACTCTATCGGCTGCACATCAGACGATCTCGAGCCCCACGTTGCGCGCCAATTTCTGTCGGGGGCAAGTCCCCCTGGGATGGATGTCACCGTAATCCTAATTAAATATAGAACAGGTACGAGCTCGGGAAAACAAACTACAGACACACCCAAGGTATCTAGTAAGAATGATTTTGTTTATTGTATAGTTCGTACAAGTTTTAAAGGCAAGTTGATTACACAATAATCATGTGACCAATGTACATATTTGGTCTTTCCGGTTCCGCTGCTAGGCAGATACACAGTTTCTCATAATATGTGTTACTTCTCATTCCTTATCTGTATGTTTTCTTTTATCTTTCCTGAGAACAGCACAACCTTGAATGCTATCCCAGACTTTGAGTCTGCAACAACTCTAAATTATGCTGACTGTCTGCAAAACATTCCACTCTCTGTGTATAGAGTATATAACATATAATACAAGTTATATTTTAACCCTTACAAAGCCGCATAGCCTTCTGGGGCAATGATCCAATCTTACCAACCAAGTTCATGGAAACTCGCGTATAGTTCGCGCTTCCCACATGCCTGCTATAAGGAGCGCGGGTCAGTCTGAGCGCTGCTGCTCATGAAGTCCTCTGTAGTGTCACTTAGTACAAGATCTTCGTGTTTATGAGATTCCTTGACTTGGTATTGCTGCCAATGGTTTCCTCTGGTTGACCTTATGCTACGGGGGTGGGTTGTTTCATATCTATAAAATGCCACTATGAATGGCGGCTTCTCCTGCGGACCACCTCAGCCAACTAAACCTACAGCTTTTGGTTGAATAAGAAATATATAGGAAGTTCTTGTGGATTGAGCAGTAGGTAGAAGTATAAGAAGCTTCCTAGATATTTCCCACTCCTTTTGTAGCCACTGTTGGTTTTGGCTCAAATAGCAGCAAAATCTGCAACAAAAAAAGCTGCGTTTCTGTAATGTGTGGCCTTAGCCCTTAAGGTGTAGCTTGTACTAAGATGGTAGGATCCAAAACCAAACAAATCCTGAAAGGTTCCTCCATCTGTAATTCAATGTTGTCTTGAGGTGTGAAGGGTTTCTTGTAACACTTCAGATTGGTGTCTTGTGTTTAGGATAGGACACAACTATGATGTTGGGGTTGGAATCGCACCATAGACTGTTTGTCTTCAGTATGAACAGAGTCTGATAGAATTAGGATTTGGATCAGGCAGACATTGGTACAATACACACAGATTCTAGAAGAGGCTTCCATTGGACATGTTATGTGGAGGACATTGTGGACTTACCTTCTGGTCACCAATAAACTCCCCTCTGAAGATACTTTGTCACATGTGTGGATGTGCTGCAGGGATGGGGACACAACTTCATGTAGTAGATCAAATAGTTCAATGGATATTCAACAAAACTAGCGAGTCCTGTACAGAGGCCAAATATATACAAAACCTCCCATACACCACAGTTTCCAGAACTGGTCCAAGCCAGCCCCATATACACAATGATCTTGACAGGTTTGCTCCTCATTGCACATATACATGTAGGGGAGAGATAATGCTGGATTACCATCTAGTGATCATAATGTCCGCAGCGTGTGCCAAGCGGGCGATGGCAATGACCATCCGAATATTCCACAGGAAAGATCCAAAGGACAGGTAAATCAGTATAGTAGAGGATTATATAGGGTTATCTCCATCCATATACAGTAGTGGTAAGTAACAGCAGAATATTACAATATATAGATTATATACACACTCTCTCTCTATTCAGACCCTTTTAAATGTTTCACTCTGTTTCATTGTAGCCATTTGCTAAAAACAAAATTCATTTTATTTCTCAGTAATGTACACTCAGCTCCCCATCTTGACTGGAAAAAACAAATGTAGATATTTTTGCAAATTTATTAAAAAAGAAACTGAAATATCACATGGCCATAAGAATTCAGAGCCTTTGCTGTGACCCTCATATATAACTCACATGCTGTCCATTTCCTTCTGATCCTCCTTGAGATGGTTCTACTCCTTCATTGGAGTCCAGCTGTGTTTAATTAAACTGATTGTACTTGATTAGGAAAGGCGCCCACCTGTCTATATAAGACCTCACAGCTCACAGGGCATGTCAGAGCAAATGAGAATCAGGAGGTCAAAGGAACTGCCCAAGGAGCTCAGAGACAGAATTGTGGCAAAGCACAGATCTGGCCAAGGTTACAAAAGAATTTCTGCAGCACTCGGTTCCTAAGAGCACAGCGGCCTCCAAAATTGGGCAAAGTCGGAGGGCCTGATCAATAAAAAAAAATAAAAAAATAAACTGAAATATATGCATCCACAGTCACCCCGTGTCCCCACTTTTTGTCTCCCCAAAGTCCACAAGTGGCTATACGTCTTGGGCATCGACGGCGTTACGGAGGGGGTCAGTAGATATTTAGACTCTACGTTAAGACCATTTGTGCTGGCCCTGCTGTCGTATGTCCAAGAAACCGTGGATGTCCTCAGACAAATTAAGGACATCCATGTACCTCAGCCAAACTGAGCAATCATGGGAGAAGAGCCTTGGTGAGAGGTAAAGAAGAACCCAAAGATCACTGTGGCCGAGCTCCAGAGATGCAGTAGGGAGATGGGAGAAAGTTCCACAAAGTCACTATCACTGCAGCCTCCACCAGTCGGGGCTTTATGGCAGAGTGGCCCGAAGGAAGCCTCTCCTCAGTGCAAGACATATGAAAGCCCACATAGAGTTTGCCAAAAAACACATGAAGGACTCCCAGACTATGAGAAATAAGATTCTCTGCTCTGATGAGATGAAGATTGAACTTTTTGGCGTTAATTCTAAGCGGTATGTGTGGAGAAAACCAGGCAGTGCTCATCACCTGCCCAATACAATCCCAACAGTGAGACATGGTGGTGGCAGCATCATGCTATGGGGGACAGGACGACTGAGTGCAATTGAAGGAAAGATGAATGCGGCCAAGTACAGAGATATCCTGGAAGAAAACCTCTACCAGAGTGCTCTGGACCTTAGACTGGGCCGAAGGTTCACCTTCCAACAAGACAATGACCCCAAGCACACAGCTAAAATAACAAAGGAGCGGCTTCAGAACAACTCTGTGACCATTCCTGACTGGCCCAGCCACAGCCCTGACCTCAACCCAACTGAGCATCTCTGGAGAGACCTGAAAATGGCTCCACCAACGTTCACCATCCAACCTGACGGAACTGGAGAGGATCTGCAAGGAAGAATGGCCGAGGATCCCCAAATCCAGATGTGAGAAACTTGTTGCATCATTCCCAAGAAGACTCCTGGCTGTACTAGCTCAAAAGGAAGGGGCTTCTACTCAATACTGAGCAAAGGGGCTGAATACTTATGGCCATGGGAGATTTCAGTTTTTCTTTTTTAATAAATTAGCAAAAATATCTACATTTCTGTTTTTTTTCTGTCAAGATGGGGAGCTGAGTGTACATTAACGAGAAATACAATGATCTTTTTTGCTTTTAGCAAATGGCTGCAATGAAACAAAGAGTGAAAAACTTAAAGGGGTCTGAATACTTTCCGTACCCACTGTATATATAATCTCAGAGAGGATGAGAGTGAGATTGTTACATATTATCTTCAGGGACATCTCTCCTTGAGGAGAGCACCAGTTAAGGTGTGTAGAGATTGAATTGCCTTTTGCCCTCTACTAAGCATCTACATATCACAAGGCATTATGGGAAAGGAGCTGGGAGCTCATGCGCCCTCTGTTGGATGTAACAGATCCTCAGTTTGCTTTTGGCTCACCGAGTCTTGAGACAGCAAAAGGGATTTTAGCCAAGCCAGTTTCACTTATCTGCATACAGCGCCGTTTTGCTGTCTCAAGACTCGGTGAGTCCAAAGCAAACTGAGGATCTGTTACATCCAACAGAGGGCGCATGAGCTCCCAGCTCCTTTCTCATAATGCCTTGTGACATATTATCTTCATCCACCTAGACTAGCAGTATGATGTCATGACATTTGCTTCATCTCATTTGAAAGCTGAGGCCCAATCACAGTCCTCAGTGGTGACCCCGAGGTACATGACATCATCCAATAGTCCAGAAGAGGAGCCAGAGAGAGCACTGGACGCCATGAGGAGGCCCAGAAAAAGTAAAATAACGTGAGTATAACAGATAACCGAAAATCACCAAACCTGTTTTGAGCTGCTCACCCTGTGGTATATATCTGGATATATCCAACCAAGAGGGAAGGTGAGGATGGATATACAGTATGTCTGGTATATACTGTGTATAATGGACTATACAGGCTTATTCAGGTGGTCAGAATACAGCCATATTATACAGAGTGTGTTGTGGCTGCAGATACTGCCCTATAATAGTCAGATATTACCGACACACAGACCAAATAACAGCGTCATAATACCGTAATAAATACCGCCATACAGTATTCTGATAACACATCAGTATCACATTACTATATGGCCTTTCTCATGCAGCCACCTGGGGCTTGGAACCTGCTGGGTGACCATGGCTACCCAAACCTCTCACCAACTATAACAAGTGTATACCCCTTAGGCCAGGTTCACATCTGCGCTGGGCTCTCCGTTGTAGCGGTTATACACAGACACCGGCAGACCCCATTGACTATAATGGGGTCTGTTGGTTTCAAAATGGACTTTTCTCTCTGCCGTTTTTTGGCAGTTTCTGCGGCATAGTCTACAATGTGGATGTGAACTTGGCCTTAAGATGACAGTAGAATTTTCCATGTACCTGTAAGAACATGCACAGCTGCTACTACACATCCCATCAGCAAGGGGGCAGCATCACAGTGTGGGCAGTCGCTCCTGCTCCCTGCAGAGTGAAGGAGTCTACTGATATTTCAGTGAATCCCCCTCCCCGTACCCCAGGGCCATTAATAATAATATTGCCTCCACCTACACTCATCTGACCCCTGGTTCTCCAGCCTCCCGGGTACACGCTGTACACATTGTGTGCCCAATATATAACCCCAGCCTAACACTGGGGACTGATGGAGAATGAGCATTGCTATGGATGACCATTCAGCTGATAATCTGCCCATTTACAAGGCCCTGAAGCTTCTATCCTAGTGGTGGCCCCGGGCTCTGAATACCATCATACAGTGCCCAAATAGCAGCTACTATGCTGAATACCCTCTGACATTACACTGGGGGCCGGTCATACACAGCACACTGGGCCAAATCCTGCCACTAGTCCAATCTGCTCCCCCAAGAAGTCCCTGGAGTCAGATCATGTGCGGCAGTGAGGGCTCAGGTCAGGTAGGAGTGACCCAGGTTGTGCCGGCAGTGAGGGCTCAGGTCGGGTAGGAGCGACCCCGGTTGTGCCGGCAGTGAGGGCTCAGGTCGGGCAGGAGTGACCCAGGTTGTTCCGGCAGTGAGGGCTCAGGTCGGGTAGGAGTGACCCAGGTTGTGCCGGCAGTGAGGGCTCAGGTCGGGTAGGAATGACCCTGGTGGTGCCGGCAGTGAGGGCTCAGGTCGGGTAGGAGTGACCCTGGTGGTGTCGGCAGTGAGGGCTCAGGTCGGGTAGGAGTGACCATGGTGGTGTCGGCAGTGAGGGCTCAGGTCAGGTAGGAGTGACCCTGGTTGTGCCGGCAGTGAGGGCTGAGGTCGGGTAGGAGTGACCCTGGTGGTGTCGGCAGTGAGGGCTCAGGTCGGGTAGGAGTGACCCAGGTTGTGCCGGCAGTGAGGGCTCAGGTCGGGTAGGAGTGACCCTGGTTGTGCCGGCAGTGAGGGCTCAGGTCGGGTAGGAGTGACCCCGGTTGTGCCGGCAGTGAGGGCTCAGGTCGGGTAGGAGTGACCCTGGTTGTTCCGGCAGTGAGGGCTCAGGTCGGGTAGGAGTGACCCCGGTTGTGCCGGCAGTGAGGGCTCAGGTCGGGTAGGAGTGACCCAGGTTGTGCCGGCAGTGAGGGCTCAGGTCGGGTAGGAGTGACCCCGGTTGTGCCGGCAGTGAGGGCTCAGGTCGGGTAGGAGTGACCCAGGTTGTGCCGGCAGTGAGGGCTCAGGTCGGGTAGGAGTGACCCAGGTTGTGCCGGCAGTGAGGGCTCAGGTCGGGTAGGAGTGACCCTGGTTGTGCCGGCAGTGAGGGCTCAGGTCGGGTAGGAGTGACCCAGGTTGTGCCGGCAGTGAGGGCTCAGGTCGGGTAGGAGTGACCCCGGTTGTGCCGGCAGTGAGGGCTCAGGTCGGGTAGGAGTGATCCCGATGCTTCATGGTAATGATACACTTGTCATCACATGTACAATAGATCATACATCCTGCCATGTTCACCAGTGTGTCCACCACCAGAAACGTCTGAGGCTTGTTGTCTGCCACCAGCGCCACCAGAACTTGTGCGAGGAGTTTTGATGTTTTGGCTGTGTCGGGTCAGATTGTTATCATCACCACCCTCTGATGTCATCACCACCCTCTGATGTCATCACTTCCTCATTATCCTGAAAAGTCCTGTCCAACAAATCATCATCATCATCTCCACAACTTTGTGATATGTCATAGGCCTGGCCATGGTCTTCTATCCTTCCCTCATTGCTCCAAATTCTAGATTTGCCCCTAGTGCACCGACCAGTACCACCAGGACTACAAGTGTCACTACTATCACCAGCAACAGTCATGTCCTTCACCTCTGCCTGAGTCTCCTCCAGGTCACACTCCATACACCGACTGATCTCAGAGAGAAAAAGTGTCTCACTAGGGGTCAGAGGAGAATATGGAGATGACGGAATAGAAAACTATTGTGGGAGCGGCAAAGTAGGAAAAATTAGCTGAAGTTACTGAACATTGGCTTAAAGTCACAGTATCACTGTCCTCATCATCCTGCTGTGACTGAGATGATGAGTGATCCACATACTCCACAATCTCATCTGCTTCCTCCATAATGTTATCCCTAGTAGAGGCGCCGGACTACTGTGACCAGCTGCTGCTACTACTATTTGCCTCATGTCTGCCCCCCACACTATTACTAGCGGTGGTAAATGCCGTGTCACGGGGGGTTTCCTTCTGCACATTACCTGCCTTTTACCTCTGATTTTTTTTTAATTTTACCAGAAATTTCTAATTCAGACACTTTGATGCAACAAAACCTCAATAGAAGATCAATGGGTTTCTTGGCTGTCCCCGTCATAAGGGCTGCCTGCAAGGCATTATGGGACAGCTCATGTCATCCTCCTTCTCTGCTTTCTCCATGGCTTTACATGATGGCCGCCATTTTAGGGGCTTCCTGTAAAAGGTTCACTTAAAGCTGAGGTTTATGCAAAGTCCTGGATGAATCTGGTTCGCTCTTCTCTGCCCCAAACCAGAGTCCGCCAAAGTAAACTCCAAACACTGACAAGCACAGCGCCCCCATAACAGTGCCAGCCGATGTCCTGACAACAATGACAGCCACAGTGTCCATAGACAGTCTTCTCCTCCCCCAGGACAGACATTCAGTATGTCCTCTAGTCCTGTATCTAATGTCCTGGCAGGGCAGAGCGGCTGTTACTGCTCTTCATGGCAACCAAAACGTGTGTCCCGAAAACAGTGATGGCCGCAGCGCCCCCATAACAGTGACAATCACAGCGCCCTGGTTTGGTCCAAACCTTAAGTTGTATTATTCTAGTGTATGGTCTGAGAGCCCAGAATATAATAAGTGGAGGCCCAGAAAGAGAACAACCCCTGACAATCCCTTCCCCCACCTCTCCTGGCACCCGGTGCACGTTCTCCAGCAGCTTTGGGTCTCTTTTATGACATCAGGGGCCCCGGGGTCACCGCTGAGGGCCAGGATTGGTGCACATGGGGCAAAGCTCACCTGGTCCACTGCCCTTCACACCCCAGAGTATAATAACAATTCAGGGGTGGAAAACCCCAAAAACATTGGGTTCGGCCAAACCCAAAATTTTTGGAAAACGTGTAACAAACCCGGCTTGATATGAACAAGTTCCCTCATCGTAACGTAATGTAATGTAATGTAGGACCCTCCAACAGAGGTCACATGATCACAGACCGAATACTAAACAGTAGGGAAGCAGCCGCCTCATCAGCACAGAGTATTTCAGGAGAGGAGTGTTCTGCTGTGGTATAATGTTACAGGCTGGGAGTTACATAGTAGAAAAGCAGCAGCAGCACAGAGTATTTCAGGAGAGGGCGTGCTGATCCGGTCAGAGATTCCAGACTGAGCTCTGTATAGTGAGAGGAGCAGGGCCCCAGCAGCACAGAGTATTTCAGGAGAGAATGAGATATGGCTGCGGTAATCTCACAAATTTACAGCGACTCACATACGATGAAATATCCAAGTCCTGACCATGATGCGGTGACCGAGCTCTGGACTTATTGTAAGGGCGTATTCACATGTGCAGGTTCTGAGTCACAACCAGGAGTGGAATTATGCATAAAAGACCTAAGAAAACCTGAGTGAAACCTGCAGGTGTGAACGTGTCCTAAGTGTACATTCACATGGTGCAGTAAAGCTTCACCTGAATTAATAACTACTTGCAGTTTTCTATACAGTGTTTGGTTAAACCCATTTATTTAAAATATAAATCTGCACATAGTGTGAACACTCCCTAAACCCAGACTGTTCCCGCACTGCACACACTGAGCGGGTCTATGACAGCCTCAGCTCTGCTACATGTATAGGGTCAGTGATTGGTCAGTAATGACCCCGCCCTCAGCTGTCAGTGACCTCTGATTGGCCGCTCCCTGGATATAATGCAGCACCTGCTCCTTATACTGCTGGATTATCTGCAGCTTTGGTTGTGATCTCAGCAGATTGTGGAGTGCATCAGCCTCAGCTCCAGGCCAGGTATAGTATACGGCTGCTGTAAGGTCGGGGGGCACAAACTTCTCTGACTGTGATGTGTGGAGGGGATTATACATCTATTACACTGCTGGCAGATGGAAGATAGTGGAGCCCCCTGCTGGTGGATATGGCTGTATACTGGCTCCTGTGTAATCTCTATATACATGTAATAACCCCCTGGACCCTACAGAAGTCATGTGACCGGGCAGTATGGTGAGTGGGGGCAGTTATTATAGGTTCTTTATACCCCAATATTATATCAGCCCCCCATTATATCCATGTAGTGGTCTGGGGGCAGAGCTGTAGCTTTGTTACTTTGTGTCAGTCTTGCTGTCTGCTCTTGTTCCTGTTCTCTATAAGGGTATACAGTATATAGGTGTATATATGGAGGAGGTATGACTGTGAGAATCCTGACCATGTGAATATGACCTTATTGTGCTCCTGTATATTGTAGTATATACTGTGTCTGGGGGTCTGTATACTGCAGACTGTGTGTATATGTATATATGGGCTGTGTATAGACACCGCTACTTCTCTATAGTCCTCTATGACTTCCATCATCCAGACCTGACCATGGTGTGAACTTGTCCTTAGTTCTATAGCTATAGCCCTTGTGCTCGGTGTAATGGCGGTGACTACATTGGTTCTCAGCCGCCATCTTTAGCTGATATTTAGTAAGATGGAGCAGTCACATGATGTGGCGGCCACGGTGAGCCGGTCTGTGCCGCCGCTGTCTACAATTACAGGGTTAATTTCAGTTATTGCTGCTTTTGTGGATAAATCTGTGAGAATTATCAGGAAATGAGTATTATGGACTGTAACACGGGGCGGACATGGTTTTGGGTTAATTTATTGTTACCCCACAACAAAAAGGATACAACAGGGTTGGTTCTGACTCCTCGATCCCTCATCTAATGAATTTTCTTTCTGTCTTCAGAATCCGCTCCTTGGAGAAACCATCCAGGGCTGAGTCTCTGGAGACATTACTGCCACATGTGGAGCTTCTTGGCTCTCTGCTGCCCCCTATTGGATTATATCCTGTAGTACATGTAAGGACTGGTAAATATCACTGCTGGGGGTCTCTGCTGCCGGGGTGGTCTATATGGACTAATGGTCCTCTATTTGTAGGGTTTCTGCTGGTGATGTCTCTTCTCGCTCTGCTCTTGGGAAGGTCTCGCTGTTGTGAATCTGCTCGTCCAGTTACGTTCATGACCAATGTATAGGAGGAGTAAGGTATGGGGTCTGTGGATATTGGTTTTTAGTCAACAGGGTTATTCCCCTCCCCCCCCCCCCCCCCCAAAAAAAAAAAAAAAACTATTCTGAATGAGTAACACACACCCTGTCTTGTTTTAGGAGACAATACAGTACAATGAAGGCACTTACAGAACCGCATGGACTCTGTTCTATCTAATTGACTTTAATGTTGTAAGGACAACAGAAAGGTTTCTAAGAACTCTTATGGATACAGACGCAGTTCCTACAGATACATTGCATCATATTAGTTGGTGGTCTCCTACACTTCAGGTACTTGGTCCTTCTGATATCTCTGGGTGGTTACATTGTATAAGAAGGTTCCTATAATGACCTATTAGTGTTTCTTGATCTGTGACCTCCTGGTGAGTGGCCATGTTACATAGTGACAGCATCTCCTAAAGGTCCTTGGTGAACCCTTAGATGTTTGGTTTCAGCAGTTCACTACTTCATCCATTGTGTGACCGGCTTTCTCTGATTTTCAGGGTCATCCATCTTCTCCACTACATGGACACCTCTCACCAGAAAACAGATGATGCCCCAAGTCACAGGAGTGATCCACCTCAAGTATCCGGTGACCTTTGTACATTATTAGATCATTATCAAAGCTCTTCTCTGATATTTCTCCTAACTTCACAACTGGGCAGAGCAAACCTCCTTGAAACACTTGCCCATTGTTTGAGATACATGAAGAAGGTGTCTCAGGGACAACGGTGAGGTGGCGAATTGGGTCTTAAGAGAATTCAAGGCTTGGACTGTAGTCTAAAGGGTCAGACTATATGGTCCAGGTAGATGTTTTAGAAGACCACCTTGAGGATGGGTTTGAGCACCGTGGTCATCATGAATAGTGTTCCTGTCTGTGGTCAATGGTGTCATCTAATGTGCTAGAAGATCAACATTACTGTAAGGTCATGAGAACGTGTAAGATATCTCAGTAGGTCTAGTGAAGGATTTCACACAATACGTTCATGGCTACCTGGTTGATCCTGCCAGTAGCATAAGCTTGTCTCAAGGATTAAGCCATGTATATGTAAGTCCACATGGACTGTACACTGACCCTTCTACATATCTTACAGCTACCTAATGGTGATCTTCATTGTTCTACCTCACTGACTACATGGATTGTGGCTATTTGTGGTGACAACCAAGATGGCCTCACTGACTTCTAATTCAATGTGTCTGGTTTTACAAATCCTGTTCCTTAATCCTGGGTCTGAAGGAACTCCATAATACGTTGATGTAATCTTCAGATCTGCCTAGGTGACATGGTGGAGCTATATATCCATAACTGGCCCAGACATTGCCTTCTATAGGGGTTGTACAAAACGTGATCTATTGTGGTCGATGTCTGGATAAAAGACCTTTATCAAAAGGGTCACACTGGGTTACTGGGAGGAGGACTGAATATATAATGGACTCTATACTGTACCCGGAGTCATCACTAGGATACATAGGCCTGGGTGGTATAAAGTGTGTCCATAACAATTCCTAGTCACTATATACTCTTATACCCTGTAAGAGATTTACTTGCTATGTACATCTTCATGTATCGCTCTTGTACTTGTATATCCCGGGACACTCAGGGTATACATGGCCTTGCTGATAGATAGATTGATATAACATGGCCATAATTGATGCATTATATATATCTACAGGACAGATGTTGTGGTGATATACATTGCCCCTCATTGTGTTAGGGGATAGGATGTTCATGTGGAATATTTTATGCCCCACCAGTGATATAGATGGGTCTCGGCTCCTCCATTTCTGAGACTTGACCCTCCCCTGAGGTTCCTCCTGACATATGGCCATGGTTATGGGTATTACAATATCCCTGTATTATAGATGGGACACACTGGCTTCTTATAATGGGGCCATCAATGAGACATTCCTGAAGATCATTTTACTTGGTTCCTCCCTGACAGTTTTTACAGGAAAAAGGACCACAAGTATGGATTGGGGGAAATGAAGTTTCACTTCAGGTTTATCCAACAATGTTGAGCCCAAACTTTTCTTTACTACATTTCTATGTTCTTGTTTGGTTTTTCTTTGCCCCCTCTTAATGGCTCTGACGTTACTATATCCTGGTGACCGCTCCTGGTCCTGCACATCTGATCTTGTCTGCTCTGGTATAGAAGATCTGATCCAACATCTGGTGGAGTCATATAATAGCTGTGTATAGCGGTATGTGGTGAGGACATGTAATAGCTGTGTATAGCGGTATGTGGTGGGGACATGTAATAGCTGTGTATAGCGGTATGTGGTGGGGACATGTAATAGCTGTGTATAGCGGTATGTGGTGGCGGGGACATGTAATAGCTGTGTATAGCGGTATGTGGTGGGGGCATGTAATAGCTGTGTATAGCGGTATGTGGTGAGGACATGTAATAGCTGTGTATAGCGGTATGTGGCGGGGACATGTAATAGCGGTGTATAGCGGTATGTGGTGGGGGCATGTAATGGCTGTGTATAGCGGTATGTGGTGAGGACATGTAATAGCTGTGTATAGCGGTATGTGGTGGGGGCATGTAATAGCTGTGTATAGCGGTATGTGGTGGGGGCATGTAATAGCTGTGTATAGCGGTATGTGGTGGGGACATGTAATAGCTGTGTATAGCGGTATGTGGTGGGGGCATGTAATAGCTGTGTATAGCGGTATGTGGGGGGGACATGTAATAGCTGTGTATAGCGGTATGTGGTGGGGACATGTAATGGCTGTGTATAGCGGTATGTGGCGGGGACATGTAATAGCTGTGTATAGCGGTATGTGGTGAGGACATGTAATAGCTGTGTATAGCGGTATGTGGTGAGGACATGTAATAGCTGTGTATAGCGGTATGTGGGGTATGTGGCGGGGGGGGGCATGTAATAGCTGTGTATAGCGGTATGTGGTGGGGGCATGTAATAGCTGTGTATAGCGGTATGTGGTGGGGGGGGCATGTAATAGCTGTGTATAGCGGTATGTGGTGGGGGCATGTAATAGCTGTGTATAGCGGTATGTGGTGGGGACATGTAATAGCTGTGTATAGCGGTATGTGGTGGGGACATGTAATAGCTGTGTATAGCGGTATGTGGTGGTGGGGGCATGTAATAGCTGTGTATAGCGGTATGTGGTGAGGACATGTAATAGCTGTGTATAGCGGTATGTGGTGGGGGCATGTAATAGCTGTGTATAGCGGTATGTGGTGGGGACATGTAATAGCGGTATGTGGCGAGGACATGTAATAGCTGTGTATAGCGGTATGTGGTGGGGACATGTAATAGCTGTGTATAGCGGTATGTGGTGGGGACATGTAATAGCTGTGTATAGCGGTATGTGGCGGGGACATGTAATAGCTGTGTATAGCGGTATGTGGCGGGGGGCATGTAATGGCGCTGTGTATAGCGGTATGTGGCGAGGACATGTAATAGCTGTGTATAGCGGTATGTGGTGGGGACATGTAATAGCTGTGTATAGCGGTATGTGGCGAGGACATGTAATAGCTGTGTATAGCGGTATGTGGTGGGGACATGTAATAGCTCTGTATAGCGGTATGTGGCGGGGACATGTAATAGCTCTGTATAGCGGTATGTGGCGGGGACATGTAATAGCTCTGTATAGCGGTATGTGGCGAGGACATGTAATGGCTGTGTATAGCGGTATGTGGTGAGGACATGTAATAGCTGTGTATAGTGGTATGTGGGGGGGACATGTAATAGCTGTGTATAGCGGTATGTGGTGAGGACATGTAATAGCTGTGTATAGCGGTATGTGGTGGGGACATGTAATAGCTGTGTATAGCGGTATGTGGTGAGGACATGTAATAGCTGTGTATAGCAGTATGTGGTGGGGACATGTAATAGCTGTGTATAGTGGTATGTGGCAGGGACATGTAATAGCTGTGTATAGTGGTATGTGGTGGGGACATGTAATAGCTGTGTATAGTGGTATGTGGCGGGGACATGTAATAGCTGTGTATAGTGGTATGCGGTGGGGACATGTAATAGCTGTGTATAGCGGTATGTGGTGGGGTTTCAAAGTGTTATGCTGAAAGAGGGAAAAATGACTGAGATTCCCCACCACTGACCAGTGTAATACGGCCTCTAGTCTGATGCGGGTGAAGTGTCCATGTAACCAGGGTATTAATCCAGGTGTTTGGTCAAGTCCTTGTCAGTGACTGCAGAGCGCTCCTCAGACTTTCTTCTTTTCTTATAATGACCCCTCAGTCTTGAGACCTTATAAATCTGCCATACTGTGTCCTGTCCAGAGAAGTCCCCACATCCTGTATGGCCCCGGCCGCCTCCTTATTGTACGTCTGTAGCTTCATCCTCCATTGTAGATTCTGGTCATATAAATTCCTTGTGCACAGGATCATATAGTCCACAATGGAGGATGGACATGAGAAGGACTTTCTAGTCCTGATGGGTATGGGTGGGTGGGGGTGCAGGGTCTGTAATGTGACTTGGTCTCTGCTGAGGAGGACACTACTGACTGCTTGTCCTCCATGAGGCTTTCTTGGATTCCTTGTGGATCTTCTCATCTATAACCAGTGGACGGTCTCGCTGCTGTAACATGGTCTGTTAGTACATAGTCAGACACTTTATTTCTTCTACCATAACCTTATATTTGTCTCCCTTAAACTTCATTTTCCAATACTGACACCTGTGACAGCCCCCTCTGCTCCCCCCGATAGAACATTCTAGTAGATCCTGTGCACGTCTTACAGGGTCTTCACCTCTCTAGAGACGGCATTAAGATCCTTCATATATTCCAGGGATCTTCTGGTTCTTAAAGGATGTCTAGCTCTTCTATTCTGAAACCAGACTTGGATTCTAAATCTTTATCACACTTTTGTTTAAAAATGTGAACAGCCTAATATATAAAAACTGCAATATTTCCTTCTAACTTGTGGTAGTGAAAAAATCAGGCGATCCATTTTAGATGTTAACTGAGTATACTTGATGGTGAGCTTTCGAGAGTACTAGCTCTCTTCTTCAGACATGGTGGTATGTCCATGTTGGACACAATTGACTGGCCCCTAAGGGGGACCAGGCCCTTGTGTACCCCAGGCAGTAGAAAGTGGCAACTTGGGGCTTGCTTTGGTCTCGTGAGCAATCACTTATTCTTATCAGCCCTTGCGATAGAGCGGTGTCCTCCTTCTGATGTCAGTTGAGTCTGAAACAATTTAGCAGATTCCAAGATTCTGTAACTGTCATGATGATGTAGAATGTCTATGCACATCTTAGTACAGGGGTCGGCACCCCTGGCACGCTAGGTTTATTTCCCTGGTACGGGCATCAGTCCTCACAGTTTCGATCGGTCCAAACACGGCCAAAATGAAACTGCTATTATACTGTGGGGTCTCTTCAGACACCTGAGTATAACAAGCGGAGCCCCCGGGAAGGTGATCAAACATAAAAAAAGTCAACTCACCTTCCCTGGATCCGCAGCCGCTCTGTGCTCTTCGGGCGCTTCTGCCTGACGTAAGAGACCGCTGATGGGGCCTCAGGGGTCTCGTCCAATGTCATTACATATAATGATACGATGTGACTCCTGAGACTCAATCAGCGGTCGCTGACTACAGGTAGAAGTGCCCAAAGAGCAGAGAGTGTCTGTGGAGCGCAGGAAAAGGTGAGTGAACATTGTTTTATGTTTTTCATCTGTCTTCGCCCTCCACTTATTATACTTTGTGGTCTGAAGAGATCCCCACAGTATAATTATAGCTAGTGAGTGGTGACAATTAGATTATTAAAAGTTAGAATATTATACCGTGTGCAGGGGCCGCTATGGGACATATACCGTGTGCGGGGGCCGCTATGGGACATATACCGTGTGCGGGGGCCGCTATGGGACATATACCGTGTGCGGGGGCCGCTATGGGACATATACCGTGTGCAGAGGCAGCTATGGGACATATACCGTGTGCGGGGGCCGCTATGGGACAAATACCGTGTGCGGGGGCCGCTATGGGACATAATACCGTGTGCGGGGGCCGCTATGGGACATATACCGTGTGCGGGGGCCGCTATGGGACATATACCGTGTGCGGGGGCCGCTATGGGACATATACCGTGTGCAGGGGTCATCAGACTATACCTCAACTTTTTGTTTTTTTTATCGAAATCTGCACGCCAAACAAAAAAGATTGCTTACCCCTGTCTTAGTATATTCAGACCGGTTCATCAGAACCATATTACCTCCCTTGTCTGATGGCTTTATGATACGGAGGTATCTCTGTAGGGTCCTCAATGCTTATAACTGTGCAAGACTTAGTAGGTTATTTCTAGATGGCTTTTGATGATGGTCAAAGAAGCATTATCGGACTTGGCTCATTTCTTTGCATGTGTCAATCAGACCAGTGTTGGAGGTAGGTGGAGGTTTACAGCTTTTAGGATGCGAAGTAGTGTATTGGCCACTTTCACCCTGACCCTCACTCCATAGTTGTTCCAGAACTGACAGGTCGGGGAGATCCTCCAAGTCATCCTAAAGTCATTACCTTTTTTTCCTTCTCAGCTAGCCTCATAAACTTAGCCCAACGGATTTTGCAGGTGAACAAGCGACGCACTTAACCCACATGAACTTGTCAAACTTAAAAAATCAGGATGAAGGACTATAGACAATAATTCTCTCTCTACAGTAGTCAATTTTGATTAATAATTAGTAAATCAGTTATTGGGGTCATGTGGCTTTGGCAGTTTGGATACAGTCGATGATATTGACTTAGAATATCCTCACCTGGGTTCTATGGGACAGTCCACAAAGAAAACTCACGCTATATAATATTTTATTTATTTAGGGATATAAAGTATATTCTATACAGAATATCAGTGAATAACTGCTAAGATATCAACTTCACAAGCACAGCAAGGTAAATGAGCAGAAATAACTCACAGCAATGCCCCAATATCCAATGGCACTAAATATCCACAAGTCAATACCAATTCTCTAACCCCATATACAATATAATTCAGTACTGAGGAGCCATTACTATCCCCACCAATGGTCCAAACAGATCCTGTCCCAAATCACACTCCGCTCCTGGTCTCCTCTCTCCTCCATAGATGTCCTCTCCAGGGTCTCTCCCTGCACAAGGTCTCCTCAGGGTCCGTCTCTCCAGATCTCCCAATCCAGACCTCTCCATCATCCCAACCTGCAGATCTTCTCTCCGATCTCTCTCCTCTCCTGACACCATTGTCTCCCCCATGATCAGAGTTGTATTGATCCGTCTCTCTGCTATATCCCGGTTTCCCATGAGTATCCCCTCCGGTGTCTGCAGTATCCGGGGCCATCTGATAAGTGATGTAAATGTCCCCTATTAACCCCAGACATACTGGCTATAGAAACCCTATTTAGCCCCTTGCTGATATATGGCTTCCTCTTCAGTCTGCTATACCTATAATCCTATTCCTGTATATACACTGATATATAGCCAGATCTCACTGCTAGATCTTACACCCCTAGAGGAAATATCTTACTTGTAGCTTTTCCTCAATCCCTTCCTTCGTCTTCTCTTCCTGTATTGTGGATGATGTAACTTGCTATATTTGCTCCCGGATACAATGTCAGTAAATCTATAGATCAGGCTGCAGCTTTGGCTCTCTGCATGTAATATAGATGACATCACATGTATGTAGCCTGACGTGACGCCCTGCAGTGCAGACTATTACATGTATGTCCTACATATTCCTGAGCACAGATCACATGATGCTTTATTCCTGCAGAACCGCTCCTGATCTCCGGCTATTACTTCTGATGGTCTCAGCCATGACTAGAGCGACACCACCCCCGACACCTAGGACATGGGGCTGCCCCATCACTATTGGCACAATCCTCTCTCATGGCTTGTACATGAATCCTGACGTGAATGCTTCTTCTTGTGGGGATTCTCTGAACCGGACACATCAGTAACGCTCTCCAATAAAACCTTCCACGTTGCTGATCCCATTGGCTTTGTCAAACCCTGTGCAGGCTCCGCGCCATGTGCCGACATCCCAGTGATGTACAAAGGACAGCAATCCTCCAGGAGGGGGCGCACTTAATTCCAGACGTCTGCTTGATGTGTTAAGCGTTTTTATAGCACCATATCCTCCATGTTTTCCTATGGGTAATCCTATAAACCAACTGCTGGGGCTGAGTCTTTCTAACCCCTCTGAAATATCTTGTAATGTTTCACCCTGTGCCATGTGGTGACCGATCACATTATCTTCTAGATCAGGGGAATTGGATACAAAGTAACAATGACTTATTAGGTCTTCACCTCTCTAGAGACGGCCGGAAGATCCTTCATATTTTCCAGGTATCTTCTGGTCCTTATAGGATGTCTAGCTCTTCTGTTTTGGAGCTGGACTTGTCTTCTAAATCTTTCACGTTTTTGTTTAAAAATACAATTTGCGATGTGACCGCAGTGTGACCAGAGCCCAATATATATAACCAATAGTAATCAATTTATATAATGGTAATATAAATTCTCTGTTCCTTTTACTAATCCTAATAGTATCTCACTTTACATTACTTTATTCTATAGAAATGGCTGGAAGATCCTTGATACATATACACATATATATATCAAGAATCTTCTGGCTTCTTAGAGCAATGTCTCTCTTCTGTTTTGGTACCAGACTTGGATATGAAAGATTTAGTGAAAACTTTTATTTTGATTACTTTAAAAAAAAAAAAAATACAATTTATTAAACCTGATGTCAGTGTGAAAAGACTAAAGAAACTGCCCAGAATAAAATAGAAGAGATCTCAGTCCTGATATATTCCTGGCATTCTGTAGACGTCTTATAGGGGCTTCACCTCTAGAAATGTCTTGTATTAGATGAGGATTTATTTTCCAGGTATCTACTAGTTCTTAGCCTGTCTAGCTTTTTGTTTTAAAAACCAGACTTGTATATTCTAAATCTTTATAAATGTTTGTTTTTTTTAAAAATACGACTTGAGATGTGACCAGAGCCCAATATAAACTTTTTTGTGCTTTCTAGTTTTCTTCTTTTGTTCAGCATGTAGTGATAAATTCGGATCGCCCCTGATCCCTATGTATAGTTTCCTAGGTTGAGGTGGAGACTTGGGAAGGTGACTGCGGATTGGTTGGAGCTGACGCTGGGCAGATTGTTCCTCCTGGATAGGCGGGGAGATCCCGTATGACGCATGCGTTGGTAGACAGCGTGATTGGCCTTTCTCTGAGGGTGTATTGAGTGGGTGATTGGCCATACAGCTCACTGGGGAGGAGTAGGATGATTTATAAGGGCATTAAAGAGGCCGTATCGGGACTGCCATTATCAGAGCGGTCACGCTAAAATAATCTTGTTGAGGAAATGCGTTGGGAAGTTTTATGAATTGAGGAGTTAGAGATCAAAGTCTGTTGCAGTGTTGAATCTTACTTGCCTTTAGGTTAGAATACCGAGAGCCTCTGAGTCCTGTTGGCGTGGCATTAGGCCAGTAGTCTCAGGATTGAGGTGTGCGGGTTTCTGTGCATATTTCATCTGAGACAGCAATTTGGCAAATTGATTCAACCTACAACGTGACTACATATGTTCTAGGCAGTTGAGTTAGATTCCATAGGTCTATAGGAGAATACTTATGAGACCGCTCTGTGTAGGAGAATGAGGGTCGTTACAGGGATATATAATGATCTATGGTTACTGCACTGTTAGTGCACAGTTATTATTGGATCTGCGTTGTTTCGATGGCATTGGTGGATTTTAATAGTATTTGCCCTGATAGAATTGGGTTATTCATATAATTTTTTTTTTTTTTAAATAAAAATGAAGTTTTAGGTATTTATATCTCCAAAAAAGGATGTCCATGAACAATATAAAAACTGCAATAATTCTAACTTGGTGATACAATAACTGTATAATGGTCATAATATAAATTCTCTATTCCTATTACTAATATAATCCTAATAGTATCTCACTTTCTCATTCCCTTATTCTGGGATCTACATAAATACTGCCCCCTGTGCTTGTTGTGGTGATCCCCAGAACTGCAGCGTCCACAGAAGTAACCCTCTCCAATAAAGCCTTCCATGTCTCTGATCCTGTAGTAGCTTCTCATGATGTAGAATGTATAGACTTGTATCTGTAGGGGCTTTACCAGTGTGAACATGGCCCCAATCCCCCTGACTGTAGTACAGAACTGTAATGGTGACTGCCAAGTATTGCTGAGAAGCAGCGAGATCACTAAACCTCACTAAGTGCTTATCAGGGATGGGGAATGGTGTGTAATGGTTTATCACAAGACTATGGCAAACCATCCGAGTCCTCCATCAGGGTCTATAAACTAGAAGCCAAGTCCAGATCTGAGACCTCATTGTCGCTCCTACAACCCCCCATATTACTTATTGCTGTGACTAAGGAATAGATCTTCAGCTCCTCTTTACTCCCCTCCCGTTTCTGACTACTGTCTCGTAATGCTGTAATCCGGACAATAAATAATCCAGGGATTGTAAACCAGGTCTATAATGTGGCCGCCTTCATGTCTTACACATACAGTCACCAGATACAATGTCTCCACTGATTCTGTACTATAAAATCTGAATGTCCTCCATGTACAGCATTAACTACATCTGAACATAGTGGGGAAAAAAGTATTTAGTCAGCCACCAATTGTGCAAGTTCTCCCACTTATAAAGCTGAGGCCGGCCTGTAATTGTCATCATAGGTAGACCTCAACTATGAGAGACAAAATGAGAAAACTAATCCAGAAAATCACATTGTCTGATTTTTAAAGAATTTATTTGCAAATTATGATGGAAAATAAGTATTTGGTCACTTACAAACAAGCAAGATTTCTGTCTCACAGACCTGTAACTTCTTCTGTAAGAGGCTCCTCTGTCCTCCACTCATTACCTGTAGTAATGGCTCCTGTGTGACATTGTTATCAGTATAAAAGACACCTGTCCACAACCTCAAACAGTCACACTCCAAACTCCACTATGGTGAAGACCAAAGAGCTGTGGAAGGACCAGAAACAAACTATTGAGATGAACGTTTGTTGTTGACCAAATACTTATTTTCTGCCATAATTTGCAAATAAATTCTTTAATCTGACATTGTGATTTTCTAGATGTTTTCTCATTTTGTCTCATAGTTGAGGTCTGTGTCAATTACAGGCCGGCCTCATATTTTTAAGTGGGAGAACTTGCACAATTGGTGGCTGACTAAATACTTTTTCCTACACTGTATATGATTTACACACACGCATCTGTGTTGATGGATGAGATCAACCCCATTGAAGTCACTGACCTTTTTCTGCTGTAAAAAACACCACCATTGTACGGCTGTACAGCGCTCAACAGCATCAGAATATGGACAGCTTTGTGGGTTGTGATGTGGTGTTTATACTTGAGGGGGTCTTGAGGATCCTGGTGGTCTTGTGTATCTGTTTCATCCTCTACTTGAGTTGCTACTTTTCTGTGTATCTCAGCATATTGGTCTGTTACCTCCTGTCCGGTCCCTAGCTCCTTATTGGTCCCATGTGTAGCTGTATACATGGACATAGATTTCCGTTTTCACAGTGTTTACCACTTCAGTGTTTTAGGATCTTGGTCAGATCTTTCTATGGTTACTGAATGACCATTATCAGTATTTCATGTTTCACCCTGACATGCTGGATATCAGTTTCTGGATACAATCCTGACTACTGACAACCCTTTCTTGCCTTATTGATGCTTGGAGTTGATCACAATTGTTTTTGCTTTTGTCCACCCACCTTGAGGGTTATCCACAGGTTCTCACTGGCATTGAGATCTTGGATGTTCCCTGGACATGAACCCAAAATGTCACTGCTTCATTCTGAGCCTCTTCATTATCGCTTTTGCTTTTTGTCCTGGAGCTCCATCATAGTAGTAACATGGTAGATAAGGTTGGATAAAGATACGAGTCCATAAAGTCCAAACTACAAACCTACCAAGTTGATCCACAGGAAGGAAAAACCTCATAAAGCTGATAAATTGCCCCAATCTCAGTTACTAAGTTCCTGGTGTACATCTAATGTCTGATGTCCATAGGATTCCCTGCTGCACAGTGTAGAGAACATGGCGGAGACTGAGATGACCAGAACATGTAGAAGATGCTACACAAAGACCATCTGTACATGAGGCCGTACATCAGGGAGATCAGCCGGGGGAATAACACTGAGGTTATAGGGGTGATGGTCTAGAGCTGGGGTCCCCAATCACCAGTCCGCTGACCAGTACCAGGCTGTTGAGGGTTCTTTCGCAGGCTGGCCTCAGTCTTAGCTGGATACTTCGCGCTTAGTTTACACGTTACCATAACAACGTGACCATCAGGTAGCACAGCGTCCTGTAGCTGCTAAAGACGCCGCGCTTACCTGATGGCTTGCACCTTACCATAGCAATGTGGCCTAGCACAAAGTATCCAGCCTCTGTGTCGATTACCATAGCATCTTGGCGGAGATCCTTCCTGTCCACACTGTGGAACCTGCCTATAACTGCAACCCCCCTTATGACCAAAGCCCTGCCGGGCCATGAAAAAGATGGTCTTCCTTGAAGCCGTCCCTATTGCAAAAAAGGTTGGGGACCACTGGTCTAGAGGGCTATGGATGTGGAGTCAGTCTGATGGTGTGATGTGTCCATGTAAGGGCTTGTAAATCCAGGGTAGTTATATGGAGTCCTTGTGTCAATAACTGGGAGCGTATCTGGGCTAGAACTTCCAAAATTTGTCATTCTTTCCCCATGTGTGTATCCAGTTGCATTTTATTGTGTAACTTTTAGATTCATTCTGGATTGTAGAAATTCCCCCATCTAGATCCCACCATTGTGCACCTCATACACATCACATTCCTGTGATTTTTACAGCCCTGTTATGTTGATGGTGTCTAAGATGTGGACTCGGGTCTGGTTTACTGTTCGGAAAAATGCCGGTGTGAGAAGACACTTCTGTCCAGGAGACCCCAAATTTTAATGTTTTGTATCTAAGGAGTTGTAAATTCAAGAAACTTCTCCTTCAGTTTTGAGAATTATGGGTTGTATGATCTGTAGGAGGTTTCCTCCACAATGCTCATGTGAGGGTTGTATGTGACCACTAGGGGTGCCCTACTATTGTCCTGTGTGTACTCCAGGAGGCCACAACTTGTAATTCTTGTAGCATTCTGTGTCTGGTTGTGAAAGATCCTCAATGTGCCAACACCGCGTTGGCCCACACCTGAGTCTTCTTTCATAAAAACCACACTCACCGCCAGTGAGTGCCGGGTTCACAAGATAAATACAAGACAAGCTTTCTAAATTTTATATATTTATTAACCCCTAAATGGGTCGGTATTAACATATAATACATGCAGTTCAGAACAGATATGCAGATGTATACAAGCATTAACAGTTACTAGTTACCAGATACAGTGCAATGAAATAAAATGGCGTAAAAGTGAAATGGTTACTTTACCACGCATCTCCTTGATGTGGTTCTATAGTCCAACACTCATACATGCTCTGTCATGTGTGAATAACCCAGTGGAGGCTCTTAGCATGTAGCATCAACACAACAATCCAGCCTGCATGCTCGTCACAGTATTCCAATAGTCTCTCACAGTGGAAGTCTGTCTGTAATCTCCTGTAGTCTGTCTGTAAAAACTCTCCCAGTGGCCTCTTACTTCATCTTTTATACCCTTGATGACACCACCCAGAATGAGGTCATCAACAACAGCAAGTCTGATTAACACACTCAAGTCACGATTCTTTGTATGGAGATGAGACCAAGTGAAATGATACAATGTTATCAACCATGTCTGATCTACCAGCTCAGGCTGACCAGTGCATGTTTGTTTAATCACTCAGGGCTGTGTAGGAATAAAATGGAGCCCTGCTGGGATGGATACAAAGCCCTATTGTTCCAGTCCGGCCACTATTGGCAATATACCTATGAGTAGGCTGTGCACATTATGAATGAATGGAAGAAAGCGGTAGATATGATACCCAGAGATCAAAATACATCTGAGTTATAGACATATTTAAGCGGAATCATCAAACTGGTCATCTATAGCAGTTAGTTGTAGGATTGTATGTGGCTTTATGTAGACCCTTGACCTTTACCACCAGGTCACACTGGACAGTTCTGTGAATACACGTACAATCCATTGGAGTTCTGTTCCCGTTCTCTTGAATTCTTCACATGTTTTAACAAAGTTTGATTGTCTTGAACACCCTGGTATTACTCTTGGTGCATTTACGCATCTATTACTGGTTATAATCTCTATCATGTGTATGAGTACATCTAATCTCCATAGGATTCCCTGCTGCACAGTGTAGAGAACATGGCGGAGACTGAGATGAACAGAACATGTAGAAGATGCTACACAAAGACCATCTGTACATGAGGCCATACATCAGGGAGGTCAGCCGGGGGAATAACACTGAGGTTATAGGGGTGATGGCCTAGAGGTACATGGATGTGACATCTGATGGGGGTGTGATGTGTCCATGTAAGATCCAATACGGGTGTTACATGGAGTCCTTGTGTCAATGCCTGGGAGCTTATTTGGGCTTGAACTTTCAAAATGTCGCCATTCTTTCCACATGTGTATCCAGCTGCCATTTTATTGTAACGGAAGATTGATTCTGGACTCCCCCCTCCCTTTCAATGTAGATCCCACCATTGGACACCTCATACACAGTATCACGTCCACCATATTGGAGGATACACAGGAGAACATTCCTGTGATTTTTACAGCCCTGTTATGTTGGTGTAAGATGTGGGCTCAGGTCTTGTTTGTTTCAAGGATAAATGTCGGTGTGAGAAGACACTTCTATCCTGGAGACAGTAAATCCAAGAATCTTCTCCTTCAGTTTTGAGTCAGAGAAATATGTGTTATGAGCATTGTGAGGAATCTTCCTGCAGATTTCTGTGAGGGTTGTATGTGACCACTAGGGGCGCCCTGCTATTGTCCTGTGTGTACTCCAGGAGACCACACCTTCTAATTCTTGTAGCATTCTGTCTGGTCATCTATAGCAGTTAGTTGTAGGATTGTCTGTGGCTTTATGTAGACCCTTCACCTTTCTGTACAGAATATAACCCTGTAGGTCACCGCCTGGTCAGGGTCATATTTTTCAGATAGTAATTCAGTTAATCACCTTTATTGGTCAGAAATTTGGCACTGGTCATGTACTATAGAGGGTTTTGGTTACCTGTTTTAGCTCTGCCCTTAACTTTACTAGTTTAAAAAAAAAAAACTGATGTAAAGTTGTCAGATGAGATGTGGGAGGGGGCAGTGTCGGAGTTTGTACGAGTAGTGACGTGGTGTTCTGCAGGAGTGAGCGCAGACCTCACACTGAACTTCTTGACTGTCATGTCTTCTGTGCATTGGGTTTTCTTCTGGCACTGTTGTACAGTCCTGTATACTTGCCTTAGTTTTTCTCTTGGCAGATGGATGTCAAGGCCGGCAACTGAGTGTCCTAGTTCTGGTGTCACTACGGTGGTGGGGCAACAAGAGCTGGGGTAATTGTAGTGGTAAAGGGGCTTTCTTGGGCCTAAATCTAGATGTCCTATTCTTAGGTTTTCTATATTCAATTTTTAGGGGTCCAGCACTCGGCACCCAATTAGAAGATATTGTCATTCTGGTGACCTTCACTAGATACCAAGCCCAGCACTGTACGTTGTATTATGGTTGGAATTGCAGTTCTGTCCCATTCTCTCAAATGAGGCTATGCTGCAAATGGGCTGCATGATGGATGAATGTGACATCACTGGTCGCTGGTAAAGCGCCACTCCTTGGAGGTGGGACCCCAGAGATGGGATGATGACAGCTTTGGGTAGCCAAAGGAGCAAGTAATTGATAGGAGATAAAGGCAGCTAAATGGTATGAGGTAGTTGGCTTAATGAACACCCATAATGGCGTCAATAAAGACAGGAACCGGGTAGGTTGTGGTGTCTGTAATCTCTCAAGTCCAACTAGAGGTTCTGCTGTAGGGAAAACTACTAAACACAATAATCCTGGTTACCCAAGGGACAAAATTCCTTATTCTGTTTCTGTATCGTCTTCGCATATCTTAAACCTACCACAGGGGAAAATCTTAGATGTTTATTTAAATCCCCCCCCCCCCGTATTGGGAGGGTCACTGCTTTCCTCTGTGGGCTGTTTATTGATAGGTCTGACATCTGAGGGGATGAGTGTAGAGCGGAGGTTATTGTAGTGTTATAGAAAGCAGTAGCTGTATCATGAAGTGAAGATATGGTTAGTGGTAGACCTCATTGCGTGACTATGGAGATGTTGAAGGCTCCTGTGAGGTTGTGCCAGTTTCTGGACTAGGTGGGGCTGTTGAAGGAAAGGGAATGTAAGTTGTGGTCAGACGTGAGTACGATCTGGGACATACTGGTTGAGAATATCTAGCGCGTCCCTCTTCGTGAGTGCCAGTAGACCATTGTAGGAGGGCAATGTTGGAAGTGATGGGAGTTTGGAGGCAGCTGAATGGTACGAGGCAATGGGAATGTTGAAGTCACCCATGATGTTGGTGTCTGTAAGAGTGGGCACCAGGTAGTGTAATGGTTAATAAAGATGGCGGCAGACATTTGTGGAGATGGGATAGATTGGAGAAAGAATAGATGTGGACCATCCAGGTGTTGGTGGGATTTGCCTCAAGGTGACATTTAGGAGGGCTTAGAAAATTGTGTACAGTATAAATGGGGTTGTTGTGCTCTTGGGGGTGGTATGGAAACTTTGGGGATAGTGTTGCTTGTTTCCTCCCTCACTAAATGATCTCTGGCCACCTCCTGCATGGAAAATTTAGAAATGGCGGTTCATGCTCCTTGCTGCAGGGGCCAGTTTTGCCGCATAATCTGTTGTACTGAGTAAAGCAGTGATATCGGTGTATGAAGGTGACCGGACGGTCATTGCTGCCCTTCCTATGAGGGGACCTCTGGCCTAGTAATAAAAGTAACAGAGAACATCAAATAACTTATCCAATAAGATTCTTCATGTATGTAAAACTAAAATAGAAGAAACCTGTCCTGATATATTCCTCACACTCTCCTACATCCTGGACACGTCTTACAGGGTCTTCACCTCTCTAGAGATGAGGTTTTATATATACCAGGGAATTAATGGTTCTTAAAGGACGTCTAGCTCTTCTGTTCTGGAACCATGCTTGTGTTCTAAATGTTTCACTTTTCATGTTTGAAAATACAATTTGATATGTGAACAGAGCCTAATCTATAAAAACGGCAATAACTTATCATGGTAATGGGAGCCGGAGTCACAATTATTCATGTAGAACTGACAAGACACGTGATTCTTCTCCATCCCACATGCTGTATATACAGTCACAGGGATTTACTCGCTATTATGCAGTGCACCAAGCAAATCCAACTAGCAAAGTCACCATTGTTAGATCTATGTTAAGTACAGTGGCTTGCAAAAGTATTCACTCCTTGAGCTCTCACACTGTCACCTTACAACCACAAACTTAAATGTGTCTTTAGAGATTAAGTGACAACCAACAAAGTATCAGATAATTGTGATGTGGACAGAAAATGATACAAGGTTCTAAAAATTTGTAATCCAATAAAAACCTGAAAAGTGATGTGCAAAAGTCTTCAGCCCCATGAGACAGACTAAATTACAGACAGCTGGATTCTATTAACTCATTAACCCCTTAACGACGTAATACTACGCCCGAGGCCGGCCACCCGCTCACTGAGCGGGCGGTATCGGAACCGGGTGTTAGCTGTATCTGACAGCTAACACCCTGCTCCATAACCCCCGGTCGGCCATAACTTCCGATCGGTTTTAACCCCTTAGATGCCGCGGTCAAACATGACAAAAATAAACCTAAAAATTAATAAAAACAATACATATTTGGTATCGTTGCGTCCGTAACAACCTGTATAATAAAACTGAAACCATATTTAATGTACACGGTGAAAGTCGGGGAAAAAAAAAACGGAAAAAAACCCGCCGAAAGTAACGATTTTTCGCCATCTCACCTTACAAAATATGCCATAAAAAGTGATCAAAAAGTCATATGTACCCCAAAACAGTACCAATAAAAAGCACAGGTTGTACCGCAAAAAATAAGCCCTAAACCAACTCTCTAAACTGAAAAATAAAAATGCTACGCATCTTAGAAGATGGCGATGCAAAAAAAAAATTATGTCCCCAAATGGGTTTTTGTTCTGCAAAATTGGTATTGCATAAAAAAACATAAGAGGTATCGCTGTAATCGTACCGACCCGCAGAATAAAGATAACATGTTACTTATGCTCTACGCTGCATGGTGAAAAATTTAAAAGATAAAACGCAGTGCCAGAATTGATGGGGTTGTTTTTTAATCCACCAAGAAAGAGTTAATAAAATTTATTTAATAAGTTGTAAGCACCTAAAAATGATGTCAATAAAAAATACATATCACCCTGAAAACAACAAGCCCTCATATGGCTACATCACCAGAGAAATAAAGAAAATATAACTCGTATAATGTGAAGACAAAAACTCCAAAAATCGCCAAATCATTAGAGCATAACTGGCTGCGGCAGGAAGGGAATGTATAAGCTGTGCGAGCGTATATTAGGGTACACCCCAGATTTAGAGCTTACGAGGGATAATAAACCAGAAGTGACCCCCAGAGTGACCCCCCAATAATAGGAACTACTGGGGAAATAGTAGGGAATTTAGTGTACCCCATGTACTACGCACAGATTACATATTCACTCTTCACCATGCGCTGTGCAGTCACATCTGGGATACTAATGCTCGCTACACCCCTTGATAAATTCTTTGAGGGGTGCACTTTTCAAAATGGGGTCATTCCCTAGGGGATTCCACTTTACTGGTACTTTAGAGGCTCTGCAAACATGACATGGCATCCAGATCCCAAACATCTGAATCTGCGCTCCAAAAGCCACATAGCGCTCCTTCCCTTCTGCGCCCTACTGTGTGCCCAAACTGCAGTTTATACCCACATGTATGACACTGGTGTACCCAGGATAACGTACTTAATGTCATATGTGGGTATAAAGTGCTGTTTGGGCACAGCCGAGCACAGAAGGGAAGGAGCGCTATTTGGTTTTTGGACGCCATTGCACTTTTGCAGAGCTGAAATGCCAGTACAGTGGAATCCCCTGACATGTCACCCCATTTTGGAAACTGCACCCCTGAAGGAATTTACCCAGGGGTACAGTGAGCATTTTTAACCCCCAAGTGTTATAATTTATTATCCGTAAATGAATAGGCAGCTGATGATGAAAGGTGAAAATGACAATTATTCCAGGAATACGACATTTCTGTGCGTAATATGTTGTGCCCGGCTTGTATCAGAGATGAACGCTCCAAAAGCTGTTGTGCCCAGAATACCCGCTCACCAGTTTTTGGAGTGTGTGTCTGTGCAGACATAAACTGGGCACAACATATCGGGCACTGAAATGGCGTATCTATAGAAAAATTTCATTTTTAACTTTTCATTATCAGCTGCGCATTCATTTTTGGAAATTAAAAGAATGCAACACTTAAGGGTTAATAATGCTCGCTACCCCACTTGATAAATCCCTTGAAGGGTATAGTTTCCAAAATGGGGTGACATGTCTGCGGATTCCACTTTACTGACAATTCATGGTCTCTGCAAAAGTGACATGGTGTCCAAAAAGCAAACTGCGCTCCAAAAACCAAAATAGCGCTCCTTCCCTTCTGTGCCCGGCTGTTCCCAAACAGCAGTTTATACCTACATATGGCATTAAGTACGTTATCCTGGGTACACCAGTGTCATACATGTGGGCATAAACTGTCATTTGGGCACACAGCAGGGGGCAAATGTGAAGGAGCGCAATGTGCTTTTGGAGCGCATATTTAGATTGTTTTTTTGGACGCCGTGTCACATTTGCAGAGACCCTAAAATTGCCCCTACAAAATGGGGGTCACTTCTTGGGGAATTCCAATTTACTGGCACCTCCAGGGCTCTGCAAAAATATCATGGCGACCAGAAAGTCCCTCTAAATCTGTACTCCAAAAGCTAAAAAAACACAGTGCTCCTTCCCTTCTGAGCCCTGCTGCGTGCCCAAGCAGCAGTTTACACCCACATATATAATTTGTTTGTCCCCGGGCTATCCCACTTAATAGTTTTAGGAGTGCATGTCTCTGATGCCACAAAGTGGCCGCAACGTAATAGGCACTGAAATTGGATATTTCTTTAAAAACTTTAATTTTCACTTTGTACATTAATTTTTGGGAAGCATTTTTAGGCTCGAAATGATAATACCCCTTGATACATTCCTTGAGGGGTGTAGTTTCTAAAATGGGGTCACTTTTGAGAGGTTTCCATTATATTGGTACTTTAGGGGTTCTGCAAATGCGACATGGCATCCAAAAACTATTCCAGCAAAATCTGCCCTCCAAAAGTTAAATAGCGCTCTTTCCATTTTTAGCCCTGCCATTTACCCATAAAGCAGATTACAACCACATATGGGGCATTTCTGTGTTCAGGAGAAATTGTGTAACGAACTTTGGGGTGCTTTTTCTCCTTTGTCCTCTTGTGAAAATGAAAAATTTGGGGCTAAATTGATGGTTTATTGGAAAAAAAGTAATTTTTCATTTTAATGTCCCAATGTTAATAAAATCTGTGAAACAGCTGTAGGGTCAAAATGCTCATTATGTCCCTTGATATGTTCTGTGAGGGGTGTAGTTTCCAAAATGGGGTCACTTTTAGGGGGTTTCCACTGTATTGGTACTTTGGGGGCTCTGCAAATGTGACATGGTACCTGAAAACTATTCCAGCAAAATCTGCTCTCCAAAAGCTAAATAGCGCTCTTTCCATTCTGAGCCCTGCCATGTACCCATACAGCAGATTACGACCACATATGGGGTATTGCTGTGTTTAGGAGAAATTATTTTGCAAACTGTGGGGTGCTTTTTCTCCTTTAACCCATTGTGAAAATGAAAACTTTGGGGATAAAGTGACATTTTAGTAATGTTTCATTTATACATCCCAGTGTTAGCAAAATCTGTGAAACGAATGTAAGGTCAAAATGCTCGCTATACCCCTATATGAATTCTGTGAGGGGTGTAGTTTGCAAAATGGGGTCACTTTTTGGGGTTTTCCTTTGTATTGGTACTCTAGGGGCTTTGCAAATGAGACATGGCACCTGAAAACTATTCCAGCAAAATCTGCTTTTCAGACGCCCAGTGTCGCTCCTTCCCTTCCGTGCGCTGCCATTCGCCCAAACATCAGTTTACACCCACTTGTGGGGTATTTCCGTGCTCAGGAGAAATTGCATAACAAACTGAGATGCATTTTTTCCTTTAACCCTTTGTGAATGTGTTAATTTTAGGGCTAAAATTAAGGAATTAGTGGGAAAAAATTAAATGTCTAAATTTCACCTCCATATTGTTTTAATTCCAGTGAAATTCTTAAAGGGTTAACAAACTTCCCAAATGTTATTTTGAATTATTTGAGGGGTGCAGTTTTGAAAATGGGGTGATTTAAGGGGGTTTCTAATATATAGGCCTTTATAATCCTCTTCAGAACTGAAGTGGTCCCTAAAAAATTTGTTTGGGAAATTTTCTTGTAAATCTGCAAAATCGCTGTTACACTTTAAGCCTTCTAACATCCAAAATAAATTACAGGACGATTAAAAGATGATGCCGATATAAAGCAGAGATATGGTAGATAATATGTATTAATGTATTTGGGTGGTATGACTGTCTGAAAAGCAGAGCATTTCACATTTTGAAAATTGCGATTTTTTTTTTTTTTTTTTTTTTTTTTTTTTTTAAAAATTTCCATCAAATTTCCTATTTTTCTATAAATAAATACAAAAATATTCATTAGTGTTTACCACTAACATGAAGTACAATGTGTCACGAAAAAAAACTCTCAAAATCACTTGTGTAAGTTAAGACGTCTCAAAGTTATTGCCATATAAAATGACACGTCAGTTTTGAAAAACGAGGCCTGGTCCTTAACGCACTTTTGGGCTGGGTCCTTAGGGGTTAAGTGACTTCTGAAGGCAATTGTGTGCTCTGGATTTAGGAGTATGGGAGAACAGGGGGCTGAAGACTTTTGCACATCACACGTTTCTGATTTTGATTTCATTAGAATTTTGAAAACCATGTGTCATTTTTCCTTCCACTTCACAATTATTTGCTACTTTATGTTGGTCTATCAGATAAAATCTCATTAAAACTATGTAAAAAAAAAGTTCAAGGGGTATAAATACTCTTGCAAGGCACTGTATACCCATATAAGTTATGTGCGCATGGAAAAGATGCAAATATATTCCATCAACAATCTGAAATTTGCCTGTAGACTTAGATCAAGCATAATTAGATGCAAAGAATACAATATGCTCCTAGATACATTGTAATATTCATGAGGCAGAAACTATATACAATGTTGCATACATAGTAACTATATAGATCAGACATCCACAATCCTCCCTGTATATATGGATCACAGTTCAGTGTACAATATATTCTAGCCAATAAGATCCACATATTCAAAACTTCTAAATGTCAACCCAGAGAAAATGTCTAGTGGTCAGATATACATGTAACCGAGAAGTCATGTGATTTTAAATAAGACATCCCTATTTAAATAAACTATGGATATGATATTCTGTCATTTAGGCTCTTCGGCTTGACACTATAAAATCTGAATATCCCATTATACCTCCCTTTAAGATGGCAGGTCCCAATCCCCTCTCCTGGCTCAGGGGCGGACATGTTCCATGCTGTGAAACTTCATATATGATTGGTTGACACTGACATTCCCACACGTGCACTTGGTGGGCAGTTCTCCTTCCTTGAGAGGTTTCTTAGCGTTTAGGAGAAGAATCCTAGACCATCTTAGTTTTACCCACATAATTGGGCAGGGGCAAGTTACCGCATAAACCACCCCTTTGGTGCAGCAGGTGATGATCTGAGCAGGACTCCCCTGTTGCAGCACTTGGCACACTTCTGCCACAGTTTTGGCGTGTCCTCCATCTGTCCCTTGGTTACTTTCTTCAGGGATGGAGGATGGTAGCTCTCCCAACAGAGGCGGCTATTAGTGGATGTTTCTTTACGAAACACATTGGTGGCAATCTTATTGTCACCCACCAAAATCCTGAGATAAGGAAACTATTTCATGTGGATCAATCGTGGCTGTGAATTGTAAGTTGGTTTCATTCTGGTTCAAAACATCAACAAATTGTCATAATAAATTCTCTGAGCCCGTCCATGGGATTAGGACATTGTCCATGTACATTAACCACAAGACTACTGAAGTTTTGTCTAAATCCTCGATTACAAACACTTATTCCACCATCTTAAAAATAAACTTGCGTATGTTGTGGCCACCGGGCCTCCCGCTGGTGGAAGACTAAGCAAATTGTATAGCGTCACATCTCTTATCATGGGGGATGGAACTATATAGCGTGTCTACATAGACTAGCTAAATATGAATCTGGTGGTAAGTGGACATCCTCTAAATGTCTAATGTCTATTGTATCCTGAATATAGGAGGGTAGTGATGTAACAAAGGGATGTAAGACTATGTTAATATATGCGCTTACTCCTTGGGTTACAGACTCTGCCGAGTTTTGCTTTGTGACCTGGAGCTCATTCATAGTATTAACATGGTAGATAAGGTTGGATAAAGATACAAGTCCATAAAGTCCAAACTACAAACCTACCAAGTTGTTGGGTGGAAATCCCACATAAAGCTGGGAAATTGCCCAAATCAGAGGAAAAAAAAGTTACTTCCTAACTCCGAATATGGCAGTTGGACCAAGTCCATGGATCCCAAAAAAATTTCTAGCTGCCATAACCTGGGATGTTTTTACTTTCTTGGAAGTCCTCCAGGCCCCTCTGAACTTGTCCAAGTATCAGCCATCACCACATCCTGTATCAGTGAGTCCCATAGTGTCACCGCTCTTATGTAAAGAAGCCTATATGATAAATGTGTGACTAAAGGTATACGTAGTAAAGAGGAGACACTATAAATGGCTGTAACCGGAGGTTCCCCCTCTGCAATATACCAGGATGAATATTCAGAGAGAATTTACCACCAGGTCACACTGGTTATAATCTCTGGTCTATCGTGTATGTACATCTAATCTCCATAGGATTCCCTGCTGCACAATGTAGAGATATGTAGATTCCTGTAAATCCCTGCAGTATCCGGGGCCATCTGATAAGTGATGTAAATGTCCCCTTTTAACCCCAGACATACTGGCTATAGAAACCCTATTTAGCCCCTTGCTGATATATGGCTTCCTCTTCAGTCTGCTATACATATAATCCTATTCCTGTATATACACTGATATATAGCCAGATCTCACTGCTAGATCTTACACCCCTAGAGGAAATATCTTACTTGTAGCTTTTCCTCAATCCCTTCCTTCGTCTTCTCTTCCTGTATTGTGGATGATGTAACTTGCTATATTTGCTCCCGGATACAATGTCAGTAAATCTATAGATCAGGCTGCAGCTTTGGGTCTCTGCATGTAACATAGATGACATGACATGTATGTAGCCTGACGTGACGCCCTGCAGTGCAGACTATTACATGTATGTCCTACATATTCCTGAGCACAGATCACATGATGCTTTATTCCTGCAGAACCGCTCCTGATCTCCGGCTATTACTTCTGATGGTCTCAGCCATCACTAGAGCGACACCACCCCCGACACCTAGGACATGGGGCTGCCCCATCACTATTGGCACAATCCTCTCTCATGGCTTGTACATAAATCCTGACGTGAATGCTTCTTCCTTTATAGCCCCATATCCTCCATGTTTTCCTATGGGTAATCCTATAAACCAACTGCTGGGGCTGAGTCTAACCCCTCTGAAATATCTTGTAATGTTTCACCCTGTGCCATGTGGTGACCGATCACATTATCTTCTAGATCAGGGGAATTGGCTACAAAATAACTTACTTATTAGGTCTTCACCTCTCTAGAGACATATTTTATATCCACATTATTCTAAGTGTAATATTTTCAGAGTGCCGGGTAGTTAAGCATAGACACAGGTACACTATAGGTCAAACCAACCTGTTCACGTTTCACAACTGCTCGGTGAGGGACACTTGCAATTACGTTAGCAGTTTATATGTAAAGCTACCATCCACCAGTGCCCACTATACACATCAGTCCCCCTCATTCTTGTACAGCTCATCCTCTAACCCATCTAGATCCACCAATTTTGCTTATTTAGCACCATCGTATTCCACAGTACTAGCTGCTGGGAACATCTTTCCCAGCTCAGGTCCACCTTCTATAAACACAGAGAAACCCTGCTGATCATAATACTCATTGGACCCCTCTCCGTATCCTACACATTCCTCCTCCGGAGAGCATATTTAAAAGAAACAGCTCTAACTAAACCTCTAACATACCAATGGCACGTTAGGGCCCTGCTGATAATCTTTGAGCCGGTCCAGAATAACCTGTTGATGATGTTCTATCCTACCATCAGGCTCGCTCAACTACTCTAAAGCTTGGACTAAAGAAGGAATTTCCCCCCTAATGTAGTGTAATTGGATTCTGCCCGATATGGGGTTTTTGCCTTCTTCTGGATCAACATTGTAGGGCTATAGGATCAACTTGATGGACATGCTTCCTTATTCACCCATGTTATCTATATAACAATACCATAAACCTACCGGCTGACCAGATGGAACAGCTTTCATCCAAAAAATAAATCCATCTACAGTCAAGCCTTGTAGTACAATCAGATCTGTTAATACAGTGAAGGCAGGAAAACCCTGCTATGATAAAGGAACATTCCTACAACAGGAATACCATCCACAAGAGAGAGGAGCAGATCCAATGAACATTTGGAGTACAGAAGACAAGACAAGAGTAAAGCAACTAATGCACTTGAGGAAAGTTGCTGCTGATCTCCAATCCATATTTTGGCAAACATAACATACTTTCCTACAGTCTCCCAACATGTGGCAAACCGCCAACTTAAGGAATCTCCTATCAACCTTTGCAACCTGAGGAATCAGTTGCAGCTCTCTTTGCAACTTGGAGCAACTTTAAAAGACAAGTTCTAAAGTGAGTGTGTGAGCTTGTGAGTCAATTGTGTTTTGATGCTAAGTGTGGTTTTGGGCTAAGTGTGGTTTAAGATTAAGTGACTTTAGATTCAGGGACTAACACCCCCCCCCCCCCACACACACACACCCCACCACTACTTTTTATTTTGAATTGCGGTTATTGTTTTGCTGTAATAATCCCCATCAGGTAAGATGTGCTCCGTGCTCACCAATGCGGTCCAGTGTACATCTTGCAGCATGTATTCTCTGCTTGAGCAGCTACTTGAGGGTTATACTGCTGTATAAGATGTAAGCACGTTGCACATTTGGAATCCCAGGTCATGGATCTAAATGAGCAAATTGCAAGACTGAGATCCATTAATAACTTGGAAAGGAGTTTGTTGCTCACAGAGCAGGAACTCGCTGGGGTAAGTGCAGAGGGGGATGGTAGCATGGAGGGGCAGGAACATTAGGCAGATAGCTGGGTGACAACGCAGCGGGGTAGAGGGAAGAGTGCCAGGGAGGTTAGTCCTGAACTGGCACACCCCAACAAGTGTGCTAAATTGGCAGATGAGGGGGATGTTAGTACAGGGGTAACACTGCTGCAGCAAGACACTAACTCTGACCGCCAGGGGGATGTCTGCTCCAGTAAGAAGGGGGATAGGAGTGCAGAGAAGCCTAGACAGGTGCTGGTACTGGGGGGGTTCAATTATTAGGGGAACAGACAGGGCAATCCGTCACACAGACTGGGATCGTCGTATGGTGAGTTGCTAGTTTAAAAGAACGTAGAAATTGTATGAACAATGAGGACTTTCTGACTCCGTAAAATTATATCTGAAAGGTTTGAGCGAAATTGCCCACAACCAACCACTAATCAAAGTAGCAGAATCAAAAGCCCAGAAATACAATGTCTTGCCCCAAAAACTAATACGAAAAAAAAATTTCAGACAATTTTATTGCGATCTTTAATGGAGCACATGGGGCCATTAAATCCACCTTAAGCAAGAAATCCTTTAGAAGGGCAAAACCTCAGAGAAATATGATTGCACCGAGCAGGCTCAAAAACACCACCACATGTTAAAAAAAAAAAAAAAAAAAATTAATAAATCCCAATCCAGGTAGTTTTAAATGTGGCCATAAGAAGTGTAAGTGCTGTACCAGCATTTCACAGCGGACAACGGAGATAACGAGTTTCTCCACGAAAGAAAAATTTACCCTCAAGACCAGATTGGATTGTTCTTCTTATGTTATATATGTGATCGTGTCCCTTCAGTAATTTTTCTTCTCTGTATGCCAGACTGCTAAGATGTCATATAGAAGCTTGGTAGTATCCTAGTAAATGAGCTAATTTATGGAATATTCATAAATGGTTTTAATGTTTAATTATTTTTGCTCCATGACTACCTGAAGCATTTGCCCTATTTTACCCTATGTATTTATTAACTAGCTATTCTGAGTGTATGGGTTTTATTACTATAGGCTTTGTAGTTTTATATTCTGATTCTAGAGGTTGTATTACATCCGGTATATTTTATGATTTTTCGCTGTGTGTAGTCACCACCGGCGCTTCACCATTTAGTCACAGCGCTTCCTAATCTTATTCCTAGTTGTGACGTTACTTCGGCTTAGCCATCAGTATTGTACCTTGTAGTTACAGCGCTTCTCATTCCACGGCTGGAGCTGGATCTGTTGCACAAGCACAACAGTTATTTACGAGACATGCCGGAGTCTCCCGAAGTTGAGCTTCACTCCCGCGCATGCGCAGTTTCACTTACATTTCATGGAGACATACGGACATTAGCGGTTGCTTCTCTGCTATGTCCATGGGATATTTGAACTATTAATCTCACCTATTAAGGTAAAAACACTCCTTTTAACCCAATTTGTGTTGTATTTTAGTTATTTTATGGATTTGGTCTTCTGCTGTAGTCACTGGATGTCTCTACCATGAGGTGTATTCTGGCCACAGCTGCGGCCACATACTGCTACCCAGAAGGGATAGAATACGTGTGAAGGTTGTTGGGTCTATCACACACCCATTAAAGGTGAGTGGATTCATTTTGAGTCTAAACATTGCGGTCCAGTTTTATACAGGATTACGCTACGCACTGCTCGGCGCCGTCTTGTTTATAGGCAGTGGAAGAGTAGGGATAAAGATAAATCCATGAGCTGTATGTATACTAACACCAGAAGTCTCACTAACAAGATGGGGGAACTAGGAGTGATAATGTTGGAAGAGAAATATGACATGGTGGGGATAAGTGAGACATGGCTGGACTCCAGCTATGACTGGGCTGTAAATATACAGGGGTACAGTATGTTTAGAAAGGAGCGTACCAATAGGAAAGGGGAAGGGGTCGGAGGAGGAAAATCAATATGTGAAGTCCTTATGGGTGGAAATTAAGGGAGGGACCAAGAATAAAATACTGATAAGGGTTTGTTATAAATCCCCAAATATAATAGAAGAAGCTAACAATATACTAATAAGAAATAGATGAGGCCGCAAAGCAGAATAAAGTCATTATTATGGGGGATTTCAACTACCCAGATACCAACTGGGAGGCAGAAACCTGCAGGTCCAAAGGGAACAGGTTATTGTCAGTAATAAAAGACACTGACCTATCACAACTAGTGCAGGACCCAACAAGAGGCTCTTCTAAACCTAATTGTAACAAATGAACCTGCTACATTGTTACAAGTGGAGGTCGGGGGGTCATGTAGGTAATCGTAACCACAACATAGTAAGTTTTCTTGTACACATTAAAAAGATGTTCAGTAGAGGGGAACAAAAACACTAAACTTCTGGAAGGCCAAAGGTCACCAGCTGAGAGGAGCTTAGCAGCATAAACCGGGACAATGTCCTCAAAGTGACCGGAACACAAACAAAATGGGACATTCAAAAGCCTTCTAAATAGGACCAGTAAAACATATGCCTTATGAGGGATAAGTGCAATGAGGGATAAAAAGGAAGCATTTAAATTACTAAACAAGAAAATAGTGACAGCATAAAAAACTATACAGAGAAAAATAAATTGTGTAAAAGAAATAAAGGAGGCAAAGATCGAGGGAGAGAGAATAATTGCCAAGGAGAGTAAAACTAATCCAAAATTAATCTTCAATTACATCAAATAAAAACTGACAATGTGGGCCCCAAAAAATATTCTGGGTGTAATGGTGGAGGAGGAGGAGGAAAAAGAACATCTATTAAATGCCTTCTTCTCTACAGTGTTTACTTAAGAAAATCCAATGGACAGCAACATGATTATGGGTAATATTAACTCCCAATTAAATGTCACCTTTTTAACCCAGGAGGAAGTCCGGTGCCACCTTCAAAACACTAAAATAGAGAAAATCGCCAGGTCCAGATGGCATACACGCCCGAGTTCTGAGGCAATTATGCACAGTGATAGACAGACCCTTATATCTAATATTTAAGGATTCAGTAATGACTGGGTCTGTTCCACTTGATTAGTGCATAGCAAATGTGGTGCAAATTTTCAAAAAAGGGGTCTAAAAATGAGCCTGGAAACTACAGGCCAGTAAGTTAGACTTCTGTGGTGGGTAAGATATTTGAGGGCTTTCTAAGAGATGCCACACTGGAGTATCTCAATGTAAATAATCTTATAACACCCAATCAGCATGGGTATATGAGGAATCGGTCCTGTCAGACTAATCTGATCAGCTTCTATGAAGAGGTAAGTTCAAGACTAGATATGGGTAATGCGGTGGACGTGGTGTATTTGGACTTTTCAAAGGCTTTTGATACTGCACCACATAAAAGGTTAGTATACAAATGAGAATGTTGGGACTGGGGGAACCTATGCATTTGGGTTCACAACTGGCTCACTGATAGGAAACAGAGGGTGCTTATTAATGGTAAATATTCAGACTGGGTCACAGTCACCAGTGGGGGGCCACAGGGGTCAGTATTGGGCCCTCTCCTGTATAATATCTTTATTAATGATCTGGTAGAGGTTTAAAGACCAGGCTATCCATATTTGCAGATGATACTAAACTCTGCAAAGTCATCAAAAATGAAGAGGATAGTAGAATATTACAGGAGGATCTAAGGAAGCTGGAAGCATGGGCCGAGACTGGGAAAATGAAGTTTAATGTAGACAAATATAAGGTTATGCATTTTGGTTGAAAAAAAATGTCTGATGTACTTTGTAGTAAATTACTGGGTAAGACTGAGTGAAAAAGATTTGGGGATTTTGATGGACAGCAAGCTTACCTTCAGTGACCAGTGATGCATCCAAAGAGGTCTAGATTCTCATGACAAGAACATAGTTATGCCTCTATACAAGTCGCTGGTACGACCACACAGACTATTGTGCACAATTTTGGGCCCCAGTATATAAGGAGGACATAACTGAACTAGAGAGTGCAGAGAAAGGCGACTAAAATTATTAGGGGATTGGGTGGATTGGAGGACAACAAGAGATTAACAAACTTTGGGTTTAGTTTAGGGAAAAAAATAGAAATCTACGGGGAGATCAAATGTACAAATACATGAAGGGACAGCACAAAACTTTCTAATCTTTTTACTCCTAGGCCAGTGACCGTGACAAGGGGACATCATCTACATCTGGAGAAAGTTTCACCAACATAGAAGAGGATTCTTTACAGTAAGAACAGCGAGGCTGTGGAACTCTCTGCCCCAGGAAGTGGTGATGGTGGATTCATTGAACAAGTTCAAAGAGGGCTTTGATGTCTCTCACTGAACAATATGGGTTATGGGTTCTAGATTCTGTTAAGGACAAGTTGATCCAGGGTTTTATACTGATTGCCAGATTGGAGTCAGGAAGGAATTTTTCCCCTGAAATGGGGCAATTGGCATAACCCTCAAGGTTTTTTTTTTGCCTTCCTCTGGATCAACATTGTAGGGTGCTGTAGGGTTATTGGCTGGACTTTATGGACTGGTGTCTTCATCCAACCTCATCTACTATGTAACTATCAAGAAGAGATGGCCACTCTACCTTGCAACAATAAAAAAAAAAAAAAAATCCAAGACCTGTATGCACATCTGGTCAAATATTTACACAACAGGAGTATATTATCACGGGAACAGTCTGCAATGTGGTGGACATGATAATGTGTACAAGGTTGCCCAATGAGTGTAGATACATTTTTGTATTTTCGAAGTGGATTCAATGTCAAATGGCAGCTGGATAAACTGGCGAGCGGGATGGGGGGGGATGAATACTTTTCTGCACCAGACCAAAGAATGGCAGATTTAAGAGCCCTGATAATGAGTAACTAAATTTTGAAAATTCAAGCTTATGATAATCCTCCAGTCTTTGTATTAAGTCCACTTACGTAGGTCACTCTGAACAAATTGTCAAAAGGTCAACACCCCTGGAGAACGGTCATCAGGAGGAGCATCTGGAGCTGGGCAGCCCCTTGGAACCATCAAGGAGACCATTTTTTGTGCTATATAGCCATTGCTACTGGGGGATCCCCTAACCCATGGGTAGTTTACTTCCCTGTGCAGTGGATTTATGGGGACAAGTAAGAATTAGGAATAGAGAAAATGACTATACTGGTCAGTCTCCAAGAAAGATCCCAAGAACTTGGCCTGAACTACCAGGGGTCAGGAGTCGAATATACTGGTGAGTACTATGAAGACCACCACCTTCCAGGTGGGCAAGACATGCTAAACTTGGGGTACTCACTAATTAAAAGCCATAATTGGTGTGATAGGAGGAGGAAATGTGGGCTCTGGGGCCAGATGTCAACGCATGTGCAATTATTGAACAGTGTTCTGCAAGCGTTCCTAGAAGAACAGTTATGACAAGTGCCTTCAAGAAATACAGCAATGGGTCCGGAAACCTAAGCCAGACATTAGATAGAGCTGCAGTCTTGGCAGATAAAGCAGTTCTCAAAACTCAGTAGAGAATGCTGCTGGACAATAAACCCCAGCCACTACCTGCCATATCAGCTCCTTGACCCATCTGCAGGCCAATGACACCTGACAATCTGGGGACCTCAGAATCTTGAGCATGACTTGGAATCTAACAAGAAACTTTATAGGTGTGGTCAGCCTGGTCCTAATCCAGTTGCCCCTCAAGAAATTGGAAGATATAGAAATATTTTTCTTTGATATGTATTGTCACTTATTCATATTAGTCTTACATACCTTTAGGAATGCTGTGTTCACATTGGTCATCAATTTGCTTCAGTGGTTGTGTGTATACAATGGGAGATTGCCCTTTTCTGGCTCCAAACAGTTATTACCCCTGGACAGACAGATGTCAAAGGAGGGAGAGAGGGCTACTGACCCTGAATTCAACCCCAGACACCTTTCCTGCAGACAGGAAAACATCCTCCTTTCTCAAGATCCTGCAGTGGGAGAAAAAAGGAAGGGCTACCTGGCAGGGAGGTGCGGTGACACTGGCCTTAACTGAGAGGAAGACCGAGATTCATCGTCACATCTATGGAGTCAGCTAAGAGAGTGGGGGTGTCCATTCTCACTGCAGAAGATCTCCAAGCTCCTGGAACCAAAGACTTTTGTATTCTTCTGTTTTATTCCTTTTTATTTTATAGCTGTTTGTGTTGTGTATCATCTGTAACACTGAACCATCCTGGTATTAAAGTGTTCACTTTAAGGTTACTTCGAGTATGCTCTATGAACCCATTACCTTTTTGAAGTGTATGCAAGGTGTCTGCTGGAGCTTGGATCAGCAGTAGTGGCAGCGGTGTGTATTTAGGGTGCATGGACTGTGCTGGGGTGCGACTTGCACACAATTTGCAGCCTGAATGAAGGGTGAGTGTGAGTGAGTGGAGTTGACCCCTGAAAGCCGCACCCGTGTCACGTGCTAGGAAGGCCTGTATGTGACAGTCATCCATATAGCAGGAGAGTTTATACAATCTCACGAGTTTTACTATTCCAGTAAACAAGACTACCTACAAGTAATGGAGTATACAGAGAATCTACAGTCATGGCCAAGTTTTGAGTGACACAAATATTCTATTTTCACATGATCTGCTGCCCTCTGGTTTTTATGTGTGTTTGTCAGATGTTTTTATCACATACAGAAATAGAATTGCATTCATATTATGAGTAACAGAAGCTTATATTGACAGTTAGAATGAGTTAATGCAGCAAGTCAATATTTGCAGTGTTGACCCTTCTTCTTCAGGACCTCTGCAATTCTCCCTGGCATGCTCTCAATCAACTTCTGGACCAAATCCTGACTGATAGCAGTCCATTCTTGCAGAATCAATGCTTTAATTTTGTCTGAATTTGTTGGTTTTTGTTTGTCCACCCGCCTCTTGATGATTGACCACAAGTTCTCAATGGGATTAAACTGCTCTTGGACGGTTGGGAGAAGTTGCTCTTGGAGGACATTCTGGTACCATTCTTTATTCATGGCTGTGTTTTTAGGCAAGACTGTGAGAGCCAATTCCCTTGGCTGAGAAGCAACCCCACACATGAATGGTTTCAGGATGCTTTACAGTTGGCATGAGACAAGACTGGTGGTAGCGCTCACCTCTTCTTCTCCGAATAAGCTGTTTTCCAGATGTTCCAAACAATCGAAAAGGGGATTAATCAGAGAAAATGACTTTACCCCAGTCCTCAGCAGTCCACTCCCTGTACCTTTTGCAGAATATCAGTCTGTCCCTGATGTTTTTTCTGGAGAGAAGTGGCTTCTTTGCTGCCCTCCTTGAGACCAGGCCTTGCTCCAAGAGTCTCCGCCTCACAGTGCGTGCAGATGCACTCACACCTGCCTGCTGCCATTCCTCAGCAAGCTCTGCACTGCTGGTAGCCCGATCCCGCAGCTGAAACACTTTTAAGAGACGGTCCTGCCGCTTGCTGGTCTTTCTTGGGCGCCCTGGAGCCTTTTTGGCACCAATGGAACCTCTCTCCTTGAAGTTCTTGATGATGCGATAGATTGTTGATTGAGGTGCAATCTTCCTAGCTGCAATACTCTTCCCAGTTAGGCCATTTTTGTGCAGTGCAATGATGACTGCACGTGTTTCTTTAGAGATAACCATGGTTAACAGAAGAGAAACAATGATGGCAAGCACCAGCCTCCTTTTAAAGTGTCCAGTGGTGTCATTCTTACTTAATCATGACAGATTGATCTCCAGCCCTGTCCTCATCAACACCCACACCTGTGTTAATGGAGCAATCACTGAAACGATGTTAGGTGGTCCTTTTAAGGCAGGGCTGCAATGATGTTGAAATGTGTTTTGGGGGATAAAGTTCATTTTCTAGGCAAATATTGACTTTGCAAGTAATTGCTGTTAAGCTGATCACTCTTTATAACATTCTGGAGTATATGCAAATTGCCATTAGAAAAACTGAAGCAGTAGACTTTGTAAAAATTTATATTTGTATCATTCTCAACTTTTGGCCATGACTGTACTTGGTCTTCTGTACATTAGATGGCGCTGTATCAGGCTGCCTTAAGCTTCTGTTTGTAGTACACTGGTAATTTTTTAAAAAGTTCCATTTTTCCTCAAAGATGCTTGTGTCATATTTAGCAAGCTCCAACATTAATCCTAGTTCACCCTTCACATTTACAATTGCCAGATACAGAATATGACATCTAGACAAAAAGTATCCAAAAAAGGTGCAACAATTAAACCCTTTAATCTACATTGGTTAGAGGTGTGATCATGTAATATAGACAAGATACAAAAGATTCTGGAATCAATGCAAAGGTCACAGCGCAATGTCAAGATGGAAGTTACAGCGACCTCCCTGCACAACTTCTCAACTTAGCAAAACCAAAATATGGTCTAGTATGTGCCAAATGGTAAAAAAAATAAAAATTGTTACATGAGGATCGTAGGGGGGTGGGGGGCGGAGTTGTAGGTTGTGGGTTTGGCGGAGGTCCCTGTTCCCATCTTTAAAAGGTCGAAGGTCCTATCTACCTTGACTCCAAGACCCTAAGATGTGGCCATCCCAATCGGGACCTATCAGGTAGGGCTGGCTTCTTGCCCCCTGGCATGACGTATTATAACAATTTACTCTAAAGAGATCTGTCCCTACTTTTAAAGCTGCGATCAATGAACTAAGACTTCTAAAGAACCTACAATATTCATGCTGGGAGGCGCAACATTTAGAAGTATATAAGAATATATTGTCCATAGAGTGATATACCCTAATACACACTAGTAGGAATCGGAATCAGTTTTACAACAAATGCTAGGAGGTAAGCTCACAGATTCATGAAATTATTCTTGGAAAGGAATTTGAAAAACCCCAAACAGAACAAAAAAAATAAATAAATTTTTTTTGACACACACTTTGGAAAAGTTATGAATACCACTTACAAGAACAAGCATAAGCAGCTCCAGCATGACTTAGTGGATTTCAGGGAAAACCAAGCCTACCTCTTCTTGAGCGAGAGGGGAACTAGAAGGGAACCAGAGAGATTTGTCAACAGGAACTGACACGTTGACTTGGAGTAGGTGTAATGAACCCTGAAGTAGATCCAGGGGGAGAGGGAACAGATCCCAGGGGAGACCTAGGGAGCTCAAACACCTTGAACTAACATCACAAAATCTCAATACGAGGGAAAGAAAAGCAATTAAATCCAATAAAGATTCCATTAAACCATTTGAGAGAGAAGCTGTAGAGATTATGGAAACATCTGATCACATCCAAGATCATCATGGACAACCGAGACCACCTAATATAAACAACCTGACATGGCTAAGCTAGGAGGAGTTTTTATCAACCTGTACAACTAAACCTTCAGTACCCTTCTAGTAGATCGAGGACCTGCCGATCACCTGGTCAGCCTCAGAGTATGCACCTCTCATCATAAGAGCTTCAAGTATGAAGTGTCATCATCAAAGACGGTCACTTTTCTTTGCAACATCAAACATGCAAGGCCTGTACCCACATCTTGTCAAATACAGTGGCTTGCAAAAGTAATCATACCCCTTAAACTTTTTCACATTTGGTCACTTTAAAAATCTCAATACAATACATTCAAGTTTGTGGTTGTAAAGTGACAAATGTGAAAAAGCTCCAGGGGTATGAAGACTTTTGCAAGCCACTGTATCAAGCTTCTGATAATCATTGACAAGAACTCCATCTAACTTCTGGATTTACAAGGCCTTACATGGACACATCAGACTGACTCCACACCCATGTACCCCTAAGTCATCTCTCCTATAACCTCAGTTTTTGCCCAGGCTTATCTTATTGATGTATGGTCTTGTGATGATTCCACTTAAATATGGCTATAACTCAAAGCTGTATTTTGATCTCTGGGTAGTGTACCTCTCTCTTACTTCTCTTTACTTGTAATGTGCACAGCCTACTCATAGGTATATTGCCAATAGTGGCTGGACTGGAACAATAGGGGTTTGTATCCATCCCAGCAGGGCTCCATTGAATTCATACACAGCCCTGAGTGATCAAACAAACATGCATTGTCCAGCCTGCACTGGTAGATCAGACATGGTTGATAACATTGTATCATTTCACTTGGTCTCAGCTCTTTACAAAGAATCTGGACTTGAGTGCATTAATCCATCAGACTCTGTTGATTACCTCATTCTGGGTGGTGTCATCAAGGATATAAAATTTGAGGTAAGAGGCCAGTGGGGGAGTTATTGCAGACCATAACAGACTACAAGAGTTTTTACAGAGAGACTATTGGAAGAGCATGCAGGCTGTGATGCTGCTGCTAGACGCCTCCACTGGTTATTCACACATGACAGAGCATGTGAGAGTGTTGGATTATAGAGCCACATCAAGGAGATGCGTGGTAAAGTAATTATTTCACTTTCATGCCCTTTTATTTTATTGCACTGTATCTGGTAACTAGTAACTGTTAATGCTTGCATATATCTGCATATCTGTTCTGAACTGTACGTGTTAGATGTTAATACCGACCCATTTAGGGGTTAATATATAAAATTTAGAAAGCTTGTCTTGTATTTATCTTGTGGACCCAACACTCACTGGCGGTGAGTGTGGTTTTTATATGAAAAAAGACTCAGGTGTGAGCCAAAGCGGTGTTGGCGCACTGAGGTCTCATCTACAGCTGGTCTTTGAGATAGGAGCAGAACATGTAGAAGATGCTACATAGTCATTAGTCAATGCCAGATTAGGGACCTCTGTGCAGCAAAAAAAAAGTACTTTTTTCTTCGTGTTAGCCAATAATGGCATCATCTCTATATTACACTTGTCTGTGACATGGATTGTGGATTAAGATTAAGGAATGATTTAGTGTGAGGTTTTTTTTTATTTGGAAAGACTTCATATTTCTGCTGATTTTAGGATTGTTCTCAATTTGTACTGTATTATGTGTATTACCCAATCAGTAATAGCACAATAGCGGAAGCAACACCATCAACTTTGTTGCCATCTTCATCCAACATGAATGGCATCTGGTGGCCTCATAACCACCTACTGATACTAGATGATGCGGACCAGATACATTTCCTGGGTTGTCAATCCAAGACTCGTCTGACTTCTTGAGGTTGGAGACATCCCCTGCAGTGCCCTGATCGGCAGTGTGACCTGCGCTGTGGAGGGGCAGCTGAGGAGCATCCCAAAGGTGTTCTGAATATTTTGCCATGAGAAATCTAAAAGAAGGTTGGCACCCTGGAGATGCTCTATGTGGATCCTTATGGGAGAGGTTTGCTGAAGTTGCAGGCAGCAGATCTGAAGGATACCAGGAAAGGATTGGTTCCTGATTGACCTGCTTGAGTGGAGTTGATGCCGAGGCCAACACTCCCTGGGGACCTCTCTGGGACATTACCTGCACCTAATGGTCTGCCATGTTACAATACTATAAGGAATTCATCTACAGCAGTCTGTCCTTATGGAGTAATGGTAGGAGCTTATATTACACGGGTGCTTGCTTTGGCGTAGGTAGTCGCTGTGCTGTCGTCCTGAGCACAGATTAGGGGTAAGGACAGGACTAGCAATTCATCAGTCCTCACTGGCCAGGCTGCTGTCCTGAGGACAGTTCAGGGGCAGCGAGAGGGTCAGTTGTCCGTCCACTTCTGAGCACCTCCATCTGGGCCAAGGTTGAGAATTTGGACAGTTATCAATGATCCATTTACTCTACAGAGAACGGACACTTTCTAACCTCAAGTACCCAATCAGAATTGTTAAAATATAAAATGTCTAGTAAATAGTTTTTAATAAGTCACATATTAGGTACCCCTTTTCTTCTGTGAATTGTACATGTTCGATACAACACAAGTTCCTGGGGTCCTTTTCAGACTATTGCACACATTGATGGGGGTTGTACTCATTTGATCCCACTGCTACCATCACAAACTTCCTGAGAACTTTATATAGTCCCTCCCTGGTCGTTCGTACAAACCACCATTATTTGATCTACTGATGATCACTAGTCAGATCATCTCCTCCCAGATGGCTAATGGACTCCATAAGACATGGGCCCGCACCAACAAAAGGAAACGTTAGCTTTGGGTTCAGACATCGCTCTGGATTAGAAGCTAGAAGAAGTTTCTTGCACATCAAAACGGAGACAAGTTGCAAAAGAGGCTGAAAGAGGGAGGAAGTAGGATCTTTATAGACAGTTGTTGAGCCGCACAGGTGATAAGCCCTACATCCACTGCTTGTACACTGGAAGGCTTTTGGGACAGGGAATTTTAAGCAAAACCCCACACACAACTGGATGTGATCTTACCTTGGCAGCCATTAGACTGAGGGCAGAAACTGGGCAGGTGGGAGAGAATGGGGATATGAGCAAAAAAAAGGGGATTGTATTACTGACAGAAGTGAGGGGTGGGGGCAACTCTGCAGCGGCACTGCACAACTCCATGGCCCTCAAAAATACAGGTTACAGCTACTCCAAATGACTCATGGACATCAAAGAGACGAGACCCTACACATTTTGGTGGCCTGGCATTTCATAATCTGTATCTTGACATTGCTGTACCAGTGGTGTGTGCCAAAGCAGGTGACATCCAGGTACTTGTCCCATGATGTCCCTGCCAGTCACCAAGGAGCCATTACAATGCATAGCTGTAGTCCTAATAGGACCTCTGTTGGCCCCCCACGGACAAAGCATATCCTGACGTTAGTGGACTATGCCAGCCATTATCCAGCATCCGTGGCCCTGTCCAACATTACAGCATAAACGTAGGAGAGGCTTTTGCTACCATCTTCACTCAAGAAGGGTTCCCCAGTGATATCCTTTCATAGTCTGTACTGGGCCAATAGGGGAGGCTGACCCCCTAGTAAATCAATCCAAATTTTTATTTTTTATTTATTTATTTTTTTTTAAATCGACAAGTTCAGGATGGAAAACATCCGGTTAGCATTAAATATCAATCATTTATGGTGGAGATTGTGTCAGGTTGATGGTGGCAGTCTTACGTAATCTCCATATAACCCTGCAAATACACAGTCTCTTTTCACTGCAATTTTTATCCAAGAGAAAATTCTCTACCTCCAATTTGTCTTCCATTTGGAGAAGGCTTGAGCTCCCAGAGAGTTTATGAAAACCTTCAGAACAAGGGATTTATCATATCTGCCTATATGGAAGGCCGGCTAGTCAGAGCAACATCTCCAGAAGAATGCTCTTCACCTCAACAGCACCTTCAACCAGGTTGACCTACATAGAGGGTCATTGACACCAGTCATAGCTCTGTCTCAGGGAGAGTTCCACAATCTCCTCAGCAGACAGGAAGATCCCTGCCACATGTGACTGCTGAGACTAGTCAGCAGCCTCAGGAAAGCATCTGGGGGATCACTCACAAGTCACCTGTGACACTGACTGGCCTTGATGGTCACATGTGGCAGGGACTTCCACTGGAATAAGCCCCAGGGCACCATGGGACCAGACAGTGGCCTGGGACACCGGAGCACCACAAACAGGAGAGTAGGCTTTTTCATTTTGTCACCTTCCTTGGTGTCCAAAGAAAAGAGTAAATTCCTGGAGAGCCCCTTTAACCACTTCAGTACCAGGCCAATTTCCAGATACATTTTCGGGTTTTTTGTATGTGCGGTTTTGAGGGCTGTAGCATTTCTATCATTTGCGTTATTAAACTAAATTTGTGTCTTTTCGGTGACACATAGGGCTTGATTTCTATGTGTTTATTTTTACATGTGTTTTGTTTATATTTTCCCGAATATAAAAAAAAAAAAAAAAAAAAAAATTAAGGGAAAAGTGTGCTTTTCACTTTATATTTTTAAATTTAACAAAGTGCTACTAAAAATCTTTAATAGTTTTTCCTCTCCATTACGTTAATTTTTATTTTGTATGGTGTCATTGGGGGTGGGGCTATAACCTTTAATAGTGTTTTATGGGCGTATTTTATTTTTAATTTTACTTTAACTTTTCTATTTTTTTTTTTACATTTTTCTCTTACATTGTGTCCTCATAAGGTCATAAGAGACCTTTGGGGACATCTGATCACTTTATGTTGGGGAGGCTGCTGGGAATTTAGCCCCAGTTACAGGAGGAATACAGCCTCCGGCATGTTAGTATAGAGCTGATCTGGGTCTTGTAGGACCCAGCAGCTCTTAGACTCTGATCCGGGCAGATCACATGACCTCCGGGTCAGAGGGGAGCCGCAAGATAATTAACCTTCCCTGCCTTCTCTAGGGAAGCTCCGGCTGAAGTTACAGCCGGCTCCCCATTTCAGTAGCCGCACGATTTCATGCAGCTGCCGAGTCCTGCTTGGACGTACCATTACATCCTTGCAGAACAAAGTAACCACCTTCCGGATGTATATAGTCTATGGGCGGTCTGGAAGTGGTTAAGGATGTTAATCTTGTCCCTAGAAGCAGTGCAGTGGGTGAAAGCACATATTCAGATATAACAAAGATGTCCTCACGTTCAGGAACAGGAGCTCTGGATGTGAGAAGGCTTTCCCCTCCCCCTCCCCCCCAGAAGTCAAGATAGACCTGAGATGGTGGCTGTCATCAGTCCAGCTCCTAGGGGGCAGACATCTGATCCTCAACAGATGCCTCAAGCTTAGGTAGGGATGCCCATGTAGGCACTGTGTACAAAATCATTTGCTCCCACAAAGTAGTCACTCTCCTCCTGCATGAGCTGGGAACATTTTTTTTTTATGTGGCCACATTTTATGCACTACCGAAGGTGCACGAGGGAGTGGCCCCTCTTACAGGACTAGTCTCGGGCATAGGAAGTGTGACGCAGAGCATTAGCACATATGCGGATGTTATATTCAGACCCTTTGTGCTGGCCTTGCCTTCCTATGTCCGGGACACAATGGACATCCTGAGACATCTTGAAGAGGTAACTCCCCCCCGACACCATGGTGGTCAGCCTTGATGTTGAGGCTGTGTACAGCTCCATACCCCATGATTTGGGGTGTGGGGCTGTACAGTATTTAATGAGCAAGTGGAGTAATCAGTTTACAGATCATAATGTATTTACTTTACAGCTCATTAATTTCATTCTGAGAAGGAACTATTATTTTTAAAGGGTGCTTCTTCCACCAGCTCCGGGGTACTGCTATGGGGAGTCCAGCAACCCCAACTTAAGCAGATCTGTTCCTGGGCTGGTGGGAGGAGTGTCTGGTCTTCTCAGAAGAGATGGGAGCATGGACATCATTGGTACTTATCTGGTTAAGATACAATAGACGACGTGCTGCTGTTCTGGAACAATACGAAGCATCATTTGTTGACATTCGTAACCGCAATGGTGTGAATTTACGTTTTTACGGTGGAGATCAATAAAAGAGCTATCATTTCTAGACCTCTTTATCAAGATAGGGGAAAATGGGGCACACACACACTATGGTGTTCAGAAAAGCTACAGCAACAGCCTAATTGAATGGGAAAGTTTTCATCCAGAACCCCAAAAAAGGAGGATCCCCAAGGGGCAGTTCTTGCGGATGCATAGGAAATGCTCTAGTTTGTGGGATTTTAAGATCAAGGCAGATCTGGAATTAAGATTTGAGATTTAAGAAGGGCTACCCATCTAATACAAAAAGCTCGCCAACATGCCCTAGCCCAAGACAGTAGGGATATCCTAACCCCTAAGTCCCCTACAATATCAGACAGAAATCCGTCTGATAGGTACTTTTGACAACAAATGGATAGAAATTAAACAGTGTTTGAGACCCTTATGGGACATCTTGAAATTGGATTAGGATATCTGGGGGGCACCAACCTCTTCTATTACATACAGAAGAGGGAAGAATTTAAGAGACTGGAACAGTCATCTCAGTCCCATTGATAATGGGGGCATGTGGCTTATGATTTTTAGACCTAATGGCACATAATTGTGGAAATTTTAGGGCATGCCAATATGTCAAGAGGAGTACGACATTTGTGAGTGCATCCTCAGGACACAATAATAATCTGAGTTTATAAACTGAAAGACCTCAGGATTGGTCTATATGGCCACATGCCCATGTCCTAAAAACTGTGTGGGAAAAACCATTAGGGAACAGAGAAGAAGGAATCTTGACCACATCGGTAACATCAGTAGATAGAGGACCAGCCTACCAGACATATTTGGGAAGTCCATGGTGGAGATCCCAAATAGATTTAATTTCAGGGCATCAAAGTCATTAGACCCTCGATTCGGGGGGGTATTTGAACAAAAGAATCTTACAAAAAGAGGCCCAGTGAAATGAAGCGATCTCCTTTACGTAGTTTCTCTAGATCTGTTCCATGTTAGATGTGGTTATATATTAATCCGATTTTCACCATGGCTTCTCTTTGGCCATTAGATATGATCGGTCTGTTTGGTTGCATTAGGATGTAGTCTACCTCATCAATGCGGCTCTGTCTATTCTTGACAATCATTACTATTTGGTTTTTAGTTTCAATTTTGATAGAAATTTGTTATGTGTTCCAACTAAGAGTTGAATGGCGGTTTCCTTTTATAGCGGGAGGAGATTGGTGCTGTGATTTAGTGTGGCATTAATATGGGCAGGAAGAAATATTCTTACATGGATAGCCTGTATGTATTACACATCTGATAAGGTTAACTGTGGTATGGGGGTCGTTGCTATTCATTTAGTAATGGAGTTATTAATAGAGTAAGGTTATGCTCTATATGTATTTTGAAGCATCGGAATAGAGTATTGTGTTTATGGAGGATTAGCATGACATGTGCAGAGTTAAACGCATTACCCAGCCAACGTCATTTTGGCTATTGGGAGGATTTCACACTATGCTTCTTTTCGTTTTATGGCATTTTATCAGGTTTGTGCTGGGGATGTAGCAATGGTTTTGTTAATATCGTATGAGCATTTTAGGAATCAAGTGTTTGGATTATGTATAATATATCATATACTTATAGTCCTGGTTTATAGTGAAACATATTGATACCTCACTCCAGTTCACCTATTTCAACACATCTAGAGAGAGATGAATGCATTTAGCCCATGTGAGTGTGAACCTAGAGGGCGCTGGTGAGCGACCCAAAACCAGGGTTTAAAAGGTCCTCAGCCACACCCATAGGTGGGCGTCACTCCAGAGGGAGTGCAGACGGCAGGAGAGTGCTGCGGGAGACCTGCGGAGAGCGGGGGGATTGTGGGACCAGTTACAGACAGACAGGTGGTCTGTTCCAAGAGGACTGGTTAAGCTCAGTGTGAGCCAGACTGGTAAGAAGAAACCTCAGTAAATCTTGCCCTTAGAAGTGAGTCAGGGTTCAAGTAGTGAGGTATTGCCCTGTGTGTGGGGCGGTTTTGTTATTTTTGTTCCTGTTCCATTTACAGGCTGAATAAAGCCATTTCTTTTGGATTTCCATTACCAGATATGCTGTTTATTTGGCACCAGCACCACAAACACCTCCAAGTCCAGGAAGCTGCCACCTTCAAAGCTAAATTACCCCCAATTGTCACACCCGCTACAAAGGGAATATATTTCAGATTAATGATTCCTGTTTTTACTTGTTGCTCCTTTTGGATCAGCGTAATAATAATAATAATAATAATAATAATAATAATAATAATAATAATAATATCAAGCTTTTAGACTTGTTACTTAACCCTTTATTCCGTTTATGAATGCAGGATCGCTTCACTACAACAGCCTCAGTTTACCTTCGCTACTATAGCATCAGAGTATCCATAGTGACGGCCTCCTTCTGGGTTACCAATGAGATGAGAGGGGCGTGCCGAGTCGGACACTCCCTGCACCTTGCGGAGGAGACCGTAACTGCACTTATCCCTGGATATAAAAGGATGGCGAGTACAGCGCACCTTAAGGCTTCACATCCAAAGTACTGGTGCCCACCATTAGGGCACTGGGAACTGCAGTTTTTACTGCATCATCTGCGGTTAGGACCTCATAGCTATATTCCCCTGATGAAGCAGGGACTGTCTTTAGCAGTACTGAGATGGCGTTTTGATATTCTTCATCTCTAGAGGTTATTTATCAGGATACTGCAATACATTTACATTTATAGGGGACACTAGTATTGGTGGGCCTCCTAGTATATATTTTTGTTGTATTTGGGGTATTTTTAACTGTATTCAATAAGAGTTTTATAGATTTATTGGGATCAGCCATCTTGAATTAGTTTGAAATTAACCTTGAACAGGGAGGAAGAAGAGAATAGCAGGAACGTGCAGTCGCTTCCAGCCCATTTACAAAACATGAAACAAGTGCTACAGAAATAATTATTGGAAACCACCTTACATATTGGGGATGTCAGACATGATATCATTATACTCTTAGAGAATAAGAAGTCTGTGAAACCACTATTTTATTTTCTCCTACACAAGTTCCAAAAACCATAACCAAATTAATTTAAGTTAGCCAAGTTAATATATATATGGAAACAAAGGTCTGAATTTTATTTGCAAAGATGGGGGAGACGACAGAGGCCAAGTTTATAGCAAGCTATGCCAATCTGTCAGAAGGCAGGAGGAGTCAGCCATCTTCTGACAAGGTAGTCTCCGTACAAGCTTTGTTCTCTGGCAAAGATTTATAGACCAGGTTATTTTATTTGGGCAGGGGATGAAATCTCACTGTTGAAACTCATTGGTGTTTAGTTCCTTACACAATTCTAACAACTCAGATTTATTAATTTTCTTGATCTCACTAGGATCATTAGAAAGTCTCAGCAACAGATCATAATATCTACATCTTAACCGGTAGCCATTTGCTGATTTTGTTGGAACGCTATCCAAAAAATATTTTTAAATACAATATGTAATTGCAGAAAGATTGAGAATTACTACGAGGACATTTGGTGGAACAAAAAGGCTCAGAGATTTTTGCAAGATCTGTATTAATCTAAGTGCCATATTTTCCAGGTGCTTGTCAGTTCTATGTAGAACAACATCCATCCACCTCTTCTCCTCATACAGGGACATATTCACTCCATCACTGCTTGTTGTGTTTCTCTATATGCAAAACCTAAACAGATTCCAAAAATTCTGTTTCACTCTTTGGGTACAGAACTCGCAGATTAAAGCTTGTAATGATGAAACAAATTTTTGTACATACCAGTGTAACGTTCTCCTAATTCACGTGTTTTTCTCTGTACAACTATTGTAGGTTGTGATAGGAAGGGCCATTCAAGGTACATCCAGTAGAGAACATGGTGATGTCACCATTGGGGTGGTCCCCAAAAAGAGGAAGTGAAATAAGGAATGATCCTGCACCTGTCATACCCCAAAGGTTGGTCAGTGAATGATGTGATTGGGAAGGAGATCAGCAAAGAATCAGTCATTTGTAACAGCATTGGAGCTGGTGAAGTGTAGCCATAGGGGGCGCTGATGGCCAATGTAGAGATCAAATCTGCTTTTAAGTTATTAACTTTACATCCAGACAGTTTTAGTTGTTACAAAATAGAAATTCATTTATTTGGAAGGCAGAAAATATATATAGGCAATTCTTTACAATTAAGAATCCCATGCTGGCCTCATTCTGCCATCTCAGACTCAGCTGGCCTTAGAGGTCCTAATGCCCATACCCTGGGAATCTTCCTATATAGCCCACATTGGACAGCAATATTCCACATAAGGGTTTGACATTTACACTAGATCGGCAGATGGTGATGAAGTTGTGTCTCCCATATAAGAAGAATTCCTCATTAAGGGAACCCATCAGGTAAGATGTGCTCCGTGCTCACCAATGCGGTCCAGTGTACATCTTGCAGCATGTATTCTCTGCTTGAGCAGCTACTTGAGGGTTATACTGCTGTTTAAGATGTAAGCACGTTGCACATTTGGAAGCCCAGATCATGGATCTAAATGAGCAAATTGCAAGACTGAGATCCATTAATAACTTGGAAAGGAGTTTGTTGCTCACAGAGCAGGAACTCGCTGGGGTAAGTGCAGAGGGGGATGGTAGCATGGAGGGGCAGGAACATGAGGCAGCTAGCTGGGTGACAAAGCAGCGGGGTAGAGGGAAGAGTGCCAGGGAGGTTAGTCCTGAACTGGCACACCCCAACAAGTGTGCTAAATTGGCAGATGAGGGGGTTAGTACAGGGGTAACACTGCTGCAGCAAGACACTAACTCTGACCGCCAGGGGGATGTCTGCTCCAGTAAGAAGGGGGATAGGAGTGCAGAGAAGCCTAGACAGGTGCTGGTACTGGGGGGGTTCAATTATTAGGGGAACAGACAGGGCAATCAGTCAAAGACTGGGATCGTCGTATGTTGTGTTGCTAGTTTAAAAGAACGTAGAAATTGTATGAACAATGAGGACTTTCTGACTCCGTAAAATATCTGAAAGGTTTGAGACAAATTCAACACAACCAACCACTAATCAAAGTAGCAGAATCAAAAGCCCAGAAATACACAATGTCTTACCCCAAAAACTAATATGAAAAAACCCTCAAAATTTCAGACTATTATATTACCACCTTTAATGGGGCCATTACATCCACCTTATGCAAGATATTCTTTAGAAGGGCAAAACCTCAGAGAAATATGATTGCACCGAGCAGGCTCAAAAATAACACCGCATGTTAAAAAAAAAAAAAAAAAAAAAAAATCCCAATCCGGGTAGTTTTAAATGTGGCCATAAGAAGTGTAAGTGCTGTACCAGCATTTCACAGCGGACAACGGAGATAACGAGTTTCTCCACTAAAGAAAGATTTACCCTCAAGACCAGATTGGATTGTTCTTATGTTATACTGTATATGTGATCGTGTCCCTTCAGTAATTTTTCTTCTCTGTATGCCAGACTGCTAAGATGTAATATAGAAGCTTGGTAGTATCCTAGTAAATGAGCTAATTTATGGAATAAATATTCATAAATCGTTTTAATTTTAAATTATTTTTGATCCATGACTACCTGAAGCATTTGCCCTATTTTACCCTATGTATTTATTAACTAGCTATTCTGAGTGTATGGGTTTTATTACTATAGGCTTTGTAGTTTTATATTCTGATTCTAGAGGTTGTATTACATTGGTATATTTTATGATTTTTCGCTGTGTGTAGTCACCACCGGCGCTTCACCATTTAGTCACAGCGCTTCCTAATCTTATTCCTAGTTGTGACGTTACTTCGGCTTAGCCATCAGTATTGTACCTTGTAGTTACAGCGCTTCTCATTCCACGGCTGGAGCTGGATCTATTGCACAAGCACAACAGTTATTTACGAGACATGCCGGAGTCTCCCGAAGTTGAGCTTCACTCCCGCGCATGCGCAGTTTCATTTACATTTCATGGAGACATACGGACATTAGCGGTTGCTTCTCTGCTATGTCCATGGGATATTTGAACTATTAATCTCACCTATTAAGGTAAAAACACTCCTTTTAACACAATTTTTATTGGATTTTAGTTATTTTATGGATTTGGTCTTCTGCTGTATTCACTGAACGTCTTTCATGAAGTGTATTCTGGCCACAGCTGCGGCCACATACTGATACCCAGAAGGGATAGAATACGTGTGAAGGTTGTTGGGTCTATTACACAACTGTTAAAGGTGAGTGGATTCATTTTGAGTCTCAACATTTCGGTCCAGTTTTATACAGGATTACGCTACGCACTGCTCGGCGCCGTCTTGTTTATAGGCAGTGGAAGAGTAGGGATAAAGATAAATCCATGAGCTGTATGTATACTAACACCGGAAGTCTCACTAACAAGATGGAGGAACTAGGAGTGATCATGTTGGAAGAGAAATATGACATGGTGGGGATAAGTGAGACATGGCTGGACTCCAGCTATGACTGGGCTGTAAATATACAGGGGTACAGCATGTTTAGAAAGGAGCGTACCAATAGGAAAGGGGAAGGGGTCTGCTTATATGTAATACCCTGCCTTAAGCCAGTCCTGCGAGAAGACATCTGGGAGGAAAATGAATATGGGTGGAAATTAAGGGAGGAACAAAAAATACTGATACGGGATTGTTACAAATCCCAAAATATAATGGAAGAAGCTGAAAATATACTAATAAGAAATAGATGAGGCCGCAAAGCAGAATAAAGTCATTATTATGGGGAATTTCAACTACCCAGATATCAACTGGGAGGCAGAAACCTGCAGGTCCAACAAAGGGAACAGGTTATTGTCAGTAATAAAAGACACTGACCTATCACAACTAGTGCAGGACCCAACAAGAGGCTCTTCTAGACCTAATTGTAACGAATGAACCTGATACATTGTTACAAGTGGAGATTGGGGGTCATCTAGGTAATAGTGACCACAACAGTTTTCTTGTACACAAAAAGATGTTCAGTAGAGGGGGGGGGGGGGGGGGGGAACAAAAAAACAAGAAAAAAACAAAAACAAAAACACACATCTACGGGGAGATCAAATGTACAAATACATGAAGGGACAGCACAAAACTTTCTAATGATCTTTTTCCTCCTATCAGTGACCGTGACAAGGGGATATCATCTACATCTGGAGAAAAGAGTTTCACCAACATATTAGAAAATTCTTTGCAGTAAGAACAGCGAGGCTGTGGAACTCTCTGCCCCAGGAAGTGGTGATGGTGGATTCATTGAACAAGTTCAAAGAGGGCTTTGATGCATTTAGAAGAGAATATGATGGGTTATGGGTTCTAGATTCTGTTAAGGACAAGTTGATCCAGGGTTTTATACCGATTGCCAGATTGGAGTCAGGAAGGAATTTTTCCTCTGAAATAGGGAAATTTGTATAACCCTCAAGGGGTTTTTTGCCTTCCACTGGATAAACATTGTAGGGTGCTGTAGGGTTATTGGTTGGACTTTATGGACTGGTGTCTTCAGCCAACCTCATCTACTATGTATCTATCAAGAAGAGATCGCCACATTTACTTGCAACAACTAAAAAAAAAAAAAATCCAAGACCTGTATGCACATCTGGTCAAATATTTACACAACAGGAGTATATCATCACTGGAACAGTCTCCAATGTGGTGGACATTATAATGTGTACAAGGTTGCCCAATGATAGTGTAGATACATTTTTGTATTTTCAATGTAGATTCAATGTAAAATGGCAGCTGGATACACTGGGAATGGGGGTGGGGGAGGGTGAACACTTTTCTGCACCAGACCACAGAATGGGAGATTTAAAAGCCCTGAAATTTATTGTAACAATTTTGAAAATTCAAGCTTATAATAATCCTCCAGTCGTTGACAATATGTTCCCAGAGTGACCTACTTGAGTGGACTTAATACAAAGGTCAACACCCCAGGAGAACGGTCATCAGGAGGAGCATCTGGAGCTGGGCAGCCTCTTGCAACCATCATGGAAACTATTTTTTGTGCTTATATAGCCATTGCTACTGGGGGATCCCCTAACCCATGGGTAGTTTACTTGCCTGTGCAGTGGATTTGTGGGGACAAGTTAGAATTAGGAATACAGAAAATGACTACTGGTCAGTCTCCAAGAAAGATCCCAAGAACTTGGCCTGAACTACCAGGGATAAGGAGTCAAATGAATATACTGGTGAGTACTATGAAGACCACCACCTTCCAGGTGGGCAAGACATGCTAAACTAGGGATCCTCAGCAATTTTAAGGTCAGAACCTCCCTCATCTCAAAGTGCCTGTTGAGAGGGTGGAGGGACACCTAAGAGAAGGTGCTGAATTTTAGGTCAATTTATCCAGTTATGCATTCAGTAATTCTGAGACATCTTTGCTGAGGAAGGGCCTGTCGTACGTGCAGACGGTCAGATACGATGCTTTTTCCTGGATTAAGGAGGTCAATTTATTCGCAGGTAAATTAAAGTGGCATAAATTCCTTAATAAATCAGACAGATGCAGGCAGACAGGGTTGAAAGACGGATCATGATGGATTACATATATTGGAATCCCTATTTGAGGACTCTTCCCATGTACTGGAACATTTACCAAAAGTAAACCTGTTAGACGACCACCCATTGGTGATTTTGCATTTATTGATTTGTTTGTACAATTAGTCACAGATGAGATACAGAAATTAGGAGATTGTCGCCATGGCCATTCCATGAATCTTAATCATACAGAGGTACAAGCTCACTCGAGAGAGAATAGCCTAGCGATAAAGCCCTACTATAAGGGGGCAATATCCTGGTCCTTAATAGACATCACTATGTGTAGATCCGTAATGCGATATTATTGGACAACAACTGCTATGATAATTATCTCTCACCAAGGTGGCGGAAAAAGAATTTCAAGTTTTTATTACCTGAACATCCGGTAATGGCCACTTTTACACTGCCAAAAAGGTCCACAAGGGAATGTTTCCCCTCACGGGCAGCCCCATCGTATCTCAGATCAACAGCCTAATGCAGAATGCCAGTATTTATCTGGTCAAGATATTAAGACCCCTTGTGCTGGGTCTGTCATTATACGTAAGGGACACGATGGATGTTCTCAAAATTGAGGGCATAGTTCTTGGGGGGGGGGGCAGCACCCTTTTAGCCAGTTTGGATGTGCAACCCAAGAAAAATGTCAGTTCCAGATCAGATGGGATACAAGGCTATTTATCATCCATCTACAATCCAGAGAGACATTTTTGAGATCACATAACACCTCTGTACTTCATTTATTGAACCTGGTTTCAGAGATTAAATTTCTTAACATTCGAGGGGCAGACCTTCCACCAGCTGAGTGGTAAAGCAATGGGGAACCCTGTGGCCTCCACTTATGCTAATTTGCACCTCGGCTGGTGGGACAAAACCGTGGTCTTTGCAGATGATAATGCACCATGGGTTACTCATGTGGAACTACGGTTGAGTTATATTGACGACATACTGATTCTGTGGAAAAGGGACAGAAAGAATTCCACCAATTTGTGAAATCACTTATCAGTAATGATCTGGGTCTCTGATTCAGTTCAAAAATACATGACGACTCTGGCTTTTGTGGATCTTCAACTTGTCAAATAACCAGAGACCCCTTAAAACTATGGTTCATCCCAAAAAGACTACCACTAACAGTTTCTTGCATTGGAAGAGCTTCCACCCCATAATCAAGTCTGCGATACCAACTGGGCAATTTTTGTGACTTTGCTGTAATTGCTCATCTGTGACAGATAAATAATCAGAACTCAGATTCAGGGATAGAGGCTTCCCTTCTGGAACAATAACCAGTGCATATCAGAGTGCTAAACAGCCAGTTTCACATTGACACCTAAAAATAAAGTGGGACCTAATAAATCACAAGAGATTGGTACTTTTTGATGTTCAGAAATCCCAGTCTGAATATCGGATCTGTCATATTGGTATGTGCGCTTTATTCTAGTTTAGGCGACTTACATTTACACATTGTCTACCTCGGCCGTGGGCTCATTTCTTTTTAGCTATTAAAATTTCCTTCTAGTTTTTGGTGGGATAGCACCTCAGTGATTATTACTTGTGGTTTTCTTCTGGTGCGAAGTGTTTGGTGCATATTTCGTATATCTAACACTATCATAATGGCAGTTTTTGTTATCTGATGACTTGAACCCTGATAGATGGTTGGAAGAAGCTAGATTAGTCTTCTCTGTGAAGGAATTTTTACAACGTGAACAATTCTCTACTATTAAAGAAATGTTCAAACATCTCACAAAAATTTATCATGAGTTTGTTAGATCTTGCTGGGAGGTACAGGGTTTGCGCAACCACCACAAAATTGTCCATAGAGGACTGCGCAACCCTCCATAAGGGCAAAGACCCCGTCACTATAAGAAATGGGAGAAAGCAGTGACTGAGTCATCATTGATGTTGATAGAGGAAGAGATTCTGAAACTGTGTTCTAAGAGGAAACCTATTAAATTAAAGACTATAGAGAAAGCACGTTCTCTCGCGTGATCCAGATTATACTAAAGGAGACGAGGTTATAGATCAATAGAGAAATAGACATTTAACAAAAGTCACAACCACCACCAGTTTCAATGTGATTTTCTTTGATTCAAGGAAAATCATGTATATCTGGGTTTACAAGAAAAAAAAAAAAAAAAGTACACGAGGAGGTTTTGTGTATACAGTGGGAGATTGCCCTTTTCTGGCTCCAAACAGTTACTACCCCTGGACAGACAGATGTCAAAGGAGGGAGAGAGGGCTACTGACCCTGAATTCAACCCCAGACACACTTTTCCTGCAGCCAGGAAAACATCCTTCTTCCTCAAGATCCTGCAGTGGGAGAAAAGAGGAGGGGCTACCTGGCAGGGAGGTGCGGCTGACACTGGCCTTAACTGAGAGGAAGAACGAGATTCATCGTCACATCTATGGAGTCAGCTAAGAGAGCTGGGTGTCCATTCTCACTGCAGAAGATCTCCAAGCTCCGGGAACCAAAGACTTTTGTATTCTTCTGTTTTATTCCTTTTTATTTTATAGCTGTTTGTATTGTGTGTCATTTGTTATTTCTCTATATATCTGTAGCACTGACCCATCCTGGTATTAAAGTGTTCACTTTAAGGTTACTTTGTGTATGCTCTATGAACCCATTACCTTTTTGAAGTGTTTATGTGTGCAAGGTGTCTGCTGGAGCTTGGATCAGCAGTAGTGGCAGCGGTGTGTATTTAGGGTGCATGGACTGTGCTGGGGTGCAACTTGCACTCAATTTGCAGCCTGAATGAAGGGTGAGTGTGAGATTGAGTGAGTGGAGTTGACCCCTGAAAGCCGCACCCGTGTCACGTGCTACGAAGGCCTGTATGTGACAGTCATCCATATAGCAGGAGAGTTTATACAATCTCACGAGTATTACTATTCCAGTAACAAGACTACCTACAAGTAATGGCGTATACAGAGAATCTACTTGGTCTTCTGTACATTAGATGGCGCTGTATCAGGCTGCCTTAAGCTTCTGTTTGTAGTACACTGGTAATTTTTTAAAAAGTTCCATTTTTCCTCAAAGATACTTGTGTCATGTTTAGCAAGCTCCAACATTAATCCGAGTTCACCCTTCACATTTACAATTGACAGACACAGAATATGACATCTAGACAAAAAGTATCCAAAAAAGGTGCAACAATTAAACCCTTTAATCTACATTGGTTAGAGGTGTGATCATGTAATATAGACAAGATACAAAAGATTCCGGAATCAATGCAAAGGTCACAGTGCAATGTCAAGATGGAAGTTACAGCGACCTCCCTGCACAACTTCTCAACTTAGCAAAACCAAAATATGGTCTAGTATGTGCCAAATGGTAAAAAAAATAAAAAATGGCTACATGAGGAGCGTGGGGGGGGGGGGGGGGAGCTCACAGATTCATGAGATTATTCTTGGAAAGGAATTTGAAAAACCCCAAACAGAACAAAAAAAATAAATAAATTTTTTTTGACACACACTTTGGAAAAGTTATGAATACCACTTACAAGAACAAGCATAAGCAGCTCCAGCATGATTTAGTGGATTTCAGGGAAAACCAAGCCTACCTCTTCTTGAGCGAGAGGGGAACTAGAAGGGAACCAGAGAGATTTGTCAACAGGAACTGACACATTGACTTGGAGTAGGTGTAATGAACCCTGAACTAGATCCAGGGGGAGAGGGAACAGATCCCAGGGGAGACCTAGGGAGCTCAAACACCTTGAACTAACATCACAAAATCTCAATATGAGGGAAAGAAAAGCAATTAAATCCAATAAAGATTCCATTAAACCATTTGAGAGAGAAGCTGTAGAGATTATGGAAACATCTGATCACATCCAAGATCATCATGGACAACCGAGACCACCTAATATAAACAACCTGACATGGCTAAGCTAGGAGGAGTTTTTATCAACCTGTACAACTAAACCTTCAGTACCCTTCTAGTAGATCGAGGAGCTGCCGATCACCTGGTCAGCCTCAGAGTATGCACCTCTCATCATAAGAGCTTCAAGTATGAAGTGTCATCATCAAAGACGGTCACTTTTCTTTGCAACATCAAACATGCAAGGCCTGTACCCACATCTTGTCAAATACAGTGGCTTGCAAAAGTAATCATACCCCTTAAACTTTTTCACATTTGGTCACTTTAAAAATCTCAATACATTCAAGTTTGTGGTTGTAAAGTGACAAATGTGAAAAAGCTCCAGGGGTATGAAGACTTTTGCAAGCCACTGTATCAAGCTTCTGATAATCATTGACAAGAACTCCATCTAACTTCTGGATTTACAAGGCCTTACATGGACACCACAGACTGACTCCACACCCATGTACCCCTAAGTCATCTCTCCTATAACCTCAGTTTTTGCCCAGGCTTATCTTATTGATGTAAGGTCTCATCTACAGCTGGTCTTCAGATCGGAGAAGAACATGTAGAAGATGCTACATAGTTATTAGTCAATGCCAGATTAGGGATCTCTGTGCAGCAAAATATTTTTTTCTTCACGTTATCCAATAATGGCATCATCTCTATATTACACTTGTCTTTGTGACAGATTGTGTATTAATATTAGGGAATGATTCAGTGTATGAGGGTATTTTTAAAGACTTCATATTTCTGCTGATTTTAGGATTGTTCTCACTTTGTACTGTATTATGGGTATTGCCCAACCAGTAATAGCACAATAGCGGGAGCAACACCATCAACTTTGTGGCCATCTTCATCCTAGATGAATGGCATCTGGTGGCCTCATAACCACCTACTGATACTAGATGATGTGGACCAGATACATTTCCTGGGTTGTCAATCCAAGACTCGTCTGACTTCTTGAGGTTGGAGACATCCCCTGATCGGCAGTGTGACCTGCGCTGTGGAGGGGCAGCTGAGGAGCATCCCAAAGGTGTTCCGAATGTTTTGCCATGAGAAATCTAAAAGAAGGTTGGCACCCTGGAGATGCTCTATGTGGATCCTTATGGGAGAGGTTTGCTGAAGTTGCAGGCAGCAGATCTGAAGGATACCAGGAAAGGATTGGTTCCTGATTGACCTGCTTGAGTGGAGTTGATGCCGAGGCCAACACTCCCTGGGGACCTCTCTGGGACATTACCTGCACCTAATGGTCTCCCATGTTACAATACTATAAGGAATTAATCTACAGCAGACTGTCCTTGTGGAGTAATGGTAGGAGCTTATATTACACGGGTGCTTGCTTTGGTGTAGGTAGTCGCTGTGCTGTCCTCCTGAGCACAGATTAGGGGTAAGGACAGGACTAGCAATTCATCAGACCTCATGGCAAGGCTGCTGTCCTGAGGACAGTTCAGGGGCAGCGAGAGGGTCAGTTGTCCGTCCACTTTTGGGCACCTTCATCTGGGCCAAGGTTGAGAATTTGGACAGTTATCAATTATCCATTTACTCTACAGAGAACGGACACTTTCTAACCTCAAGTACCCAGTCAGAATTGTTAAAATATTAAAATGTATAGTAAATAGTCTTTAATAAGTCACATATTAGGTACCCCTTTTCTTCTGTGAATTGTACATGTTAGATACAACACAAGTTCCTGGGGTCCTTTTCAGACTATTGCACAAACTGATGGGGGTTGTACTCATTTGATCCCACTGCTACCATCACAAACCTCCGGAGAACTTTATATAGTCCCTCCCTGGTGGTGCATGCAAAGAACCATTATTTGATCTACTAGTCAGATCTTCTCTTCCCAGATGACTAATGGACTCCATCAGACATAGGCACCCACCAATAAAAGGAAACGTTAGCTTGGGGTTCAGACATCGCTCTGGATTAGAAGCTAGAAGAAGTTTCTTGCATGCCAAAACAGACAAGTTTCAAAAGCGGCTGAAAGATGGAGGAAGTAGGATCTTTATAGACAGTTGTTGAGCCGCACAGGTGATAAGCCCTACATCCACGGCTTGTACACTGGAAGGCTTTTGGGACAGGGAATTTTAAGTAAAACCCCACAAACAAATGGATGTGATCTTACCTTGGCAGCCATTAGACTGAGGGCAGAAACTGGGCAGGTGGAAGAGAATGGGGATATGAGCAAAAAAAAGGGGATTGTATTACTGATAGAAGTGAGGGGTGGGGGCAACTCTGCAGCGGCACCGAACAACTCCATGGCCCTCAGAAATACAGGTTACAGCTACCCCAAATGACTCATGGACATCAAAAGAAGAGACCCTACAACTTTTAGTGGCCTGGCATTTCATAATCTGTATCTTGACATTGCTGTACCAGTGGTGTGTGCCAAAGCAGGTGACATCCAGGTACTTGTCCCATGATGTCCCTGCCAGTCACCAAGGAGCCATTACAACGCATAGCTGTAGTCCTAATAGGACCCTCTGTTGGCCCCCCAGGGACAAAGCATATCCTGACGTTAGTGGACTATGCCACCCATTATCCAGCATCCGTGGCCCTGTCCAACATTACAGCCATAAACGTAGGAGAGGCTTTTGCTACCATCTTTACTCAAGAAGGGTTCCCCAGTGATCTCCTTTCATAGTCTGTACTGGGCCAATAGGGGACGCTGACCCCCTAGTAAATCAAGCCAAAATTTTTTTTTTATTTTTTTAAATCAACAAGTTCAGGATGGAAAACATCCAGTTAGCATTAACTATCAATCATTTATGGTGGAGATTGTGTCAGGTTGATGGTGGCAGTCTTACGTAATCTGCATATAACCATGCAAATACACAGTCTCTTTGCATTGCAATTTTTATCCAAGAGAAAATTTTCTACCTCCAATTTGGAGAAGGCTTCAGCTCCCAGAGAGTTTATGAAAACCTTCAGAACAAGGGATTTATCATATCTGCCTATATGGAAGGCCGGCTAGTCAGAGCAACATCTCCAGAAGAACGCTCTTCACCTCAACAGCACCTTCAAACCAGGTTGACCTACATAGAGGGTCATTGACACCAGTCATAGCTCTGTCTCAGGGAGAGTTCCACAATCTCCTCAGCAGACAGGAAGATCCCTGCCACATGTGACTGCTGAGACTAGTCAGCAGCCTCAGGAAAGCATCTGGGGGATCACTCACAAGTCACCTGTGACACTGACTGGCCTTGATGGTCACATGTGGCAGGGACTTCCACTGGAATAAGCCCCAGGACACCATGGGACCAGACAGTGGCCTGGGACACCGGAGCACCACAAAAACGAGAGTAGGCTTTTTCATTTTGTCACCTTCCTTGGTGTCCAAAGAAAAAAAAAAAAAAAAAAAAAAATTCCTGGAGAGCCCCTTTAAACCACTTCAGTACCAGGCCAATTTCCAGATACATTTTTGGGTTTTTTGTATGTGCGGTTTTGAGGGCTGTAGCATTTCTATCATTTGTGTCTTTTCAGTGACACATAGGGCTTGATTTTTGTGTTTTTATTTTTGCATGTGTTTCGTTTAGATTTTCCCAAATATAAAACAAAAAAAAAAATAAATAAAAATGAGGGAAAATGTGTGTTTTTCACTTTATATTTTTAAATTTAACAAAGTGCTACTAAAAATCTTTAATAGTTTTTCCTCTCCATTACGTTAATTTTTATTTTGTATGGTGTTGTTGGGGTGGGGCTATAACCTTTAAAAGAGTTTTATTGGTGTATTTTAATTTTACTTTAACTTTTCTATTTTTTTTAATTTTTCTCTTACATTGTGTCCCCATAAGGTCATAAAAGACCTTTGGGGACATCTGATTACTTTTTATGTTGGGGAGGCTGCTGGGAATTTAGCCCCAGTTACAGGAGGAATACAGCCTCCTGCATGTTAGTATAGAGCTGATCTGGGTCTTAGACTCTGATCCCGGCAGATCACATGACCGCCAGGTCAGAGGGGAGCCGCAAGATCATTAACCTTCCCTGCCTTCTCTAGGGAAGCTCCGGCTGAAGTTACAGCCGGCTCCCCATTTCCGTAGCCGCACGGTTTCATGCAGCTGCCGAGTCCTGCTTGGACGTACCATTACGTCCTTACAGAACAAAGTAACCATCTTCCGGATGTATATAGTCTATGGACGGTCCGGAAGTGGTTAAGGATGTTAATCTTGTCCCTAGAAGCAGTGCAGTGGGTGAAAGCACATATTCAGATATAACAGAAAGATGTCCTCAAGTTCAGGAACAGGAGCCCTGGATGTGAGAAGGCTTTCCCTCCCCCTCCCCCCAGAAGTCAAGATAGACCTGAGATGGTGGCTGTCATCAGTCCAGCTCCTAGGGGGCAGACATCTGATCCTCAACAGATGCCTCAAGCTTAGGTTGGGATGCCCATGTAGGCAGCATCTGTGTACAAAATCATTTGCTCCTGCAAAGTAGTCACTCTCCTCCTGCATGAGCTGGGAACATTTTTTTATGTGGCCACATTTTATGCACTACCGAAGGTGCACGATGGAGTGGCTCCTCTTACAGGACTAGTCTCGGGCATAGGAAGTGTGACGCAGAGCATTAGCACATATGTGGATGTTATATTCAGACCCTTTGTGCTGGCCTTGCCTTCCTATGTCCGGGACACAATGGGATCGTTAGAAAGTCTCAGCAACAGATCGTAATAGCTACATCTTAACCAGTAGCCATTTGCTGATTTTGTTGGGAAAATAGCCTTTTTTTTTTTTTAAATACAATATGTAATTTGAGAAAGATTGAGAATTACTACAAGAACATTTGGTGGAACAAAAAGGCTCAGACAAAGATTTTTGCAGGATCTGTATTAATCTATGTGCCATATTTTCCAGGTGCTTGGCAGTTCTATGTAGAACAACATCCATCCACCTCTTCTCCTCATACAGGGACATATTCACTCCATCACTGCTTGTTGTGTTTCTCTATATGCAAAACCTAAACATATTCCAAAAATTCTGTTTCACTCTTTGGGTACAGAACTCGCAGATTAAAGCTTGTAATGATGAAACAAGTTATTGTACATACCAGTGTAACGTTCTCATAATTCATGTGTTTTTCTCTGTACAACTATTGTAAGTTGTGATTGGGCCATTCAAGGTACATCCAGTAGAGAAAATGGTGATGTCACCATTGGGGTGGTCCCGAAAAAAGAGGAAGTGAAATAAGGAATGATCCTGCACCTGTCATACCCCAAAGGTTGGTCGTTGAATGATGTGATTGGGAAAGAGATCAGCGAAGAATCAGTCATTTGAAACAGCATTGGAGCTGGTGAAGTGTAGCCATAGGGGGCGCTGATGGACAAGGTAGAGATCAAATCTGCTTTTAAGTTATTAACTTTACATCCAGACAGTTTTAGTTGTTAAAAAAGATAAATTTGGAAGTCAGGAAAATATTTATATATATGCAATTCTCTACTATTAAGAATCCCATGCTGGCCTCATTCTACCATCTCAGACTCAGCTGGCCTTAGAGGACCTAATGCCCATACCCTGGGAATCTTCCTATATAGCCCACATTGGATATTCCACATAAGGGTTTGACATTTACACTAGATCGGCAGATGGTGATGCAGTTGTGTCTCCCATATAAGAATTCCTCATTAAGGGAATTACATTCAATTTTGGAATAAAGTTTTCTGCTTTGCCAAAAAAAAAAAAAAAAAAAAAATCTTTATTAATTAAAAAAAAGTGGGTAACAAACAAGTAGGAGCCCCATAATACCACCACTGATACCCCGCACTGTAGTTACTATCACAGGCGAGAGCGCTATTCAATCTAATTTAACTCAATTAGAAATTGAGATTGAGGGACTTGGAAACTGATTAATCTATTATAGTGAAACCCTCAGACAAGGGGGGGAATTTGGTGTTTGACAGAAATATCTATATAAAGATATAAGGGGTTGTCACCTTTACAAGGCAGGCCAATAGTAGCAGGTATAAATCATGTCACACTGTCACTATATATAGATACCATACAGCTGGGGCTACTGAGAGACAAGCCGGCCCTTGCTGGAGGGGACCACCACCTCTCCAACTGGATCCTAGACTACCTCAGTATGTGCGAGCCCGGGACTATGTCAGATACAGTGATGTGTAATACGGGGGCACCTCAGGGTACAGTTCTTGCCCCTTTCCTCTTCACACTGTACACTGTAGCTGCTACCTACAGAAGTATTCTGACGAGTCTGCAATAGTGGGTCTCATCACAGATGATAACAGGGAGTACAGAGAACTGAACCGGGATTTTGTGGATTGGTGCCAGCGGAACCACCTTAGGATTAATGCTGGGAAGACCAAGGAGATGGCGGTGAACTTTAACAAGAGCAGATACCCTCCAAAACCAGTGGACATCCAGGGGACGGGCATTGAGATGTCAACACCTATAAGTACCTGGGTGTGCTCCTTAAGCTGGACTGGGCAGATCATATGGAGGCCCTGTACAAGAAGGGCCACATCAGGCTCTACCTACTTAGGAGGCTGAGAGCCTTTGGAGTCCAGGGGGCACCACTTAGGGCCTTTTTCAACTCTGCAGTGGCATCAGCCATCAACTTCGGAGTGGCCTGCTGGGGGAGCAGTATATCAACCAGGGATAGGAATAGACTTGACAAGCTGATTAGAAGGGCCAGCTCTGTCCTGGGGAGCCCACTGGACCCAGTGCAGGTGGTGGGTGACAGAAGGATACTGTCCGTGGTGAACTCCATGTGGGAGAAGAAGTCCCATCCCATGCATGAGACTGTGATCGCGCTGAGCAGTACTGTCAGTGACCGACTGCTCCACCCTAGGTGTGAGAAGGAGCGCTATCGGAAGTCTTTCCTCCCCACCGCGGTTAGGCTGTACAACGAACACTGACCTAAGCGGAGATTAGTCCATACAGTTAACTGAAAGATCTTAAGCTGTGATATCCCTTCTACTACTTTTTTTTACCCTTAACTTTTTATCTGTACCTACTGTTACTAATGCCTTCATCTTGGAGCTTTTGTATTTGTATTATCTATGCTGCTGTAACACTGAATTTCCCCATGGTGGGACTATTAAACGATTATCTTATCTTAGATGAAATACTTAGACCATTTGTCACATCTTCACCCTCGTTTGTTAAAGGTACTACAGCGGTTTTGAAAATTGGAAGATTTATAGATTGCACCTGAGGTTTTGCTGGCCAGCCTGATGTGGAGGCCCTATACAGTACCATACCGCATGGCAGGAGGTTTAGGGCTGTAGGAGACTTCCTCAAATCCAGAGGGAATCACAGGGCAGCGCACAATGCCTTTGTAATAAAATTGCTCCACTTTGTCTTGTAACCTAACAGCTTCATGTTTGATCACCACTTCTTCCACCAGCTCAGGGGCGAGGCTATGGGGAACCCTTGTGCTCCCACTTATGCTAACATGTACCTGGGCTGGTGGGAGAGAGAAGTGCTATTTGTTACATATGAAATGCAGGAAAATGCTATTAACTTTACTGGACCCGACCATTAAGAAATTGGTTTAGAGGCAACTTTGTACTATCATCTACCAAAAACAAAAACATACAGCTGTCTCTTAAACTGGCGAAGTTGGCATCCCAACTCCTTATGGAGAGATATTCCAAAAGGGCAGTTCCTGCAGTTACACAAGAACTGGAAGCAGCCAATGATCAAGGGTGAAGATTCCAACAGCGAGGGTACCCCGATGGAGTTGTTTGGAGCACATCAATATGCCTCATCACAAGACTGCCACAGTCTTTTGCAGCCCAAATGGAGGACAGGATATAAAAATCCTGACCCAGATGTGAGCCCTCATTTAACTACCTGGCCATCCGTCACTTACACGAGGGGTCCCAACCTCAGGGACAAGTTAGTCCATAGCCATCTGCAGCCTCTCAAAAGCACATGGCTACAAAGGGGTGCGGTTTCGATGGTGGGAATTTACCATTGTGGGACATGTAGGGCCTGCAGTTTCATAATACATAGCAAGACCTTTAGAAGCAATAGTACCAACAGGGTGTATCAACAAGAGTTTCATAAATTGTAGAACCTCAGGTGTGATTTATTTGAGTCAATTCAATAGGTGGGCAAGACCATTAGAGAATTCCACA